>VDFB02000015.1:509588794-509798759 GCA_007258455.2 Sequoia sempervirens
GTACGAATAAGAAAATAGCATTGGTAAAGGCATTAGAAGAGATTACTAACACTACCCCTGTTCAAAATTTAGAATTTAGGCCTTAAAAGCAAGGCTAGACGAGGTGAAAAGAAGAAATTGCTTGAGAATAAGTTAGAATAGGTTGGAAATAGGGTGAGGTTGTGGAGCTTGATGTGTTCAAATGGTCTGCAAGGACAAGGGAGGTCAAAAGGGGAAGCATAATTTGGTGGTCAATTAAGTTTGTGGATGTAGAATGAAGAGTGTTGGAAGAGGTTTTGAGATTGTATGAGGTTCGGGTTTGAGTTTAGAGGTTCAGTTCACCGGTTTGACCAAATTTTTTTGGAGGGGGGTTCAGTTTATTTTGGGTTCATTGGTATAAAAAACATGTAATATATATATATGCAGCCTAAAAGCATGAATTGGGATTAGAATATCACATACCATCATATAAACAACAAAACCACCATAAAATTGAATGCCATTTAAAACATGCATGATAAATATTCATTGTTGAAACTTGAATTGTGGTAGCTTGATATACAAAGTCTATTGATGATAGGGTTTGATTTGTATGATTTTGAAAAAAAAAGCCAACTGAGTAGAGTTATCAACGTTATTCAGAAATCACAAGAATTTGTTTAGTACACTAGCCATTTTGATGTCTTCTTGCAGTCTCAAACATTATTTTGTATCGTTGTTACATTGGTCTTGAGAGTGGTAGCTTAATATAGCTCCACAATAAAAAAATTGGTTTACCTGTGTAGTGTAACAGTGGCATAGGCAGATTTTTCTTTCAAAGAACCAAAGGGTGACTACACAATTGAAGTGTATAAACACATTTTTGTAATATCAAGCATACTTTTTGAAACTTCCATGCATTTCCAATCTAAAAGGAAAAATCTTTTTCCTAATCTGTATGTATCCTTGCTTTTGACATTGTCAAAAAGAGAAAAACTTTCTAAATGATGCAAAGGCATAGCCAAGCAGTTCCAACTCTTCACATGAGAGAAGAAAGATGTTGGAGAGTACATCAAGTTAGTGAGAACAAAAGTGTAATGTGTTTTAGTTTGTACCATTCCTCTATTTCTTTACAAATGTGTGATAAATTCTTAGTTCAATGATGCAAAACAATTTTGAAAAAAGAAAGTTGTCACAATCCTCTTTCAATATAGCAATGAAAAATGAAAGCTCAACCTCTTGGAATGAAAATGCTTGTTTGCAAAACAAATTAATAAGAATGAGGTAGTTAAGGTGTTTGAAGTGATTTAGAGGTCACTTTCAGGGTTCCCTTGGGCTTGGGTCAAAGTCAAATTCCATAAAACATTAAAAGTTTTTCCAAAAAATCACATTTTGGATGCCTAGGCATGTGGGTTCTATCTTGGTTTGCCTGGGTTTTTTCTGGGTTCTGCCTGGGTTCTCTTGGGTTCCGCTTGGGTGAACTAGACCCAAAAATTAAGTACCTTGGTCGAACCTATAGGCAAACTGAACCAGGACCCGCATTAGGAGTGAACCAAGAGTAGAACCAAGGCTAAAATAGAAGAACTCAGTAACATAGATAATGTGTCAAGAAGTTGACTACTTCATGTAGTCTGTATATTATATTTTGCAAGTGTTGTGAATATTGTGTATAATTTTCTTAATTGATTTGTTCCAATCAAAGGATTAAATATATTGGAATATTTTTACGAATCATTTCATGGAATACCAATTGAAAACATGTTTTTGGCTTTTAGATAAAGTTGTTTAGCATCAAACAATTAATTTATTCAAGACCAACTATGAAGGACAACAATGATCAATGCTAGGGCTAACCAATTAATTAGTATACATGTGAATAAGTCAAGCATGTACATGTGTGAATAAGGGAAGCACAAGTAGTCACAAACCTGCAAGCCTTGAAGTATACATATGAATACATAGTATATACAACTTAATACAAAGTATATGCACAAATACAAGGTGTACACATGAAAAAGCATAAGTCACAAAGTATACATTGAAACACACATAGGTCACAAAGTGTAGATGTAAGTTGTAAAGTATACACTCGAATATATGTAACTCATATAGCTATTGAACCTTGAATTTATAATGCAAATATGGACACCATCAATAAAAATATTTATATTAACCAGATAGCCATGTACACATACATCAATATATGTCGATATAAGTATAAAATATAGGTACTAAATAACCATATAGGCTTACGAGAATGCCATATAGGCATATAATGTCAAATATATCTAATATAGAATATGTACAAAGCTGCCATATAGGCATACAACAAAGGGCTATGGAATCAAAATTCATTTCTTTCCATGCTCTGGAAATACATTATTTCCCTTTGCTTGTTGATTTGATGGTGATTAAGTCTGTTACTCATTTGTGTTGTACTTGAGAAGTGCTCCTACTGGTCCTACTATTAAGTTCTTAGTGAAGTTTTAACTGTTACAATAAAAAGTAAAGACATTAATATATGGAAATTACATTATAAAAAATGATATATTTAACAAAATAATCACTTACTGCCATCTCACGATCACTTTCCATGAGGGAAATATTCACACACCCATGCTAAGGTGTGATCAAGCCCTGTATAAACCATCCAAATAGAAATTAAATTACAAATTAATAATGGTTTGATTTTTCACTAGAATTAACATCTATAACAATGAATGTAAATTGAAATTTAGTAATTTGTCTCATACCTCCTCTATCAGAGCCATCGAGGATTGTATAGCAGATGAAACACTGATATCCATTGCCCTCATAACATTTGGAGGTGTTTCCACCATCAACATCTAAAAATAAAACAACAAATTATTCAATCACAAAAACTACAATAGTGATCCACATCATGAATTATAATGTATGAGGTTGTATAGGTATTTTCATGATGTAATAAGGCTTAAATAGCCATTTTTGAGTTTGTAATGGTCTTTGGTAGTCATTTTAGGCATAAATTGTAAAGTTACAGAATCTTAACAAAAGTTGTCAATAAATGTTGTGAAAATGCAAAAAAGTGACAAACAAATGCAATTGGAAGCTACTCCTAGACTTATTACTTATGTTATGTGAAGTAATTGCATCACTGCTTATGTTGACTTTCTAAACAACTATATTGTAGTTGAAATTATGTCATCTATCAACATCTAGTTATTAGTTATGGAATTTGAAGTAATGCTTTGAGTTTGAATGATGTGCAATGCAACGCAATCAACGATATGAATATAAACTACAAAAATCTATTAAGTACAATTCATTAGTTAAACTCTTTATTCTATTACTTGCGTGTAGGTTTGAGTAAATCCACTGGCACTGGGAGGTGTTCCCTGGAAACCTCTAATATTAGCTTGTTCAACATCCAAAATCACATATTAAAATACCATTTATTAAACAATGCTATTAACATGTAATAAATTTATAATTTCTTACTAGTTACATACCCCACCGATAGGTGTGCTGCAAAAATAAGTTGGAGGAGGGCCGATGTATCCAATCTCAACACTGTGACCTTGAAATTTTATTAAAATCATAAAACTAAATTAGTTAATCTTGTATTTCAAAATCAAAATTTAATAAGTTAAATTAAATGAACATGCTAAATTTTACTTAACTATCAATGCCATATGCTTCATGCAAAATGTTAGTTTCTGTCTCCATCTCCATAGCTGCAGATGAATCCTACGTAGTAGCCTCTTGAGTGTTAGTGCGGTCATATGAACAAGTTTCCCTAGAAGATAGACACACATGGGTTCAAAGGCCACCACTTGAAGACTCCCCTAGATGGTGCTGTAGAATAGGGCTAGTATGATGGATGACACTCTGGGTCAAAGTGCCAATCACCTGCAATGTCTCTACATCGACACTCTCCTTTGCAATGGAAGGCATAACAAAATATCTTGAGCACCAGATATATCCTAAGCCGACCCCCACCTCTCCCTTGGAAGTCCCTCACATCAAAATAATTTAGGATTTTGTTCAATATGAACTCATTGTATAGTTTCTTAAGAAAATACTACTGGACTTCACAATTGTTGCATGGTGGGTAATCAAAGACCATGTACCACCTCTCATAAAAATAGTTCATAATCTGTTGGTGGTGGCACCAATGAATATGAAATCTCTTCACATTGAGGGTAAGATTTTTATTTGTGCATGGGTTGGTGAATAATGAGCACAAATCATCTTTTGTAATTTTTAAATCCTTTACATCTTTATATGATAGATTATTCGAATAATAAGCCCTAGCCGCTTGCCTTCTATCTTTCCATCTAGTTATTTTTTTTCTAATTTAATCTACATTTTTTAACATATCTTTCAATGAACTTGCTAGGGTCATTCTTTCAGTGGTTGAACCATTTGGATCACTCAATCTACTGATTAAATCCTCTATTTGTTTTTTGTTGTTCTCAATTTCACTCATTAAGTTTTGTTGAGTGCTAGGAGGGTGTTGCGTGCTTGGTAGAGGAGGTTGTTGTTGAGGTTGATTTTGTTGTTGAGGATTTGGTTGCTCTTCTTGTTGAGGATTTTGAGGGTTTGCAGGTTTATTTGAATCTCCTACACATTTTAAAAAATAAATATCAAATACGATCTAAAACTAACAAATTCAAAACAAAAAGAAAACTATCCTTACCTCTCACACCTCCTCATCATCATGGCACCATCCTTACGAAGAAATAGCAACCATTGGTGAATATTTTTGCACAATTTCTCCTCCTAGAATGTGAGTGCGAAAATGGGGGTTTTGGCCACAGGCATATCAAAAAACATAGTCAAAATGAAGAATGAATGAGAGTTTCACTTTTTTGTGATTTTAACTTGCCATAACATGAGCATGTTATAACATGCTCGCGTTATGGGCTCATTATGCCCGAGCCTCAGGCTTGACACACTAAGCCATAACGCGAGCAGGTTATAACACGCCTGCGTTATGGACTCCTTATGCCCGAGCCTTAGGCTCGACACACTAAGCCATAACGTGAGCACGTTATAACACGCTCACGTTATAGGCTCGTTGTGCCCAAGCCTCAGGCTCAACACACTAAGCCATAACGCAAGTGCATTATAACATGATCACATTATAGCACGTTCACGTTATGAATTTTCAAAACTTTTTTTTGAAAGTGTCAACAAATTTGCTACCCATCTCCATGCACCCACCCAATTCACACTCTGGTATGGAATATCTAGTTTTTTAAATTGATTCATTTAAAGAGTATGCCTTCGAACTAAAAGAAAAACTTGAAAAATAAATAGACAAGATGGATGAAAAGAGGCTAATGGACATCACACAGAAGTGTGCACATGCACAAATTTTTTTTAAGAAAGTATCAAGGGTGCACATGCTTGTATGGTTGAGGCCAAAGCCTTATTCCAATTTTGTATGAAATGGCCTAGAGCCACAAGGAATATAAAAGATGAAATGGACTCAATTGACTCATAGATAGACAAATATTCTGATGCATATGATCCAACACACGAGCTAGATGGAAGCACAAGGTCAGCGGTAGAAGACTTGCATGAAAAATAATTCCAATTGCAAGGTCAAAAAATAAAATCATTATGTAGTTTGGGAACCTTAGGGACCTGGTGAACTCAAAGTTCACATCTATTTCTAGTGCCCTAGTAAGTGCTGATAAATCTATAAAGATCAATCCAATATCCAACACTCTAGAAAAGGGGAAGAATTCCCAATGGAATTGGAGACACAATGCAGAATGCTTGGCATAGCCAAGAGGATCTAGGAGGAAGGTAGAAAAAAGTGGCAAGCCCACATTGACAAGCTCCAAAACTCAACTTCCTCTAGTTGGCAGTCTTTCTATTTATTTATGCATTTTTTTAGTTTCTTGTTTCAAATTCCTGTGTACATATACATATAGTGTAAAGTTATTTTTGATACAAGTTTTTGATCTAGTTGTGGCATATAGCTCTTTTAAGGGGAGATGGTTTAGTTTTTTAGCTTGTATATATGAATATATTTGTCAAGAGGATATCCAATATGTAAGAAGGTTGTTGTATGTGCCCTTTTCCCTTGATCTCAAAGGGGGAGAATGCTTTTGGAGATAATTTTCATATGTTTCCATCAATGTCAAAGGGGGATATTGTTGGAAGAATAAGGAGATGTCATTGATGCATTTGTTGGAAACATGAGCATGTGGAATAAGCACAAGGTATATAATTATGCATTGTAGTGTTGTCATTGATGTCAACATTGTATGGCTTGAGCATGTTTGAGGATGATAGTAAAAGAAAATTTTACAAGAAATCTTGATCTGGTGAAGATAATTATTGTGGAAATTAACTAAGTGTCAATATAAGTGATTATATGTACAATGGATTCAGTATTTGGGTCTGCATTGGTCCACTAATGAAGATCTTGCTTTGTGCTTCTAATACTTTGATGGATCGTAGAAGAACATAATTCTAGAGTTTCACCTTGTTTTGGCTCCTCGTGTGGAAGTTATGAGTAATGAAAGTTCAAACTAGTAGTTACATACATTTTCCAATTAATGTATATGCTTTGGTGAATTTGCACTTCTTCATGGATTGGAATTTGACTTTGTGGTTTTATGGAGTTGTTGATAGGTTTCAATAGAGTGTGTATTCTAGTTGGCATAGAGTTTGGTGGTCCATATGTCTGAATGTTGGTGTACAGTTGGAAAATTTTGTTATTAGGTCATATTGGTGTTGACCTAATAAGTTGGTTGTGTTGCAGAGGTTGAATATGTTTTGATCCATTATGTGGGAGCTAGTTTAGGTTTGTACTGACCTATTTCATTTTTTTTATGGTTTGAAGCTTGGTGTGAAGTGTGTGTGTATACATCTTGAGCAACACATTACATTTTGTATATTACATCCAATTAAGTCGACACAATTGATGTTTTGTGTGAAGCAGATATATAAGAAGGATCATTTTTTATTTTTGTGTGTTATAAGTTGTATAAGAACTTGTTGCTGCAAATTATGTGAATATAGAGCAAATGCAGAGCAAAGAAAAGTGTTAATTCATATCAATATGAAGTGTGTGAAGTCTGTATTTTGAGCTTCAATAGAATTGTATTCTAGCATGTCGTAGATCTACATTTTATAATAGTTCAAAACTTGGTTGTGTACCATAATCTCTTCTATCTTTTCTTTCTTTAAGTGGAAATGAGTCCACCTACTATGACCACTTCTATAATATATTGTAATGAGCTAATACTCACCATGGTTTTTGCCATATTGGGTTTTCCACATAAAAATCCCAGTGTTTATGTGTTATGTGATTTTGTTGGATGTTTGCATGCTTTCCTTTATTACTACAAGTTGAATATGTTATGAGTTGAATAATTAAATGTTTAAATGGTTTAAGAGAAAATTGATTCACCCCCACTCTTAGTATTCCGATTGTTCAACATGTGTTTCATGAGTGCTTAGCATAATACAACTTGCTAGCCACATGAAACCGCCTATTATATGAAAACATAGAATAATACAACTTGCTAGTCCATCCTTTTTTATTTTTTTCTTTTCTTTACATTAGTTTTAAAATTGTATGTTTGTGTATCTTGTTTTTCTACTACATGTGTGCATTCCTTTGTGATTATGTTGGTTTTCCATGGGATCTTGGATCCTAGGGGCTTGATCATCCCTCTATATCCTTTTGGTGGAATTATGTGTCTCAATCTCATAGGATGAAACCTCTGAAAGAGAAAAGTCGGTGTGACATTATTTTTGTCTGGCTGACTAATAGTTGTGCAGCCTTGTGAAATGTTCAGGTCGCTGAGACCTTGTTGATGTCTTATTGACTGCAGCTATCACTGTGACATTCCTTGTCGTTATGATCTCTCTTTTCCCAGTAAGAACTCTCGCAGACTGTGGTTCATAGTGGTTGTCAGGGAGACTTGTGGTGACAACAGTTATTGGGAAGAGATATGAATGTTCATATGGCTCATCTCGACAAAAGATTTCTCGCCGAATGGTTATACACTCGAAGTCATCGGGGAGACCCTTGGCCGAAAGGCTTGCTTTGGTATGATGTATCATTGAATAGTGGAAGTCTTGTCGACTGAGCTACATGTGTTTGTTATCGGCTGTCTTCGGTGAGACTCCTGTCAACTGAAGTCATCGGTGAGAGGTGTGAACAGTTGGTAAGAACTCTTGACGATGAATGTTTGGCTTGCTGATAGTATGATCTGTTGTTGGTATGACTCTTGGCGAAAGGTGGTCTTGGGGTAACTTGGAGGCTTCAGTAAGAACTCTTAGCGATAGTTGAAGTCTCACTGATGGTATGATCTCTTAGCGAATAGCGATAGTCTCGCCGATGGGAATGCTGATGTCTATGTGACCTTTGGAACATTAGTATGATGTCTCAGCGATATGGTTTATCTTGCCGACTACTTTTGAACTCGGTATAACCTCTTGCTAAAGGTGATGACTCTTGGCGATATCGATGGTTGGGCTTTGTGGCATCGGGGAGACATGGTTAGTGTCTCACCGAGATGTGACACAGGTTGACACTTTTGACTGGATGACTATCCTATGTGGTGTGTCTTTGACCAATCAGAGAAGCTGAATGGGAACTGTTGGTAGTTAGACCGTTGTGGCCATTCTTGTGAGGAAGTTCAACAGATAGTGGCGACATGAATATACTCTGAGATCGAAGATGATGTTTGGTTTGATGAATGGTTGGATGAACAATTCGATGAGTGGTCAGTATGAATTCAATTTTGAGAGTATTGTAACTTAAATGTTCTGTACAAGGTTGATCAAGGATTATGCTGTTGTAAATTGACATCAAAAAGATAAGTCTAATCTCTATATGTAATCTCCATTACTGTAATACAAAGAGGTTTTTCTTGGTGTGGTGGGTTTTTTTCTTGTAAGGGTTTTCCCACATAAATCTGGTGTTCATCTGTGTATGTTAATTTCTCTAATTTTGTTATTGCTTTCAAGTGTATCTTAATTGGACTGTAATTAAAAATTTAAAAGCACCTCTACATTCTTCCCCCAGGTTTTGACGTTAGGAGAGTTGTTTCCACACCTTAGCTTTCCTTACAAGTGGTATCAGAGCCTGGCCAGTTGTGTTATCCTTGTGGGTATGTTGGATTTTTTTTGTCAATTTTGTTCAGTGGGAGTCTTGTAGAAGTTTGGTAATTTGAATTATAGATTAAGATGGCTAGCATGTTAGGAAAGATTGAAATTGAGAAATTCAATAGCAATAATTTTGAGTTGTAGAAACTTAAAATGGAAGATCTGTTGGTTGATCATGATCTGTGGATTGCTGTGTTTGGAATGAAGCCTACAGGCATGAAACAAGAAGATTGGGACCTTGCAGATAGAAAATCAAAGGGGCTGATAAGGCTCTGTTTGGCAGACTCTGTTCTTCTGAATGTTCATGAAGAAAAGACTACATCTTCCTTGTGGAAAATACTGGTAGCTATTTATCAGGGCAAGTCCTTGGTGAATAAATTATTTTTGAGGAATAAGCTAAACTCTTTGATAATGCATGAGGGAGGATCTGTTGCTAATCATTTGAACGCTTTAAACATGTTGATTGTGCAGTTAACATCTGTGGGTGTGAAGATTGAAGATGAAGATCGTTGTATGCTGTTATTATGTTCTTTTCCAGATTCTTGGGATCACTTGGTGATAGCTATTGGGAGTATGACATCCACTTTTAAGATGGAAGATGTTGCTTCTTTGTTATCAGAAGAGATGAGAAAGAAATATTTTGAGATGGCGAAGGAGGCTCTTGTTGTTAGAGGCAGATCAAAAGAAAAAGACAAGAAGTCCAAATCCAAATTAGAAGGGAGATCAAAGTCTCATGGTAAGAAGTCCAAGGTGAAGTGTTGGAATTGTGGGAAATCTAGTCATGTCCGAAAGGATTGTAAAGAGGAGAAAAAGAAGAAGAAGAACTCTTTTGACAATGATTCTTCTCAGAGTGATGCAGACGCTTTCATTGTAACCTTGGCTACATAGACATCAGATGATGTCTGACTGATTGATTCTGGAGCATCTTTCCACATGACATCTCATAGAGACTGGTTCATGAAATATGAAAAATATGATGGTGGAAATGTGTATTTGGCAAGTGATTCATCTTTGGAAATAGTTGGATGTGGAAGAGTAAAAATTTAATTCCTTGATGGAAGAGTGAAGGGAATCAATGATGTAATGCATATACCAGGTCTGGCTCGAAATCTACTTTGTGTTAGTAAGCTGAATGATATTGGAAAGTAAGTCATGTTCTTTGGAAATGGTTGCAAGATGACTAGAGGCTCAATGGGGCTAGCAATGGGTGCTTGTATTGGTACCTTGTATAAGCTGGATGCACATGCTATACAATGCAATAGTGTCTTTGTAAAGTCAGAGAAAGCTATTCATGGAGAAAAGAAAGAAAATGTTCCCGATGGTGTAAACTCTATGGAAGTTAAACTTCCAGCATAAAAGACTATGCTTTGAAATCATAGGCTAGGTCACATTGGTGAGAAAGGTTTAAAAACCTTGAAGAATAAAAACTTGGTTGAAGGGCTTGATGATTGTAACCTTGAATTTGAATTCTGTGAACATTTTATATATGGAAAACAACACCGTGTTTCATTTTATTCTAGTCCTCACAAATCTTCTGGTTTGCTTGATTACATTCATTTTGATATTTTTGGTCCAGTGAATGTTCCTTCTTTGTCTAAGTTAAGGTATTATGTATCGTTTATTGATTATTATTCAAGAAGGGCATTTGTCTATTTTTTAAAAAGTAAATCAAAAGTGTTCAGTCGGTTTAAGGAATTTAAGAACCTTGTAGAAAATCAAATTGGAAGAAAAATGAAATGTTTAAGGACTGATAATGGCGGTGAATTTTGTTCTGATGAGTTTGAGAGGTATTGTAAAGATCATGGGATTAAAAGACAAAACTACACCTTACACTCCGTAGCAAAATGGAGTTGCAGAAAGGTTCAACATGACAGTGATAGAAAGAGTATGAAGTATGCTAAGCAGTGCTGGCTTGGAGGAGAAGTTCTGGGTTGAGGCAGTTGCTACAACATGTTATTTGATAAACCATTCTCCAAATTATGCTCTTGTTGAGAAAACACCTTTGGAAGCATGGTCTGGTAAGAATCCCTCTTTAAGACACATTCGTATTTTTGGCTGTGAGGCATATGCATATGTGCCAAATGAGAAAAGATCTAAATTGGAGAACAAGGCTATCAAATATATTTTTATTGGCTATAGTACTGGAATAAAAGGATAAAAGCTTTGGAATCCTGATACGAAGAAGGTTCTATACAACAAAAGTGTTATCTTTCGTGAGCTAAAGTCTTTTACCTTGGATTTGTAGTCAGAGACAAAATCAGAAAACAAAAAGGATGTAGTTGAAATTCCTCTAACACTAGAGAAAGAGGAATTGAAAATTCAAAATGTACCTAAAACTAAGGAGAGCTCAAGCAGTTCTGAGAGTTTTGAAGAAGAACAACAACCCCAGCCTCAACAAGTGAGGAGGTCAACTCATGAAAGAAAGCAACCTAATAGGTATGGGTTCTCTTTGATAGATTCTACTTGTGTCTATGCTTTAATTTCTAGCACTTATGAGCCTAGGACTGTAAAAGAGGCATTTAGAATGTCTGATTCAAATTCTTGGTTGGAAGCCATGACTGAAGAAATGACATCATTAAAAAATAATGATACTTGGAGTTTGGTGCCCTTGCCTGAAGGCAAAAAGGCTATTGGCTGCAAATGGGTATTTAAAAAGAATATAGGTCTAGATGGCAGTGTTGAAAAATATAAGGTGAGGTTGGTTGCGAAGGGTTATTCCTAGGTAGAGGGAATTGATTATGGAGACATTTTTTCTCCTGTAGCTAAGATGACATCCATTAGATTTCTTTTGTCACTTGCAGCAGTGTATGAATTAGAGGTTGAACATATGGATGTGAAGACAACATTTCTTCATGGTGATCTTGAAGAAGAAATTTATATGTCCCAGCCCGAGCACTTTGTGGAGAAAGGTAAAGAAAAATTGGTTTGCAAGTTGAAAAAGTCTCTGTATGGATTAAAGTAGTCTCCTAGAATGTGGTACCAGAAGTTTGAAACTTTTTTTTTGTCATTGGGATTTGTAAGATCAAAATATGATCATTATGTGTATTACAAATCTGAAAGTGATCGAGTTCTTATTATTGCTCTCTATGTTGATGATATGTTGTTCATGGGCAATAGCAAGCTAATGATTTCTGATCTTAAGTCTCAATTGTCTGCAAAGTTTGAAATGAAAGATCTTGGTGCAACAAGGTATATTCTAGGAATGGAAATTACCAGGGATAGAAATAGTAGAAAAATTTGGCTCAGTCAGAGTAAGTATATCAAGACTATTCTAAAGAGATTTTGCATGAATGATTGCAAACAACTAGTTGTTTCAGTTTTGTAGGGAACAAAACTATCTTTTGAAGACTATCCAAAATCTCCTACTGAGATGGAGGACATGACCAATATACCTTATGCTAGTGCGGTTGGATGTCTAATGTATGCAATGGTCTTTAACAAGGAAAAACATTTCCCAAGCAGTGGGAGTACTTAGTCATATTATGGCTAATCCTGGAAGAACACATTGGGATGCTGTGAAAAGAGTATTTAGATATTTGAAGGGCACTTTAGAATATGCTTTGTGTTACCATGGGAACTTGATTGAATCACAGAGGACTCTCAACATTTGAGGCTATGCGGATTCTGATTGGGCAGGGGACATTGAAAGCAGAAGATCCACCAGTGGATATATTTTTATGATGAATGGTGGTGCAGTGAGTTGGATAAGTAAGCGACATGTTGTAGTTGCTTTGTCCACTATAGAGGTAGAATACATGGCAGCAACACATGCTTGTAAAGAAGCAATTTGGTTAAAATATTTATGTTCTAACATTAGTTTTGATGCAGGGAAAATAACAATTTACTATGACAGTCAGAGTGCTATTTGTTTGGAAAAGAATGCTACTTTCCATGCTAGGAAGAAACATATAGATGTACAATATGATTTTGTATGAGACATGGTGGAGGATGGAAAGTTCTCTTTAGAGAAAGTGGATACCTTGTAGAATGTTGTAAATGTGTTGACGAAGCCAGTGAGCATAGACAAGTTCAGGTGTTGTGCCAGTTTGATGGACCTCAGTTCCCATTAATTTCAGTAGTTTTATTGTGCTTTGGAGGTGCCTATGTGATCTTCGTCAAGTGGGAGACTGTTAGAATTATGTCTCTCAATTTCACAAGTTGAAACCTCTGAAAGAGAAAAGTTGGTGTGACATTCTTTTTGTCTGGCCAACTAACAGTTGTGCAACCTTGTGAAATGTTCAGGTTGCTGAGACCTTGTTGATGTCTTACTGACTGGAGCTATCGCTATGACATTCCTTTTCATTATGATTTCTCTCTGTCCAGTAAGAACTCTCACCAATTGTGGTTCATAGTGGTTGTCGGGGAGACTTGTGGTGACAACAATTATCAGGAGAGAGATATGAACATTCGGTATGACTCATCCCGACAAAAGATGTCTCGCCGAATGGTTATACACTTGAAGTCATCGGGGAGACCCTTGGCCAAAAGGCTTGCTTCGGTATGATGTCTCATCGAATAGTGGAAGTCTTGCCGACAAAGCTACATGTGTTTGTTATCGGGTGTCTTCGGTGAGACTCCTAGTGACTGAAGTCATTGATGAGAGGTGTGAACATTCGATAAGAACTCTTGGCGATGAATGTTTGTCTTGTTGATAGTATAAAATGTTGTCGATATGACTCCTAGCGAAAGGTGGTCTTAGGGTAACTTGGAGGCTTTGGTAAGAACTCTTAGCGACAGTTGAAGTCTCACCGATGGTAGGACATTTTAGAGTAACATGAAGGTTTTGGTATGATCTCTTGGCGAATAGTGATAATCTCACCGATGGGAATGCTGATGTCTATGTGACCTTTGGAACATTGGTATGACGTCTCAACAATATGGTTTATCTCGCCGACTACTTTTGAACTCGGTATAACCTCTTGCCAAAGGTGATGACTCTTGGTGATATTGATGGTTGGGCTTTGTGGCATCAAGGAGACATGGTTAGTGTCTTACTGACATGCAACACAAGTTTAACACTTTTGACCAGATGACTATCCTACGTGGTGTGTCTTTGACCAATCAGAGAATCCAAATGGGAACCATTGGTAGTTAGACTGTTGTGGCCGTTCTTGTGAGGAAGTTCAACAAACAGTGGCAACATGGATATACTCTGAGATCAAAGATGATGTTCAGCTCGATGAATGGTTGGTTGAACAATTTGATGAGTGTTCAGTATGAATTCAATTCTGAGAGAATTGTAACTTGAATGTTCTGTACAAGGTTGATCAAGGATTATGTTGTTGTAAATTGACTTCAGAAAGATAATTCTGATCTATGTATGTAATCTCCATTACTGTAATATAGAAATGTTTTTCTTGGTGTGGTGGGTTTTTCTCCCGTAAGGGTTTTCCCACGTAAATCTGGTGTTCATCTGTGTATGTTAATTTCTCTATTTCTGTTATTGCTTTCAAGTGTATCTTAATTGGACTGTAATTGAAAATTTAAAAGCACCTCTGCATTCTTCCTTGAGGTTTTGATGTTAGGAGAGTTGTTTCCGCACCTTAGCTTTCTTTACACCTTTATCATCCCATCTTTCCAACATTTGTACAATTGAACCCCTCTTGACATATATTTCTTTGTACTTTAGTGTGACTCTAAGTGTAAGTTCATACTCTGACTAAAGTGTGGGCTAAATGTAGTGCAAAATATTGTCACCCTTAATAATTTCACATTACATTTCATCTCCCTAATTTATTGGACTCAATTAAGCACCTAATTTTCCAAATTATGCATTACAAAGCCTAATTTTTACTATTTTTCAAAGGATTGCAAGCATTGAATAAATACAACCAATTCTTATTTTTCTCATGATTAGGTGTGTCTTGGAAATTTGGGTGAGGACTAGGCACCCATGGGTGATTGTGAACCCCTCCTTAGCAAGGACCCAAATTTGAATATGTTGGCGGCATTTTAACACCCAAAATTCAAATTTAAAGTGTCAATTTTTAGAATCTATTTTTTTGGGAAATTAGGATAAATGCCTATAAATACCTAGTTATTGCATCATTTCAAATGTAAGTGAAAATAAATTAAGGAAATCATTGAACTAAGAGAACTCAAGAGAAAAATGAGAGCAACAAATAGAGGATTTATTGTAGCAATTCAAGATCCAACATCATGTCAAAGCTTATGTGTGTTCATATTGTCGTTATTTTGTGAAGGCTAACACATTTTTGTAGGTCTCCAAAGCATTCAAACAATCAAGATCCAAATCATTTAGGAGATGTGTATGACTTCAGTCCTTCGAGGAAGCCATTCAAGGGTGGTGAGTTGCAACACATTGCAATTTCATCATTCCTTCCTTTCCATTATCATTATCATTATCATTTTTCCATAATGGAAGTGAAAACACTTACTTGGGCTTGACTGAGGCAAACCCCTATATGGCACAATATTTTCTCTCTTTGTGAATGTGAGGTTATAGGTTTGATGAAGACGAAAGGAAGATTGGAGGAAAGTTGTCAATTGTTGCATTTGTTGTCACAAACCTTTTCAAGACACAAAAACTCACCTACAAAATTTATTTACGATGCTTTGACAAATCTACAATAGGGAAACAAGATCTCAAATCTGCCATTAGAGGACCTCAAAAATTGGGCATGACTCCATTACAAAGACTTAATGACCCATTAGTGATTGTCCTTTTACAGTGGCTGAAACAAGCTTTTCTAGGTTGGTACATATCACTTTGCCTTTCCAGATCCACCTACAAATTATTATTTCTATCAACGAGTTGTCGAGATCTCGCATTTTTAATATTAGGACACAGTCTAATTAGGTTAATTAAGCTAAATCAATTCCAATCCATTTCAACCCTCAATTAGATATAGATCCAAGCCCAAATGGCTCACCTTCATGGTTGGAAGTCAATCTAATCAACTTGTTGGTCTACATCTCAATGAAACCCTAGAAAAATCCATTGAATTCCTAGGTTCTACACATTAAGATCTAGGGATCTCTTTTTCTATATTTCACTCTCTAGCATCTTACCCTAGTATCTTGTGTGTGTATTATTAGCTATTGGTGAGTTGGCCTAATGAAGTTTGTGATGTGACATTGGTGATTATGCCCAATGTGTATTGCATTATATTATGGTGTTTATACTAGTGATGGCATGCATTTGATCAATTATGTGATTGGATGATTGAGTGTGTATATGTTCATTTGGAGTGTATATTTTGTGTATGGTGTGTAAGCATTCTCCCCAAGTGTTTAGCATGAGTGTCATGTTTGTGGCCCATGTGACTATCTCTTAGCATGGCGAGAGTTGATCCTTTCAATTACATGAGGTCAGGTGGCATGGTAACCATAGTTGGGTACCTAAGGTTCGTGGATCAAGGAATGACATGAAATCATGTAATTTCAAGTTTAATTCATGTTGATTGATTTATTTCATTCATTTATGTTGTAACATATTGATTCGGAACCTTTCTCCGAAGACAATTTATAAATCATAAATGAAAATAACATTGGTTCATTTATGTTTCTTGGTGTTGGTGCTAGGAATGAAATCTTGTCATTTATTGTCATGATGATGTTTAAGTGTTAATTAAAACACATGAACATTTATTTTGGTGCTTAATTTAACCTAACTATGCAAATTTATAGTTGGGTGGTTTGGTCCTATATCTAGGCAGCCTTATCATGCATCTAATTGAAATCTAGACCTCAAAAATTATCCTAACACTATTGCGGCAGCCTGGTGGAAGTAGGGTTGGCTTGGTAGAAGTAGGGGTGACATGGTTTGACAAGCCTAAAAATCTAAAACTCAGAATTTTTCCTAAGGTTGTTGTGGTGGCTTGGTCTTGTGTAGGGGAAACCTCACTCCCATAAAAATTCCAAAAAGTGAATCCTCTCAAGCATTGATAGGTGAGGGATTTCTAAGCCCTTTGACCTTTTCAAATATTTTTTTTATGCCTTTTCATTTATTTGTTTTGACTATTTTGGTCGTTTGAAACCTTGCAACCTAGTCAAAATTTCTCTAACTCTAAACTTGAGTTTCCTGGCTTTTTTGGGACTTCGTTTGGGAAAAATTTGTGAATCAAAGTTGTTCACCATAGTCTTTGGGTCATAGTATTTCTTTTAACTAGTTCTCAAGTGCCACCATTAAGGACTTATGCCACATTCTACATCATTTTGTATGTAACCTCCTAATATGACCCAATTGTCAAACCTAGGGTTAGGGAGAGGATTCTTCTGGTTTTATGAAGTATTATGAAAGTTATAAGCCTTTGTGGATCATCTTGTGAGTTTCCTAAAAAATACTCATAGTTCATGGGGTGTTGTGGAGTAGTTTCTCCCCTTAGGTGATGTTGCCTTGCGATAAGATGTCTTGGGAAGCATGAGGCTATTTGGAAGTGACTTGTTGTCATTCTAGTTTTTGGTGAGTTGTGCCTTTTTGTTAGGTAACATATTGTGAAGGGTTTCCTCTATGTTTAGTGCTGTTTAGTGTGCTTAGATGAGGATTGGAGGTTGATGTTTCCCTCACCCTATTACAAAATCCTATTGTGAGAGAATGCAATTGCATGGTGTAACTGATTGTTATGTGGAGATGTCCTCTTTCTCCCTCTCTTGTTCATCATGGTGGATCTATCCCATGATTGGTTAGTCTTATGATATTTCCATCTTGCTTATGCAATGATGGAGTGCCTTGCTATCTTTGGCATTATGTTGTTGTGACACTTGTGTGCATATTATCATGTAAGTATGACATGTCATTGTTGCATTATCAATGTTGTTATCCTTGTTTCAAAAAAGGTTTTTTTGTTTGGTTTTGTTATGAGATTTTCAGCTTGGAGCATTACAAAATTGATCTAAATAATTACAACATATATTAGAACACATACAAAAAATAAATAATGCAAACTATTACATAATGATTTCTTTAAAAATCCCTTCGATAAGATTCCCCACACTCTAAAGATACACAATGTATTATTTAGTAACAAAATAAGTTACAATGCACTTGTAGAGAAAGGTTTTACATGAGCATAATCAATAGTCAACTATAGAGTGGTTTCAGTAGCATTCTATCTCTCATTTTGAACCTGTCAAAATACAATGCACCCAAATTGGGTCACAAATTCTAATCCCAAAATTATGGAGAGCGAAATCAACCGAAAATAGTATAATTGATGCACCCATCATTAGCTATCATTAGTCATATTACATTATTTATAATAGGTGCTCCATTTTAGGCTCCATGATCTTCTACATAGATGATTTTGGCATGCATCATAATATTTCATAAGATTCTAATGTAACTCCCCTTTACTTTGCTCTCTTGCACATCATAATATATATGTTATATGATCCCACAAAAATAAGGGATCCCACATCTTTTGACGATGTCCTATTTAATTACATCTTACAAAAATTCAATTATCCAACATGTGGCACACCATGCGCCAACTTAGACCATTTAAAATATAAAATATAAATAATTAAACGATAAAAATTCTAGGAAATTGCAAAGGTCGAGACACTTTATTTTACAACAATGTATTCATTCCTCAGGTTTTGAGAAGCTTCTTATGTTTTAGTTTCTCAACAAAGTAATTCTTCTCCTTGCCTTGTGCCACAACGCATGCGTAATTATTAGCCTTTAATTCAAAATTTGATTTACATATATTTCAAAAGTGTATAGATATTGGTAAACCATTTTTTATTATAAACCTTCTATTTAATCATATATGACACTCCTATAAGTGTTTGTAATCTATACACATTTTTTAATATTTCGTTACTACATGTAAATGAATAGATTTTTGAGTCCCATAACATTATTTTTTCCGTTTTGATCTCATTGAGAAAGTAGAAGAATGTGAAAAATTGGTGTATGGTTTGTAAGAAGAAGCGCGGTTTCTCTATTTATGGAAATCTCTTATAAATCTAGTGCAAAGAGTGAGGTTAACTTGCAAGGGAGATTCCCTTTTGTAGCAGTTAACTTTTTTCATCGTTTACACAACCTAGAAATGGCAATTAAATAACTAGATATGAAATTAGGTCCTATTTACACTAATAGCTTCTCACTAGGTAAAAGTGGTGGTAAAACAATTATCATGAATCTAATAGTAGGTGGAGAAATTTTAGTTTTATTGGTTGTGCTAGATCCATAAGCTAGTTGGTTTGTGTGTGAGAAAGACTTGACCTCGCAAAACCAACTTCCTACACTAAACCACGAGAGGAGTGATGTATAGAAACTTTAAAATTGATCTAAACAATTACAAAAGATGTTGAAGAATATATACATAACATAAATAATGGAAACCATTACACAATGATTTACATGGAAAAAACCTTTCAATAAGAAATCCCACAATCAAAAGTACTAAAATGTATTGTTTGGAAACAAAATAAGTTACACTACACTTGTAGAGAAAGCCTTTATAGAAACATAGTCAACAATCAATTCTGGAGTGACTTTTAGTAGCATTTTAGCTTTCAAATTAAACTTGTCACAGTACAAATCTCCACAACTCCCAAGCACCAATGTATAGAAGATTTAATATAAGAAGCCACCAAATGAAAACCCAAAACTATGAGCAAAAACCACTCACAAATTTGACACCTAGATTGGGTCAAAATTCTAATGCCCCAAATCATGGAGAATCAAATTGACCCAAAAAAGTTGATTTGTTACACACATCATAAGTAGTCACAAATTATATCTCATTCTTCAAAATAAGCACTCCATTTTAGGCTCTACAATCTCCTCAAAATATGCTTATGACATAGATCACAATCCGTCATAAGATTCTAATGTAGTTCCCCTTAAATTTTCTGTCTTACACATCATAAGATCTACCATATGCTCACACAAACATAATGTATAGAAGATTTAATATAAGAAACTACCAAATGAAAACCCAAACTCAAGATAAAAAGCCACTCACAAATTTGACACCTAGATTGGGTCACAAACTCCAATGCCCCAAATCATGGAGAATCAAATCCAACTAAAATAGTAGATTTGTTACATTCATCATAAGTTGTCATAAACTATATGTCATTCTTCAAAATAGGCACTCCCTTTTAGACTCTCTAATCTCCTCAAAAGATGTCTATGACATTAATCACAATCTATCATAAGATTCCAATGTAATTCCCCTTAAACTCTCTCTTACATGCCATAAGATTTATAATATCATCTCACAAACACAAGGTATCCCATATTTCCTTATGATGTTTTATTTAATTACATCTTACAAGAACTCAAGATATCCAACATGTGGCACAACTCAAAATGGATTACTTCATTTCGTATTTAAGACCATTTAAAATACAAAAAAAGAAATTAATTAATTAGAATGTTAGAACATTGCAAAAATTGAAACATCTTAATTCACAACAATATCCAGATTTCTCCTTTTTAAAAACCTTCTTAATTAATGTTTTCTCAACAAAACAATCCCTTTTTTTCGCCATAATACATGCTTAATTGTTAGCCATTAATTCAAAATTTGGTTTAGATATGTTTTACAATTCCATAACTATTGTTAAATCATTTCTTATTATAATCCTTCTATTTGATGATATATAGTACTCCTATAAGTATTTTTAGACTATATACAAATTTCTACATGAGTCCCATAACATTGTCGTTTTTCTTTACATCTCATTGAGAAAGTAAAAGAATGCGAGAAATTGGTGAAAATTTTCCGTGAACCGTCATAAGATTTTATCTGTGTTCTCTGCTTGAAAGTGACCTGTACAAATCTAATGCAATCCAATGTGGGTACACCTCACTAGTCTTTTCTATTGTGGGCCGCATGCCAATGAATTTCAAAATGAATTGACAAGCACATCGCTCTGCTTGTGAATGGAAAAGACTAGTGAGGTCGTATCATAGTGAAGTCTTTCTTGCTTTCTGGGAGAAACAGAATGAAGGAAATTACATTTCTGGAGCAATGGAATGTTCATTTGATGTTTGTGAGAGCTACCTTGAGTTTTCCTGCAGAGGGCAACGCTTCACTGTGAGTAGTAAAGAAGTGGCATGCTTAAATATTTTGTTTTAACTTTTTTAACTGGAAGCTCATTTCTTCTTGTTTTGAATTTGGAAGAGTTGCGGCACAGAGGAATGAAGGGCAGATAGGAGGAAGAAGTGAGAAAGTTGTTTGTTTGCATCCAGAACGTGAGAATAATATGAGGGATGATTCACAAGAAGGAGATCATAATTTGCAGCAGTGTGATGAGAATATTTGTATAAGGCGCATTAAGGATCATCTCATGTCGGATGACGACGAAATTTGTGATCAATTGGATAATAATTTGCGAGAGTCGCAACAATTTCAGCTACAACGGAATCATTCCCATCTTAGCGTTGAAGATGTTGACGAATTGCCATGGGAAGCTATTCAGAAAATTCTCAAAGCTAATATGTAAAATGGATGTAAAAATGACTTCCTAGATGTCAAGAAGAATCATTTGCAGGCATAATATGTTTCATCACTTTCTTTGCTCTGGCAATGCCTACCTTTTTTAGATTATAGCTTGCTCTTTTAGACTTCGTTCATTTCATTTTTTCAATAATTTTTAAGTTTCACTAATATTCTTATTTTGTAAATAAGACCAATACTGTTCACTTTATTTCCTCTCCTCAAACTCACTGTCATGAATACTCAATGAATATTTTTGCTTGACTACTGTTTATAGAAAGAAAGTGTTAGAAATAACTAGCAATCGCACCGTAGTGCGCAATGGGTACGCCGAAGAGTGTGGAAGGTGATTCAGGAATTTTTTTTTTGTCTATTTCTGCATATATTTTACAGTACATGAGGTCAATTAGTAAATTCCTCTTACATGGATCTAAATATGACTGGAGAGGAAGATAATCTTGTTCCATTACCAATACGTTCATGTTATGTTTACAATAGAGAGAGGGAGATATAGGGAAAGAAATAGGGGGAGAGAGAGGGCGTAATGAGATAGAGGGAAAACTAGAGAGACATAAAACACAAAGAGAGGGGATCTGAGAAAGAGAGGGATGTACACATTTCCACGACCACCAGCTATGTAGGTAGTTGTTCGTTCTTGGGAAAAGGGGCAAATTCAACCATATACCTCAAGAGAACAAGAATCTAGATCATTGAAGTGAATTGTCTAGAGGAGAGAACCAAGTACGTGAGTGTGTTCAATGGTTGTGAAGGTACATGTTATGGAAAACATTTTAAATATAAAAATATCAATAAATATGTTAAAAAGTACCAATCATAATTTATTCTAACACATGCCATTAATACACCGAAATGTGTGCAACTCCTCTTAATCTCATAAAAAAATATGAATAATAGTAATCAAAATTTAGCTCAAAAAAGGAGCTTAGGTAATCTCATTTATTGATGATAAGAATACATATTAAAACATCATGTACTTGTCCTCACATTTAATAGTTTGATCTTATACAATCTAGCAACTACTCGGTCCAATGATGTCCAAAAATATACATACTTATAATTTAAAATACACAAGTGTACAACTTCTCATCTTCACCAAATAAAAATAAGATGTCATATACAACTTCTAGTCTAAATACACACAACTATGATTCACAATGTGTTCATCAACAATCCATATGGATTAGAGATCTTGCAAGCAGGTAATGGTAAGGTTGCTTCATCTGTTGTGATTATTACATCTACTTCTTCCTTTCTCACTTTGACCATTGGTCCATCCTCTACTATTTCACCTCCTACCACCACTCATCCTCATAATACTACCACTACTAGTGTTTATCCCTTCTTCACTTTCCCTCCTCAATATAGAATTCCTCCTAACTTTAACTCCTTTCAAGATATTCACATCTTAGATAATGTATTACACCTCCATACCTATCTCATTCACCACTACTCAACCTATCACAACCCCTTTTAGTGATGCCATCCCCACATCTACTATTCCATCCCATGCCATGGCTATCCCCCATTTTACATTTCCATCCACCTCTTTCTTCTTTTATGCCTCTTCACTCTAGCACCTCTTTACATCCCTCCTCACACCCACTCTTATACAAACCAAAGTGTCCTCCTATCCTCCCTTATTACTCTACAATCTTCCACTCTAGATGCTTTAATTCATAAGATAAATCAAGTAGAGAAAAGGTTGGATACAAGACTTAGTGGGAAAGATAACGAAGAATTTAAAATTTAGATTTGATAGTAAGATTTTTTCTAGATTACTATTTACCAAGGTTTTCTAAAAAAATTATATTAATTTAATAGAATCACTAAAACATACATGTATTAAACTTGGAATAACCACCATATATCCTTCATATGAGTAAATTCAACTGTTCATTCTTCACTGTAATTGCTTCTACAAAACTTTTTTCAATGAGCTCAGTGGCGCACTAGAAATCACCACATATTGGAATGCTCTTTAATGATCTAGAAGTTGTTTATAATTGTAAACTCAGTTGAATCCTGATATAAATATCATAATTGTAAACTCAGTTCTCTGTTTCCCTCCTTCCCTCCAAATGACATGGGAAATCATTTCAACTCCTCACCATGTAGCACAAATATTATGACAAGCTCTACTGTGTTTCCTTTACATGTCTGAAGTTTTACTTATAATATGTAGCCATCATCTGTCACCTGCAAGTAAAGTGTCCACTTTTCCATTTACCTCAATCCAGTTGCACCTTGGTTCTTTTTTGACATTTCTTTCTTTCATGATTTTTCTATAATTTTTAATGTCATCCCATCTATTGACTGCTGCATAGATCTTTAAGAGAAGGAGATAATGTGCAGCATTATTCAGATCGAACCGAAACAAGTGTTCTACAACATGTTTTCCTACCACTACATTTGAATGGGTTCTAAATGAACTAAGCAGAGACACCCACACAACAGGATTTGGTTTTATCAGCATTCTTTTAATAAATTCTTGTGCCTCAGCTAGGTGACCAGCACGACCAAGTAGCTTAATCGTGCAGCAATAGTGGTATACTGTAGGTGTGAATTGGCATAACTGGGATATGAAACGAAAATATATTATGCCATCAATTTACTAGGTCTACATGGCAGCTGGTAGATAGCATTCCAACAAAAGTAACATTGTCTGGGTTTGTTCCAGACTTGCATTTAAAATAAAAAATGAATGACCTCTTTATCACAGCAATGAATGGCACATCAAACAATCATTGCATTCCAGAAACCCACATTCTTTACAATGTTACATACATTCTAGCAAACAGTTTACGCGCATCTTGAATGGTTACGCATTTATCTCCCTATAAACATCCATCTGAAATCGATTTATAGTTATGTCTTGATGAATTATCTTTCTTTTTGATCAAGCTGCCAAATTGGCACAAGCAGAGAGAATGCTGGCATAGATGTTAGAGTCTGGCTTTACATCTGTCAATTGTATATTTTGGAAGAGCTCGAGGGTTTCACAAAAATATATATTTTTGTATTTAAGTCCTGAAATCATCGTATTCCATGAAATCACAATTCTTTCAAGCATTTTCTGAAAGATCACTAAGGCTTTATCAATCTATCCATTCTGTATGTAGCCTACAACCAAGTTAGTCCACGAAACCACATTTCTTTCTCGCCTTCTCCAAGAGAGTTCTATGACTTCATCAAAACACTTGTTTTGCACAAAATTCCCGTTTCCCGATTCCAAGTCATCGACTTTGGTTCTGGCATTTTCATAAAGGGTTTCAGAGCATCATCAAGAAACACATTCTCTGCAAATCCGACAATCATTGCTTTGCATGAGACAACATTCCATTCAGGCATTTCCAGAAAAACATATTGAATCCCTCTCTAACATCACTATTATTTGCATAAGCAACAATCATAGCAGTCCATAAGACTGCATTCCATTCACTCATAATGTGAAATAGCTTCAGGGCTTTCTCAAAGTGCCCATTTTGTGCAAAGTTCAAAATCACTGTATCGTTGAAAACTTGAAACCACATTGGATTTAGGAATTTTCTCAAAAAAGTTCATAGCCTCTTCAAAATATCCATTCTGGACAAAAAACCCAATCATTGCATTCCACAAGTCAATATACCTTTCAGGCATTTTCCAAAAGATTTAGAGAGCTTTATCAAGAAGTCCATTATGCGCATACCCTAAAATCATTGAACTCCATAACACCACATCTCTTTCAGAAATACTCTCAAATGGTTCTACAGCCTCAACAACATACCAATTCCATGCATATCCTGCAATCGTTGTGTTAAATGAAATCACATTTCAAGGATGCTTTTTAATCTACCTGCATGAAATGCCCTATCCAAACCTCCCATTTTGGCACAGGCAGGGAGGATGTTGGAAAAGGTTAGTCGAGTTTGGCTTTACACCTACCAATTGCATTTGCTTGAAAGTTTCTGAACACTTCCCAACAAATCCATTTTGTCCTGTAATCATTGTGGTCCATAAGACCACATCTCTTTGAGTCATTCTATCAAACAATTCACATGCCTCATCTATGCTTCCATATTTTGCATACATGTCTGCCAGGGTAATTGCAACTATAATGTCTGTGAAAAATCTCCCTTCCCTTATGCTTTGATGGATGTCCATGCCCTATTCCAAAGCTCCCATTTTGGCACAGGTAGGGAGAATGCTGGCAAAGGTGATGGAATTTGGCACCTGCTAATTATGTACAATTAATGTCCATTTTTTAAACTTGCACCACCAAATATTAAAGTACCTGCAAGAAAAAAAGAAATTGTAACACTCACAATTTGATACATAAATTAAATTAATAGATATCAAATATAAAATTTAATTATTAAAATCCCAGTTTTAAAATAAACATATTTTCTTTTTAATTTAGATCATAACAAATTTGTATAGCTCTCTAATTTAGGATTAAAGAAGGATTTGGAGGTTTTAATGTTTTTATAACCTTATGAAGTATCTATGTCTAGTCCATCATAACCTTCCCTTGTTGCTCTCATAAAACCTATGGTGTTGTTGTCTGGTTTAAAATCAGATGGTTAACGTTTCTTCGGTGCTCACTCATTTAAATTTTTCTCAACCTAGACCTTTACCCTTGATGCTTATGAAGTTTGCAGAAATTTCCTACTAATGGAATGCCATTATCATCATCAGTAGCATATAGGTTTACTTTCTTCAAAATTGTTTAATTATTTTATTGAAAATAACTCTCAAGCTAGCAGATACCGAATTGACAAACTTGTATGTCTCTCAAAACTAGTAATTTTGATATTAGATCAATACTAAACTGTGTTGTATTCCATGCATGATAGTGGATCCTCTTTTAGTCTATTCTTTTTTTTTGCAGATCATGCCTACTTTTCAATATCTACAGGCTGGTAATTTTCTTAGATAATGTAACCTTTTCTGCAGACCATGCCTACTTTGCAATATCTACAGGCTGGTAATTTTTTAATGTTATAAATTTATAGATAATGTAACATTTTTTGCAAACTATGCCTACTTTGCAATGTCTACAGGCTGGTATTTTTTTAATGTTTTAAATTTATAGATAATGTAACAGTTTTTGCAAACATGCCTACTTTGCAATGTCTACAGGTTGATCTTTTTGTAATGTTTCAATTTTGCAGATCATGCAATGTCTACAGACATGCCATTTTGTAAAGTTTTGATTGTAAGTGGAGAAAAATAAACCTTTTGATTGTGACTTGGATTTGTTTTCAGATCCTCCCCATTTCAGAGGCATTTGATCCCCAAAAGGACTAAGATAACATTTGTTCTCCAAAAGGACTAAGATAACATTTTGGCCATTTTGATCACAGACGAAAGAATTGTGTCTCATGCAAATAATATGTAGAACATTATATGAATGCCAAATTTTCCTAGCCAAAAAAGAGCTGCTCATTTCTACGTCATAGCTTTTACGACATTCTAGAAGTAGCGTTTGTCATATGCATCACATATACACAATGGCATTTGTGAGAAAGGACTAAGATAACATTTTGGCCATTTTGATCATAGACAACAGAATTCTCTCATGCAAATATTATGTAGAACATTATATGAATGCTAAATTTTCCTAGCAAAAGAAGAGCTACTCATTTATAAATTTATAATTGATAGATTTTATGAGATACTTAAGAACCTACCAGTCTTGCTTGTGATATTACGTTCATTGACGTGTTGTAGTTTCTCTTTATTATGTAGCACTGGAACCACTCACAATTCTATTAATCGTAGAACTCATCCAAAGAATGGTTGCTACAAATTCTTATAGGAATGTAAATGATTGTTAAATGTGTTTAACAGAATGATCAAATCTCAAGCAGATGGCAGGAATTTTTATTTTATTTCACTTACGAGTAGATCATAATAGTTAGCAGGTATTAAGCTGAATTTGATAATCTTTGCCAACATCCTCCTTGCTTGTGCTAAAGTGGATGCTTTGGAACAATGTATAGATATCAATGAAAGCATAATGGAAGGTGGGGTTTTGTCAAATATTATAGTGGGGAACGGTCTGGTACGCATCATGAAAAAAGATGAAGCATAGACAAGGCAACAAAGTGTTAGATAGAATGCCTCAACAAAATATGGTTTCATGGAATGCCATGATTGCAGGGAATGCACAGACTAGATTTTTAAATAAGGCCTTACAAACTTTTAGTTGAATGCATTGACAAGTGTCAAGCCGAATTTTGGCATCCTACTTGACCATGCCAAAATGGATGGGTTGGAATAGGGATCTATCAATGGATAAAGGAAGGGGATTTTGGTTAGGTGTTACAGTTGCAATTTCCCTATTAGAGATTTATCCAAAATGTGGAAGCATATGCAAGAAACATGAATTGTTTAACACAATGTCTCAAAGAGCAAGAGATCTTCATCTCTTTTCTTGGTTCTGAAATCTTATTCTTAGAATGATTCAATATGATTGTAGGATATAAACAACATAAAATGAATTTTTTTAAAAGGCTTTCCAAACTTTCAAGTAAATGCTATTGGCAGGTGTGAAGCCAAAATCTGTAACTTTTTCTAACATCAAACAAGGATCCAAGATAGCTTTCATTTGATTGATTCATCCATTAGAATATGATTAAAAATATCTGTAAATATGCGTAACAGTAAATAAAACCAACTTAACATACCTAGATTTTATTAAGATCAATTTTGAATATGATAGATGATAATTATAAAGGTGTGTAAATAACACCAATTTAACATACCTAGATTTGAGTGACCTGCTGCACAAGATCAATTACTCTATCCATAACAATATCAGAAAGAAGAAATCTGTTCTACAAGTTATTACAAGATTGGTTAATATTAATTTGGCTCTTAGCATAGGTGGAATTTTGTTTTAGACATTGTTATGAAAGAAATGTCACTGCTAGTATCTATATAATTTTACAGTCATAGGCAAGTAGTAACCCAGTCTAGAATTCAAATTTGTATCCCTTGCAATTACTCAACAATTAATTTTTTTTGTTCAGTGAAATGTTTGTCACCCCTCCCTCTAACAATCTGACAGCATCCTCCATCCTTTACACTTTAACCATTTTTACCACTTTCTTCTTCATCCTCAGCTCCTTCCTCACCCTCACTTAATGTTGTTGCAAGATGGTGTGTCCCTTGGTCTTCCTTGTCCAACACGACGCTTGGGTTTGCGATATGGTCTAATTGCCTCTTGTGGATCTTAACTGACACTTGTATTAGCATGGGTAGGTCAGCCTTTTGGTGCAACGACAAGGCCAACAATTGGTATTAGAGCGGAGGTCACGGGTTCAAACTCCTTGCTTGTGCTGGGGGGGATTGTTGCAAGATGGTGTGTCCCTTGGTCTTCCTTGTCCAACACGACACTTGGGGGTTTGTAACATGGTCTAACCACCTCTTGTGGATCTTAGCTGATGCTTGTATCGGGCATTGACAGGTCGACCTTTTGGTGCAATGACAAGGCCAACAAATGTTAAATCAGGTTTTTTAACAAAATAAAGTGGGTTATCTTCTTCTCAAGTAACATGAGCCATGAGAATAAAACTAACCCTCTTGAGAATAAAATCTAATCACATCGCTAGAGAAATCATCTATGACAAATTCTGGATTTACAAAAAACCAGATTAAGAGCACAATTGTTAAAAATCCATCCATTCTTACACTCAAAGTGGATGGAGAGTTGGAGCCCAGGATGGAATTCCTAAAACAAATAGGCTTGGCTCCTCAGGCCCTGCCACCTATTATATCTAGCACCCCAAAAGTGCTTACCCTTGGCTTAGAAAACTCTCTCGCTCCTAGAATCCTCCATCTGAGAAACCTATTTCACTCAAATGTCCGTCTGTACCAGGCGCTCAAAAGGGTGCCTCAACTTTTGATGGCCGATTTTGAGATGCAGGTGAAACCTAAAGTGGACTACGTGAAGAATTTTATAGGCATTTTGGAAGGTTCCACTACATTTTTAGGATCCCTATGAGTAGTTTTTGGGTATAGTTTGAAAACCCTTGAAAAGAAGACTAAACGTATGGAAAACCTTGGTCTGGTAGAGGATGGGATTTGTCTAATTATTAAGAGGAGCCATGGAGTAATATTTTCTTACTTGACAAAGAAACTAAAGAGAAACATGGATTTATTGATACACACTACAGGTTTTGAGCTTAAGACTCTTGCTTTGAATCCCGCCGTTTTGAATTTAAGCGTAGAGAAAAGGCTCAAGCCCTACTATGAAGTCTATAAATATCTAACGACTAATCCACTTAAGCATCTCCCTAGTCTATTTAGATATTTTAAACTAAGTGAAAAAGAATACATTGAACATTTTGGCCAATACAGTACCAAGTCAAGTCTAATGATCATACATTCTCCTAAAGCAAGCATTTTGGAGCAGTGAAGAAATTTCAAAATATAAATTACCATAGATTCGTGAAGGGTTGGACTAGTGTTAAAGGGCTTGGAACTCACCTAGGCCAAGTTAATGGTACAAATATCTTTACCTTCTTGATTTTGTTGCTGTCCCACTTTGATGAAGAAAACATTGAATCTATCACTTCTCTCAATTGACAGTTGATTAGCAAAATGCAAAAATGCACTCTTTTAATTACTTGGAAGGATTTCACAAATATTGTTAATGATTTGATTAAATAGAGATCAAATAAGACAAACATTGGCTTAGAAAATAAACCCCAACATTAGAAAGTTGTCAAAAGACCAAAAACCTTGTAAACCCTAACCTTAGAAATTTGTCAAAAGACCGAAAACCTTATAAACCCTAACTTGTGAAATTCAAACTAGAAAGAAATTGGGTCATAGCTCTAGTAAGATCAAAAGACCTTGCCTGCTCCACAAGTTCCAAACCCTTGATATTTTTTGTGTCAATAGACATAGTTGTAGTTGATCCCTCTTCAACTACTCTCTCAAGAAAGTGGGAAGACCCCTCTTCAACCGCTCTGCTACATTTCAAAACATGAGGTGAAACAAAGAAATGGTTTTCATTGGAGTTATTTTAGTGAAAATCAAATTTAATGGGGATATTTGTTGGCGGGGGTCACCAAAACATAGGGAGATAGATCTATTGTTACACCCCATTGTGCATTTACCTATTTACTATTACTATGTTAGGGTAAATTATTCCATATGCACGAATGTGTTTGGGATTCTGAATGGAATATATATATATACATACATACATATATATATACATACATATATATATACATACATATATGTATATATACATATATATATACATACATATATGTATATATACATATATATATACATATATGTATGTATATATATATATATATGTATATATATATGTATATATATACATACATATATATATACATATATGTATGTATATATATATGTATATATATATGTGTGTGTGTGTGTGGTTGCACTTTGTTTATCTACATTAATGGAAAGTTTATGAATGCATGTTTATTTCATTTGATGTTATAATGGAATGGATATTTGGAATGAATGGTTATTGAGTTTGATATTCTAACTATGAAATGTATAATTGATTGCTTTGATGAATGGCTGACTACCATGAAAACGTGTTAAGTTGGATGTAGGTTCAGAATCAATCTTTTAGAAGCGAGGGGAAGTATCACTAAGGAGAAGAACTTTGTCAGGTAACTTGTAACGAAACCTAACTGAGCTTACACACACACTCACTAATAGAATGGTTGAGTCAAGTAATAGTTTTGGGAATTGGTAAGCCAACCTTTAGCATGATGTGTTTGCATTAGGAAGGATCTTGATCTCTTTTTTTGATAAGGTAAGCAAGGTTTTGAAAGGACCTAGAACCTTTTACAGAGCTAAGAGGACACTTCCAAATAGCAAAGCCTCAAAATTTTCCAACGTACAGTACCAATGGAGACACCACAGTAGCACAGTAGAAACACAAACAACTCCTGGTCAACAGAAACTAGGAGTGGCAGAACACTCAGGACCAACAACAGTCCTAAGACAGAGACAAACTAACAACCTAAACCTGAGACCACATCCAAGAGAAACTGACACTTAGGACATAAACTAGTCCTATTAAACTAAGAAACAACCCACAATACTATAGGCCCAAAAGACTGCTTGAAACAACCAGGCCACAAAACACCTACAGTAGTTGAACTGCAATAGACCTTCTGCTCAATTTAGACAAAAATGATCCTAATAGTTTCTTATGAAAAGAGGGGTAAGAATCAAAAGTTGCTGTAGAGAAAATTACATAAAAAAACTCCAACTCTATAGGAGAGGAATAAGTGGGAACCAAAACTACCAAGGAACCCTCCCTTTAGAGCAAACACACTCCACCTCAATAGGAACCAAAAACAGAGAGAAGAACTTCCCACCATATCAACAACCTCCATCTCTACCTCAACAAGAGAGGGCTCGACCTTTATAGGAGAAAAATTCACCTCTATTGAATACAACGATTGTAGAACATGGTAGCAAGCAAGAACACTAGTAGTACAATAAAGCACCTCCTCCCAAGGAATCTAGTCAGAAGAAGTAATATGAAGCACCACAACCTCCCAACCCACAAAATCTTCAACCCAATACATTGTGTGACCAACAAATCCTTCCTCAGAAAAATCTCCAACCACCACAAGGGGCAAGCAATAAACTAGGGGAACCCTCACAAACAAAAAACCCACAACAAGCCAAACAGGAACCCCACCAAGGCAAGAAAGAATCAAGCCCAAAACAAGGTAGCTTCATGCCACACCATAGTAGCAAGAACCAAAGAGAGAGACGAGAAAAAAATTATTCCCCTACCAACCACAAGCACTAAACCAACCACTTCCACTGACCAAGAAGCCTTTCTGAAGCACAAACCCCGCCACAATGAAACAGTGCAAGGTCTCCAGAACCACCAAAGGGGCTTAAAAAAGGAACCCACCACTAGACCCAAATCCCAATAAGTCTAGCAACACTCAGCCAAAGTTCTTCCAAGAGAAAAGACCCCAAAAGCCTTCTGAAACACCAAGTGAAACAAACCCAAAGAAGGCTTGAAAAAAGCCAAGAAAAACTTCTTTTGAGACCAAAAGGTCCCAAGAAACAAAAACCCCACAACCCCCAAAGCCTTAGAAAATAGATGGTAGGAAAGAGTATTGCAGGATAGGCAACCCTTTAGGTATGAACAATAAAATCTCCAGAACTAGGTAGATCCCAATCCACCAAGCAACAGAGAGCTCCAAACAAAGGAGGGTCTGAAAAAACAACATTTGAACAAACTTCGCAAGTGCCAAGCTGACCACAACAACCTCAGTAAAGAGGCAAAGAAGGAAAGTAAGGAGAGACAAAGCTACCACGAAGAAGCACCAACAACACATGCCAAAAGAGGAGCTACTGGGAAAGATCAAGCCAAAGAGGTAAGAGACAATCATAGCCCCCACCCATCCAAAGAAGGAATTGAAAAAGACAAAAAGAAGCACGCCAGACAAGGGAGGGACTAGAATCCCAAACCAAAGCCCAGCCACGTACCTTAGAGGAGTCTTAATCCAGCTGAACCAGGGAAAGGACAAAGTAGTGATGTCCAAAAAGATAGGAACCAACCTCAGTAGGGGTGAAACAAAAAGAGCAAAAAAATAATACTGAGCCCTTCCAAAGACCAAAAAAATCCATTGAAGACACTCGGGAAGATGATCCAAAGGAGCCTCATCAACACCGATGCCAACATCAGAGCCTCAAGAGCCCAACACAAAATGCAGGAAACACCCATGAGCAACCAACAAAAGGGGAACATGCCAGAAAACCCCCACACGCTAGGAATCACCATCGTCTTCATTAGATTCAGAGCAGTCATTGCCAATTCCACCAGAGGATTTCAAACAACTCGAACAATTATTCTTCCCACTCAAGTGCTCCATGGTTTTGACCATGCTTTACATTATACATTTGTTGGGACCTTGTATCCCAATACTTTTGATCTTGATCTTTGTTAAGAGCATTCTTAGATTGTGTTTATGTGATTGGTGCATGAGTTCTTCACATTAATGTACTTGAATGATGGGATATATATATACATAGAATGTATATATGACACATGTGCATGTTGATGATAACCCATACACATGGGATAATACGTGCATGAGAGTATGTAGGTAGACGCACCTATGCATGCTCATGGACATGGTGATATCAAGAGGACAATGAGATATGTATGTATATATATACATCACATGTATATATATAACCATCGATAATATAGAAATTGTTTATGTATTTGATTGTATAATCAAATGTATATATATATAATATATGAGATAAATGCATATATACATATATATACACATTTTGATATATGCGTATATGTTGACAAATGAGAAAGTCCATACGAGTATGTTGATATATGTATATGTACGTATATATGAATATAGATATATACATGTATACAAATGGTATCATATATAAAATGTTAACTTGATCTCATTCTTACAAATATCAAGTGGAATATTTAGACAAACTTATTTGTCAAAGAATATATATATATACATATATTTGAATATATATATATATAACTAGCGTTAAATGCTATTCCTTAATGTTATATATATATGTACATATATATACTAATGGTTGATTTATGGAAAATATGCCATGGTCAATTTAATATGAATATAGTGCTACATTTGATAGTGCAATGCTAAGTATTGAACCATATTTATCATTAATGATAATAGTCAATAGGAAAACATGAGTACTAATATGTTGTGTGAAGTTTATTAAACTCAACAATAAAGCACGTTGCACACTATATTTTGCAACGTGTTGAGTCAAAACACTAAACATTGCTATTAAAAAGGAGGTCGATTCATTGAAATGTGATGATTGCTATGTCTTTAACTAAGTTGACTATGTGATACACAACCAAGAAGAGTTTGACTTATTCCTCTATTTTAAACAACAAGCTTGTGAATAGGAGATGTGATGAATAGATGACACCATAATATGAATTTTGTGTTTCTTTTAGAAGTCTTCTTAAATTGTAAGTCGATTTCTTGAATGAAGCATGTGCTTTATGAACCAATCAAACTACTGTTGGCAAGTATAGGGTCAATCTATTGTCCTGTCTAAGTGACTAATGAGATAGAAATCTGCCACCTTTTCATTGATAAGCTGAGTTGAAGGTATTTGGTTGAGAAGTGTCATAGCATAAGCCTTGGTTGTAGGTTGTAGATGCTGGTTTTTGGGTATAAATATGAGGTATTCTCACCTCATTTGAATACACTTCTACTATGCATCATTACACTGCTCCATTCTGCTTATATATTTTCATTGAGAGGTTCTTATTTTGCTGAGAGATATTGTGAGGAAACTTTAGTGAGGGATATTGAGAGAGATTTGTTGCTGAGTTGATTTTAAGAGGGGAAAATGATTGAGATTTAGTGAACCAATTGGAATAAGTGTATATCAGGTATGATAATCTATTCTCTTCAAGTTTTATATTTTATCTAAAATATTGGTTTCCTTTTGTGTTTAAATAGAAATTATGTAGTTTGTTTGAAATAGAGTTATTTTCTATTTGCTTATATGAAAGGAAAAGACTTATTGATAGGATTTCCTTATAAGTGTATGTACTTACTCCATATTAAGGAGTGATTGGTTATCATTTATAGTATTATATACTAGGATTGATGAAATGGGAATGACTATTAAGTTATTTTATGCAAAGTTAATTTGTAGACTTAGAAAGCTCATATGTTATACCTAGGATTAGAATATCCATTGAAGGGGGTAACGTATTCTTTTTCTTATGCTTTATTGGTAGAGGTACTATTGTGTTTTTGGAAAAGGGAATAGATTATTTTTGAGGTTAATGACTACCTATTGAAGGAAATTACCTATGTATAGTTTATAATGGCCTAAAGTCAAATCGAGCTGGAGTAGTGTATGTGAATATGATGACTGTCACTGAAGATACTAAGTGAGAATACTTTGGTTAGAGTAGTGTGATTTCTTTTTGCTCCACTTTCAATTCACCATGTTCCTTTATGCATGCTAGTTAAGTATTGTAGTGTCTACAAGCTCTTATTATGTAGGGAACAACACTAAGCTCATAGTGGTTGTCGTTATGAGGTTACTCCACTAGTCTGTTTGTCGAAGGGTAGGGCCATCTATCAAATGATAAATGTGCAGGGGACCAAATTTGAGTCTGTGGTTGGCAGAAAAGTTCTTGAGTGATGCTTCTCCTCCTTAGCTTGTGACCAAGATTTGAAAGGAGATTCTTGGACCATCTATATCTATTGCTTTGAAGCTCAATTTAGCTATGTATGTATTTTGTATACAACCTTTGGAAATATTGTAATATGTGGAATATTATTTTGGAAATGAAATCAATGAATGGTATTTGTTATGACATTTACACTCATTTGTTCTCTTTTGGAATTTTTTTTTTTTATAGAAATGGTTATGAAACATGGTTATTTACTTGAAAACTTAGGAAATTTACTTGCGTGAACAATTGGCATGTTACATGTGGTATTAGAGCTACCAGGTTTAGCTCTGGAACCTATGTGCTCACCATAATTTCTATCGAACATTGAATGAGATTAATGTTTGGAAATTATTGTGCTAGGATGGTGTGTCTCAGGTTAACTGCAAGAAAGTCAATAATCGAGAATGAGTTCTACTTGAAAGCCAAGAAGGAAAAAGAGGCCATTGTTCATATGATAGAGGGTACCAACTATGATAATGCTATTTGGTTAAGCGATACTAAGACTATCAACCATGCTCTTTCTTGGATTAGTGAAGTAAAGAGAAGGATGAAGGAGGAAGCCAATTTCAACTATCTACCTCTAGTTTCACCAACAAAGTTTGATTCCTTGTCACTTTCCAAGGATATGCCATCAAAAGGGAGTGTCAGTCCAACATTCATATTTAGAGACCCTAGAGTCCTTCCTATGTCAGAAGTGATTGTAATTTCCTCAAGTAATGAATCATAGGGTTATGTTTCCCACAACTATGTATTAGATGAAAAATATGAAGGATACTATCCATTCTAGGATAGATATGAGCAAATGAGAGATGAACAAAAATATGAGGGGTATACCTTATTGAGTTATGTGTCAAAGAGCGAATCTGAGGGATACTCTCCACTTGACTACTTGAATAGTCACTCTATGTAAATTGAAAGGATATTGAGATCCTCGTGAATAAAATAAAATCATGTGTTTATCAAAAGCTTGTGTTCAAATCTTATGTGAAATTTCTTTTATGTGCGAATGAATTCTCATTTAAATGTTTCAATAGTAAGAACATAATTGAATCTAATAAAGATGAACCTTTAGGTGTAACCCTTTTATTTCAAGGATGGTGAGAACAAGGACCAATCTTGGAGGGAGTCAGGAAGTTAAACAAGCACTAGTACAAAAACAACAATAAACTATTGAAAAACCTACTAAAAATTGCTTATAAATGACTAAACATAGTCTCGTGACTAGTAGTAGTTTATTTCTAGTCATTTATAATGTGACTGAATTGATGACTAAACCATTTTTGGTCATTCGGTTGATCGATTTGGTCGTTAATTTAGTCGCTCGATTGATCAATTTGGTTGTTGATTTAATCGTTTGATTGATCGACTTGGTTGTTGATTTAGTCGTCTGATTGATTGATTTGGTCATTGATGTAGTCGTTAATTTGATTGATTTGGCAGTGTGAATTTCGTCATTGATTGTTTTAAACTGGTCACTTATTCGGTCATTTTTTATTCACTAGTATGTTTTGTCATTAATTTGGTCATTGATTGATGTTAACTGGTCACTTATTTAGTCATTTTTATTCACTGATTTCCGTCCATTGGTAGTGTATTTAGTCATTAATTTTAATCATCATTTTGATCAATTTGGTAGTTTATTTAACTATTTTTGTTCACTAATTTCTATCAATTGGTAGGTATATTGATACATTCTTTATTAATTGCATAATCATTATATTTATTGTTATTTATTCATTGATTTATGTCAGTTGGTAGTATATTTAGTCAATTGGTAGTTTGTTTAATTGTTTTTGTTCACTAATTTCTGGCTATAAGTGATGGAAACGAGACAATGCTTTAATTGAGGTTTAAACACATAAAAACATAGAAAAATATGATCAATCATTCATTTGATCATAATGAAATGACTATTAAGAAGGAAAAATACCAAAAAATTATTGAGAAAATGTGTTCTTATAACATATACAAGACATAAATATGTCTTTTCTTTGAAAAATGTACTGTTACAAAGTGTGTTTCTCAGTGCCATGACTGAGAAAAATGAGTTACAATGCCTTTTTTTGCTTATGCAAGATATTACAATTTTGATGATAATTCTATGTTGCAACTTATTTGCAACTACACATACATGTATGTTGCACTCTCTACAACTTTTCCTCTTCTCTACACCTCTTTATTTGCTCTATATTTACTTCTTTTTTTGCACCCCTATTCTATGCGTCTACTGCTTACACAACATATCGCCTCTTCTATAATGCACCAGTTTGAATGAGTGGAACCCAAACAAAAGAGAAAAACATAATAAAGGGGTTTTACATTATAGATGCAGTAAGATAGAACATTTTTTGATCTACTCACAAAATGTACACCCAAATCAAATTTTCTAGTTTTTGTTTGGGATCAACTTATTCAGGATCAGTACATTCTCTATCTACAACTTCACTCTCAACACTCTGCTGCTACTGACCCTTCTTTTTCTCTTCTGCACTTATGGCTAACACTGTGATTTTTTTCAAATATTTTAGTTGCCACTATGTGAAGGTCCCTTCTTTCTCTTTCAGACAGAAAAATCCATGTATTTTTTTTGGATGAGGAAGGGGTATGTTACTTGTCACCTATAAAATACTTACATTTGCATCTCCTGTTCCTTTCAATTTGAATCCATGTACAATAGATAGTGAGTGAATCCGTCCAATGCCTGCAACAACACCATCATACGGGTCCAACACCTCAACTTCATCCCCTTCTTGGAGCTTAACAATAAATTTCTACAAAAACAAAAAAATACACATTATATTGAGATATAAAACACACCTTATATTGTTTTTGACAACTGTATGTAATGTCTTATGTCTCAGAACACATCAATTTTTGTATGTTCTTTTATAAAACACTCTATTACAACTAAGCTCTAAGCTTCCATATTACACTTCACTACTATTCTAACCAGCTTCTATCAAATTGGTAATGATTACCCTTATTTACATAATAAAAAAACCATTACTTACTTGAATAGTACTTACTTGCATGTGGTTTCATAGCACTCACCTCGAGTTCAACATGACTACCACTATGAATATCATGTGCATGCTCATCGAGTTCATCATCATAACCACTATCAATGTCATTGTAGACATTAAGTTGTACAACTTTGTAGAGAGTTGTATTGACAGGGCCTTTTTCTTTTTGTTCTTTCATATAAGTGTTTTGCATTATGTGGTTTAATAATCATGCAAAAACTAATATAAGTCAAGTAAAAAATGGAAAAGCTATAATTTTTTTTCCAAAAGAACATTTTAAGCATGAAGAATGACAAAACATTCGGATAGATAACTAAAAACTAGTATATTAATTACCTCTTGACTTCAACACAACTAAGATGACTGTGCTGCACATTCTTGCCCACTTCATCACTATCAATATTGGCATCTTTGTTGACACCATGAAGGCATTTTTTTTCCTATTGCTTTGAAAAAATTGCTTTGCATGTGGTTTAACAATCATGCAAAAAAATATACAAAGTATTCAATAGTCAAGTAAAGAATGCAAGCTATAAATTTGTCCAAAAGAACATTTTCTAGATCACTCCAACAATAAAGAAATTTGGTTGGATTCTCCTACGCTCAAATTTAATAATCTACCTATTAAGAGGCATTTGTATATAGAACTGCCAAACAAGAAGAAATGAGATCAATAGAGCCTCTTACCTCATTTGAATCCATAGATTTATGCTCATTCCATGCAGAAACCATAGGGTTAATGGTTTCAACCATTTGCGTAACTTGCTGACTGGGACCTAATATGAAACTCATTACCTTTTGGTATGCTAGTTCATATGAGTTGACATGATCTATAGAGGATTCTATTGGGCAATGAACAAATGGCTGTGAAATCTATGTTGACGAACTAGATTTCAACTTCATCCTACTCTTAGATTTACTAACATCTAGTGCTGCCATATATTGACAATATCTTCTGCACCTACTTCTCTATTACTATTTTCCACCTAAAATACAATGTCAATTTCAACATATAGTCAGTTCAATAAAAAAATGAAATAAATAACACAATGTAAATTGAACCAAAAATCCATACATTTACTACAAAATTTTCCATTTTGGCGTGCAACCCAAGGTTTTTGGCGTGCAACCCACCTTGGCCAAATCTATATCCAACCCTCACATTATCTCTTGCTCTCTTTCCTCTGTTACTCTTTACCAAATATTCTTTGGAATGCATGCTTTCTCTCAATGCCTCCCACTCTTTAGGAGATAGACTAGAGTTGAACCTCTCTTTTCCCAACATGATTGTTTTTCTGTAATTGTGTCTATAATTGTTCATCAAGACTCTCATCCTTTGCTTGTAATATTTTCTAGAGATTTGTTCACCAGTAGTCTCAAATTATTTTCCATTTTTTGTATAACATTTTCCATAGCTCATGGATCTTTCTCTACAAAATTTGATTTACAAATATCTAAATGGGCCCTACATCTTACACCTAACTCGGTGGCCCACTTTGCAACATTTGGCCCAATGGGATCACCATCTCTTGATACCTCCAGCAAGAATGACTTCTTGCCTTCTAATTTTCTTTCTTTTGCATTCCTCTCTATAGATCTGTATGAATCTTGACTCAATCTTTGTCTTTTGACAAAATCATCCACATCTTCTATTAAATTATGACTACTAGCATTTCTCGCTGATCCACTAGTTCCATCAAAAGTTCTAGATGCGGAAGGTGCACTCTAAGGAACAACAAATGCAAGTGGTATCTCTTCATGTCTTTGATTAACTAGAACTTCATGCTCCTTGGCCACATCAAGTGTGGCATGAGTAGGTAAATCAATACCGGTCTCCGTAGGTTCCACATCATTAAACACATTCTTTAATGTTGAAAAAAACATCTGCAGACCTACTGTTCCTTTTCCCTAATGTATTTCAATAATCTCTCTTAGAATTAGTGCTAAGAGATCATCACAACGTTGCACATAACCATGTGCTATATTAGGCTACACACCACCATGTGCTATATCAGGTTGCACATCACCATGTTCTATACCAGGCTGCATAGCATCACAACTATCGTTTTCACCAACTGCATTTGTTGAATCACAAAAGTGTCAACTTCTACGAGATGGCGACACTGTATCTATGTGTGTGTGAAATGTGCAAAGTTAGTATCAACACAAACCTTAATGAACTGATTTATATTGAAAGATTCAAAGCAAAATAAAACTATTCTAAGTTGCAATAAAGATAAATCTTTCAAGAACGTCTCATTGTCCTCTATTCTTAAATGATTCTTTTTAAAAAATTTAGCCCTTAGATTTCTATGTGCACAAAGGCTATTAGAATAACACTTAAGAAATAAGATTAGTATTTAACATACAAGACAACTATATGCCTACATGAAACTATGTGCAAACAATGATGATGAATTCTATGATGGATGGAGGATGATGTTGATGATAAATGAACAAGTGGAGGTGGATGCCATGGTATTGAACTATGCTGATCTATATATGATTCTACATATGCTCAAATGCAAACTAACAATGACTAAGATGATACTCCATATGCTCAAATGTAAACTTAAAATGAACTAATCTAAAATGCAACTATGATGCAATATGTTAATTTAAGATCTAAATATGATGCAAAACATGATATAAAAACTAGCTATAAGACCCCAAGAATACTCCAAGCTCCAATGATAAACCTGCATGATAACTTTACTTCAAATGTGGATGAAAAATACAAGGCCCAAGGGTTGTATTTATAGCCTTTTCCAAGCATATAGTGAGGTGGCAATAATCAACGGTCCAAATTCAAATAAGAAAAATGGATGGTGAAGATGAAGAGAATCAGGAAGTTGTCCCCTTGACCAAAGACAACATGCCATGTGTGTGGAAGAATCTCTTGACCAATGGGAAACATGCCATTTGGATGGAAGATTCAAGTGTGGGAAGAGAAGACCATGTGCTTCCAAAATTAGTGAAAGTGTGGGAAGAATAAATCATGTGCTCCAAAATTGGTGGAAGTGTGGGAAGAAAAGACCATGCCATGTGTGTGGAAGAATCTCTTGACCAATGTGAAACATGCCATTTGGATGGAAGATTCAAGTGTGGGAGGAATAAATCATGTGCTCCAAAATTGGTGGAAGTGTGGGAAGAAAAGACCATGTGCTTTTTTAAATTGGTGGAAGTGTGGGAAGGAAAGACCATGTGCTTTTTGAAATTGGTAGAAGTGTGGGAAGGAAAGACCATGTGCTTTTTGAAATTGGTGGAGGATAATTCTAATTAAAAATTAGAGTTATTTATTTTCATGTGACCTTGATGAGGTGGCACACAAAAAGTTGTAGAAATGTGCTCTAATTCCTAATTGGATTTAATGAAGTTTAATTAAAAAAACAAGTTTAGGGAACCTTGTTTATTTAATTAATTTAGAAGAAAGTGTTTTAGATTTTGGAGAATTAGAGAGGTGTGAACAATATAAATAAATTGAGCATTTATTTATATGTAGTTGAATTATTAGTCAAATAGCTAGTATTTAATTAATTAAAGGCGATGACCATTTTGATGTGTTTATTTAATTCATTTAGAAGAAAGTGTTTTACATTTTGGAGAATTAGAGAAGGGTGAACAATATAACTAAATTGAGCATTTATTTATATGTAGTTGAAATATTAATCAAATAGCCAGTGTTTAATTAATTAAAGGTGATGACCATTTTTAGGTGTATACATTTTTCCCCTCTTTGAAGTAATGTGTTTACATGTTGCTTCAAAAAAAAATTTATACTGATGCTTAGAAAAGTTTTCGATGCCCCAGACATTGATTTTTAGGTACTAATAGATATATGCCCCCTCGAGAGATAAATCGGTGAAGTTTGGAATTTTGATGATTTGTCGATGATTTGATGATTGTGTGATGATGCTGTAATGATGTGATGATGATCCAACTTTAAACCAATGATACCATGATAACAAACATGATTTATCTCTTGAAAAAGAAGATTGAGCCTGCTAGGTTGATTAATTGATTAATTGATGCCTTATATTTCCTCCTCGTGTTTGATGTTTGATGATCGCATTCAACCTTTTTGTTGATGATGATTGATGATGTTGATAGATTAGATGTCCATTGATCTCATGATAGGTGAGATGCAATGATAGGATGATGATAATTGACCTCATGATAGGTGAGGATCAATTATAAGTTGATTGATTTGATAAACCGCATGATAGGTGAGGTTGGATTGATTGAACCTCATGATAGGCGAGGTTGATTTGATTGATGAACCTCATGATAGGTGAGGATCAATGATAGATTGATGATTGACCTAATGATAGGTGAGGATCAATGATAGTTTGATTGATTGACCTCATGATAGGTGAGGCGCATTGATTGATGAACCTCATGATAGGTGAGGTTGAATTGATTGATAAGATTGTTGATTTGCGATATGTTTTTTTATCATAGAAGGATTTTTGCATCTAGTGTAGGTGGATCCAGATTTGATTGGGTGATGTGGTTTGACTTCTCTGATTGATTGATATGCCCCAGTATAGGATTGATTGATGTACTGAGACTTGATGATGTACCGAGACCTGGTGTATACAATGATTTAGTTGAGATATTGATGATGTACCTATTGATTTGAGACATTATGATACACTGCCAGTTTTGATATTGATATATCTCTTTATACCTTTGGATATCCTTGTACACTTTGACATCATTTTGAGGTATATGATATGCGGTGATGATTATGATCTATGTGTCTATATGATGTTTATATATGATGATTATGATGGATGCATTTGATTTCTATTTTATGATGATATGTGAAAATCTGCATGATGGTGATATGATATGTTATGGATGCAAATGGTTATGCAACTGATGTGTTATGATTCTATGATTCTTTATGAATGATGTCTATATGATGGATCCTATCTCTATGTGTTTATGATGTTTATATGATGATGCTTATATGATAGATGTGATGGATTTTATTATGCCAATGAAATGTGATGCATTTTATGTTTTTGTTCTTTTCTAATGCAAATAAAGGATGTAATGAATGGATGAATGTATGATCATGTGATGGTTCCTATTTTTATGTTGTTATGATGTTTATATGATGATGATCATGATGATTATGATGATTATGCAATGATGAGAGGATAATGTGATGTATGCAATGATTGATGATTCTTTATGCTTTATGGATGGTGTTTTATGCTATGTGAGATGGATGTAATTATGCAAATGACATGTGATGTTTATATCCAGTTAGTCTTTTATCAGTCTTGGATTTGAGTAATAATAAATTCATCTTCACTACTAGTTTTAGATGTTCATAACAAGGGCATTATATCCTTGTTAATCAATCATGTTTTTTAGTAGCTTTTTCTTCTCAGAAATCTTACTCTGTTGGATATGTCTTTCAATCTTCTTAATGGACCAATTTCTTAATCCATTAATAATGAATTAGACAATTATGATTATGCAAGTGAGATGGAATGCATTTCATTTTGTGTTTTCTGATGCAAATATAATGATGTGATGCATGGATGAATGAATGATATAATAATGTTTTCCAATGTATGCAAATGATGATGCAACTGATATGCAACTAAATGAGAATGGTGTGTTTTTGGTTAATTTCAAGTGTAATCAATCCATTGATAATAGAGATAACATCATTTTTGCAGCTTTGGAAATTCCATAAATACATATGCAAACTAACATGGATGCAATCTACTCTAACCATGTAGATCTCGTATGAAAAATTTGTCATTTGTAACAACCAATTTGTCATGCTTTTAATCATCATTGGGCCTTTAAACTGTTGAAAGTGAGTACAAGCATCAATGGTATATTTAGACCATGATGACCTGAGTACTACTTCCATGATGTTTGATAGTGCAAGTTAACAAAAGCATCTAAGTATAATTAAACCGAGATGACCTGAGTATTGCTTGCATAAATAGGAAAGAGTTAACCCTTTTCCTATGCAAATTCAGAATTTCATCAGTGATACTTTGTAGTGCACGTCTCACGACAACTTGCACAGTAATAATGATAAACTCACAGATAATAGACAAAGAAAAATCATACTCTTTCCTAGCTCCTCTAGTTTGATACATCATCGAGGGGCTCCCGAGATATGATAACAAAAATCAAAGTACAATAATTGAACATTTTTGTTTAATCATGATAACCCATGATTCAAAAGAGCATCATCCTTTTGATTTGATTTTATGTCTGATTTTCTGATGTTTTTGGAGTTTTTTCATTTTTTCCAATTTTTAGGTGTTTTATGAGATTTTGACCAAGAACTTAACCTAAAGACCTATCCTAGGGGCCTCAGGGGCTGATCAAAGATTAGCCTTGCCTACGTTATACACGCAGAGACCACGTAGTTCGACTGACTCAACCTATTTATAGAACAACAATATGAACATACGAGAGATGACAACTAATTACAATGAACCACTAAAGGAATTGACCTAGGGTGTCTCAAGGGTTGATCAAAGATTAGCCTTGCCTAAATTTAAGCTCAGAGACAACGTAGTTTGACAAGATGACTCTGTTTTTGACTTTTGACTTGTTTTTGGATTTTGATATGATATGGATGTTTGATGTGCTTCTGATGGTGATTGATGTTCAATGTTGGGCTGCATTTTAATTATTTTTTTTTGTGTTTGTCATCCTGTTGTTTGTCCGTTGGTTCAATCTCAATGTTTATTTCCCCCAGTGAGTTCAAGATTTTTCCCCCAATCCATGGTGAGACACGACCATGATGCCAGGATATATACATGGTTCTTTCAAAGGATAGGCAAATGGATGGTGAAAGTAAGTGGCGAAAGTGAATGGTTGACATGCTCAAATAGATGGAAAAACTAACCTATTGCAAATAGCGCCTATTGCCAGGTTTTTACTACTTGTTTTTATTGCACTTTTTCAAATTTTTAGAATTTTTTTTTTATTGTTACCAAGACACCTATTTGCCAGGTTTTCATCAAGGCAACCATTTTTTTAGGAAATTTTCTAAATTTTTTTTGGTATTTCTAAGATGGAATGATATGATATGACTGGTTGAAGGAACAAGATGCCCCATAATAGAGATAATGCAACTATGGATAAATGAAAGATTCACTGCAAAACATGTCACACAAGCAACATACCTCTTGTTGAAAGATGATAATGGTTGATTGATTAGGATTCCAGGAATGATTGATTCCATAAGGCATGATGATGATAAATACTTAGGATCACTGATTTCCTCTAAGTACGATAAGATTGATGATTGTTGATGATTGATTGAAAAAAGGTATGAGGATTGGATAATGTTTTACAACTCGACTCAAATATGATATACATGATAAGATTCAAGGTTGCAAAGGGACATGATGACATGGATTTTGATAAGCTAGCAGATATGGAATGGAAGAAAGTGAGGATAAAGATAATCAATGGGATGATCAAGATCAACTAGATAAGATATAGACACAAGGACCAAGTACTTTTCCCCTATTCCTCATCAATACCAAGGAACGGAAGAAAAGATGTATCTAGAAAGAATGATGGATATGGATAAGAAGAAAGATATGGTACGAAAGATATGGATAAAGCATATAGGATAAGATATACAATGTTCAAGACGATCCTTAACCTTGTTGAGATCAAAGGTGGGAAATGTGGAGGATAATATATGTACGATAGGAAGATGGAAGGACTTAAGCATCAAGTTTCACAACCAAACATCCCTTTAATAAACCATGGCAATGGGGTTTAAACTCATAAATGTTGGCCTATTAAAGGTATGATGGAAGAACTAAGGACTTATCCATAGGTTTGGATTAAAGGAGAATAATGGGGGGTGAATGTTGGGTAATGGATAGGAGGTGGGAAGGCTTGCTGATGGATAGATGGGAAGGATTCCAAGGTCAACATTGGCACACACCTTGAGGGGTGGTGGAGTGATGGAGGAAAAATGGATTTGGAAGGTGATAGGTTTTTGGATGAAAGAGCGGAGGAAGCTTTTGGATTATAAATTTTGGATGCCAATTTAGATTTTATTGCTTCTATGAGACTTTTTGGAATCCACATGACTTTTGACTTTGATTTTTGCTTTGTGGGCCTTTGCGGCCTTTGAGATTTTTCTCTTTGATTTATGGACCTTTGTGGTCTTGGAAATTTTTCTTTTTTCTTTGATGGGCCTTTGTGGCCTTTCGAATTTTTCTTTTGATTTATGGACCTTTGTGGTCTTTGAAACTTTCCTTTTTTCTTTGATGGGCCTTTGTGGCCTTTTTTATTTTTCCTTTGATTTTGGATCAATTTTTTCTTTTATTTTTGCAAGTCTCTTCGAGGAGACATGTTGATCCTTTGACACATGTGGATTTTGATATGGAAGCTTTTAACATTTAGCACCCAAATTTCCTCCAAGAGAAATGGGAGGGGTGGATTGAGATGAATGGTATGGAGGTATTATGGATGAATGAGTGTGGGTAGAATTTTGAAAGGGCATCAAGTATGTGTGCCTTTGTTGTTCTTGAGGAATAAGATATGGACCTAGGATAGATTGAAGGTTTGATGGACTAGGATGAGGACCTAGGATAGATGGAAGGTTTGGTGGATTAGGATGAGGACCTAAGATAGATGGTAGGTTTGGTGGATTAGGACACTTAGGTATATAACCAAGGCTGTGATAATATGTATTTTGTTGGACAAAAAGGGGTTCAAGGATACCTTGTTCATGAAGGCCTAATCCTTTTCCTTTGTAATTCACACTTTGACACATTCGTTTACCAATGGGATATGTATTGTTTGTGAAACAAGATGCAAGTCCATTTTGGGGAGGATATGATATGGTTGAAAGGATAGGTGTAGGAAGTAAACCGATTGGATAAAGGTGGAGGATCCCAATTTGTAGGTGTGTGGTTCATGGATGAATTGTATAGGTGTGATAGGCTCTTGACATGGGAATGATAGGGTACTTTGATCTTGACTTGGAAAAGGATCACGAGGTGTAGGAGATGAAGTAACTTGATCTTTATTAGGTATGGAATCATCATGAAGTGGTGTGAAAGGCATATATTGATCTTGAGAAGGATGAACATCCTCATGAAATGAAGGGATGTCCTCAGATGGAAGCATATCTTGATCTTGATAAGGAAGGGAATCATGAGATTTTTTAGAAAGTATATATTGATCATCGAATGGTAGGACATCATTAGATAGGATGGAAGCATTATCATGCTCCTGGGATGCAATGGAATGATGAGATGGTATGACTTCGTTAGATGGGGTGGAAGGACTTGGAAAGATACTTTTCTATTGAGATGGAAAGGAATCATTGTGGATGAAAAGTGAAAGGAGGGGATCATCATAGAATTCTTGAGAGATGGGATCTTGGTCAAAGATTGGAAGAACTTGTGGAATTTTGGTATCATCAGATGAAGTGGAAAGAATGTTTTGATCTTGAGGTGTAGAGGAGTCTATGTTATCATGGTTTGGATTGAGAGATTGACATGAATCATTGGATGTAGAAGATATGATAGAAGAAGGTGGTTGGATGAAATCGTTAACTTGGGTGAAAGAATCCTAAGATTTATTTTGAATCATGGGAGATGAAGATAGATGCATGAAATGGTAAGATTGTTCAATATCCTTTGTGCTTGAAGATTTTGATTTGGGTTTCTCATTTAACTTTTTCAAGAATTCAAAGAAATTGAACTTGGATGATGTAGTTGTTGGTGGAGAAGGTCTCATGTCTGTATTTTTGTTAGATGGATAAGAATAGATGTCTGAAAACAAATATCCTTTTGTAGTTGTTTCCCTTTGCATATCCCAGATTTGTTGTTGAAGGTTTTTCATTTGATGAGCTAAAGCATTCAATTTATCCTTATCTATTTCAGCCATGGTGGTTTGAGTTTCAATGTTTTGAGTCTCAATGGTTGGAGTTCCAATGGTTGGAGTTTCAAGATTCAACTCTTCAATGTTTTTATTTTCAAGTCCCTTTTCCTTGAGATTTTGTTTTTACAACCTTGTTTGAATGGGCATACAAGTGTTATAGTTTAGACTGAACTTTGATCTAGGTTTTGGAAAAAAATAGCAAGGATTACAACTAAGTCAAATAGAATGACAAATTCTAATGAGACTAGGTTGGATTTGACTATATAGCTTCATTTCATGATGAGAGGATGATAAATCCTGATGATGAAGCTAGGCCTAATAATCAAAGGTGTGATAAATTTGATGATGTTGGTACTTTGTGATGTTAGATCTTGGTTTAGGTTGGAAAATTCCACTTGTAGAGGTTAGTTTTAACAAGTTTGAATTCTTAGGTATCTAAGGAATGATCTTGGACTTGAGAAAATTTTGAAATTTCAGTTCAAACTATGAAACCAGAGGTAAATTTTCTTCCTAAATGAGGTACTCAAATCTTTGGAAAAGTATTGAATTTTAACAATAGTAAAAGATGTATAATTCAGGATTGTTCTTGCAAGCTCTTTTGTAGAAATTGAAGGTCAACCTCTCTATAAAGTCATAAAGTGTTGATAACCTTCTTTGATGTTCTTTTGGACTAAGAAGTTTGAAATTTGGTTTTTGAATTTTAATATTTTGTGAAATCATTTGGTAACACACATGTTCAGACTCTGTTTTACCTAAGGGTTGGTTGAATACTTATGAGGATTCCCAAGATGAGATTGATTGTCGAACAAGAAATGAACCTAAGCCACTGTTTTTTGTTTGGCAAAAGGTGCCAAAACGGAGACAAAAGGCACCACTTGGGACCCCAAAGACACCAAAACAGAGAAAAAAGGTGCCAAAACAGGTTCAAACTTGGTTTTTTGAAAGTTTCTTTGAAAATTTTCTTGATTTTTCTAATTTTTCAATGGGGGACATGGTTGTTTCACTATATGCAATTCTGGATTAGGGTTTTCACTTTCGATATGCGATTTTTTTTTGTTTTGAAAAAACTTGGATAAAGACACATCAAGCAAATGTACACTCCTAAGGTTGTGAAAGACTGCATTCTTTTGGATTCCACGCGGGTTTTACCCCAACCACCCTTTTTCTTAGCAGATGACTAGATGCTTGACCCCATTGGCTCCCCTCCGCGACACTCACTTCTCAGGGCAGCCAAGTACCAATACCCATGAATCTCCCATGGCATATTTTTCTTCTCTACTAAGAATTGTGAGAATGTGGATGCCTTCGCAATGACCATTGTTGCACCAAAGAATAGATAAAGGTTTTGGCCAAACTACAACAAGGGTTTTAGTAAGGACTTTCCATTCATGGGGGTTGATCCATGTGGCAAGAGACCATTGCTGCCCTTCTTTTCAGAACCAACCTCGTGATACTGGCCTTTGTTCTAGTATCCAAACTTATATACCAACTAGAAATGCGCTTAGCTTTAGCATGTTACCGGTTGGGTTGTTCCCTTAGGTGAGTACTTTTTCCCATAAGGCAAGCCATCTAAAATAAACAAAATCAAGCAAATATACCCATAGTTCAATCAATCTTTATTCCGCATGAATAAAGAGAGAACACATGCGATATACTAAACTCACACTCGCACACAAAGTGAATGGGTCTAGCTTTTTGGTCACATAGTTAAGGGGAGAACATATGCCTACCATTCGTCACACACAAAAGACATGGTGTTCAACAACTTTTTAATTAATCTATGTTCCTAACTTAACCAAAAGGAAACATGGTGTTCATTAACCTTTTAATTAAGCTATGTTCCTATCTTAACCAAAATGAAACCAAGTAAATCACTTCGAGCCCCTGCAATATGTCAGTAGTTTGATAAGAATGTCTTTGACAAGCATTTTTGGGAAACCGAAATGATGGAAAATGTGCCAAAAGGCTCCAAAAGGCTCCAAGAGGCTCCAAAAGGCTCATGTTCGTAACTATGAACATAAATTTTCAAGAATGTTGGTAATAAATAGGGCAAGGCCCCACGGTGGGCACCATTTTGTGTGTGTGTGAAATGTCCAAAGTTAGTATCAACACAAACCTTAATGACACAATTTATATTGAAAGATTCAAAGCAAAGTAAAACTATTCTAAGTTGCAATAAAGATAAATCTTCCAAGAAAGTCTCATTGTCCTCTATTCTTAAATGATTCTTTTAAACCTTTTTATCCCTCAGATTTCTATGTGCACAAAGGCTATTAGAATGACACTTAAGAAATGAGATTAGTATTCAACATGCAAGCCAACTATATGCCTACATGAAACTATGTGCAAACAATGATGATGTAAGCCTTGATGGATGGAGGATGATGTTGATGATAAATGAACAAGTGGAAGTGGATGCTATGGTATTGAACTATGATGATCTATTTATGATTCTACATAGGCTCAAATGCAAAATAACAATGACTAAGATGATACTCCATATGCTCAAATGCAAACTTAAAATGAACTATTCTAAAATGAAACTATGATGCAATATGCTAATCTAAGATCTAAATATGATGCAAAAAATGATATAAAAACTAGCTATAAGACTCCAAGAATGCTCCAAGATCCAATGATAAACCTGCATGATAACTTTACTTCAAATGTGGATGCAAAATACAAGGCCCAAGGGTTGTATTTATAGCCTTTTCTAAGCATATAGTGAGGTGGCAATAATCAACGGTCCAGATTCAAATAAGAAAAATGGATGGTGAAGATGAAGAGAATCAGGATGTTGTCCCCTTGACCAAAGACAACATGCCATGCGTGTGGAAGAATCTCTTGACAAATTGGCAACATGCCATTTGGATGGAAGATTCAAGTGTGGGAAGAGAAGACCATGTGCTTCCAAAATTGGTGGAAGTGTGGGAAGAAAAGACCATGCCATGTGTGTGGAAGAATCTCTTGACCAATGGGCAACATGCCATTTGGATGGAAGATTCAATTGTGGGAGGAATAAATCATGTGCTCCAAAATTGGTGGAAGTGTGGGAAGAAAAGACCATGCGCTTTTTGAAATTGGTGGAAGTGTGGGAAGGAAAGACCATGTGCTTTTTGAAATTGGTGGAAGTGTGGGAAGGAGAGACCATGTGCTTTTTGAAATTGGTGGATGATAATTCTAATTAAAAATTAGAGTTATTTATTTTCATGTGACCTTGATGAGGTGGCACACAAAAAGTTGTAGAAATGTGCTCTAATTCCTAATTGGATTTAATGAAGTTTAATTAAATAAAACAAGTTTAGAGAACCTTGTTTATTTAATTAATTTAGAAGAAAGTGTTTTAGATTTTGGAGAATTAGAGAAGTGTGAACAATATAAATAAATTGAGCATTTATTTATATGTAGTTGAAATATTAATCAAATAGCTAGTATTTAATTAATTAATGGTGATGACCGTTTTTAGGTGTTTATTTAATTCATTTAGAAGAAAGTGTTTTAGATTTTGGAGAATTAGAGAAGGGTGAACAATATAAATAAAATGAGCATTTATTTATATGTAGTTGAAATATTAATCAAATAGCTAGTATTTAATTAATTAAAGGTGATGGCCCTTTTAGGTGTATATAGTATCCTTTTTTTCCTTTTGTTTTTTCTCCACATTTTATTTGCACTCTTTTTGTTGCCTATAAAATATATATATCATATTATGTCTTATATACATAAAGCTCTTTCCTATAAAATTTCATTAAACACTATTAAGAAAATAATATACTACTTAGTGGATTTACAACTTGCCTTTTCAAACCAAGAATTAAAAAATATTCATTATAATTGGCCACTTTTTCAGTATGTTGTAAGGAAAGCAAAGGTGCGGAAGCAACTTTCCTAACATCAAAACCACAGGGAAGAATGCAGACAGTACTTTTAATTTCCAAATTACAATCTAATTAAGACACACATGAAATATTTACAGAAACATAAAAATAATCAAAGACAAATGAACACCAGATTTACGTGGGAAAACCCTTTTGGGAAAAAACCCACCACACCAAGCTGAATCTCTTTGTATTTTAGTAATCAAAAAATTACATACAATGCAAAGACACAACTCTCTGGTATCAGTTTTATAGTTTCTTCATTCACTGTTCTTCCTCTGTTACAGAAAATGCTCTCATAGATTTCCATTGACTGTCCAACTCAGAATGATTCCTTTAAATCTTACCACATTATAATTTTTATCCTCTGTTCATCCTTATCCGCCATTACCCATCGTAGAAATTTTCCATTCCATTGTAGATTTTTCCTTGCATACAGTTCAGCTCCAGCGTCGTAACTATTGCAAAAATCCAACCGCCAACTATTTGAATTTTGCTTCCTCTGATTGGTCCATGAGACACCACATAGGATAGTAAAATGGTCAAAGAAACATTCAACTGAGTTCGCATGTTAGTGAGACACAAGAAGTGTCTCCCCGATGCTCAAAGGCTTCATATCGATATCGGCGTAAGTTCCAACAGTTGACAAGATGATGTAGCAAATGCCACAAGTCATACCGAAACCACCGACATCCATTGCATTCCTATCAACAAGAGTTTCCTCATCGGAAAGACTCATACCGATGCACACAAGTCACATCGATAAAAAATGCCATTGGCAAGACTACCGCAGTTCGCCAAGACCTCATACCGAGGTCTTCAAGTCATGTAGACGGGAGTATTCCATTCGGTGAGACAATCATCTTTCACCAAGAAATCACACCAAGCTCTTCATGTTATACCAAAGCATCTCAGTTGGCAAGACTTATCGCTGTCAATAAGAGGTTACACCGAAGTCTCAAGTCATACCGAAACGTCCCATTCGGCAATACTTACCATTTTCGCCGAGACATCACAGCGAACACATCATGTCACCTCGAGGAACATTTTCTATCAGCGAGACTCTCCATCAGTCGCTAAGACTTCATACCGAAGTCTTTGTGTCACCGTGAAGACTCCAAGTGCATCCCCATTGGTGAGACCTTCATTAGTCGCTAGGACTTCATACCGAAACCTCCACCTTCAGCAAGAGTTCACTTAGTCACTGAGAGTTCTTCCTGAGATTTGTGTTACCTCAAGTGCATACTGTCGGTGAGACATTCCATATCGATAAGACTACATACCGACAATAAACCTTTCACCCAAGTCTCCCCCATAACTGCGAGTGAATAACCATCGGTGAGAGAACCAACTATCGGCAAGAGATCTTACCGAGTCTCCATGTCATAGTGGTAGGTCAATTCGGCAAGACTGAAACAAAGTCACAGTGACCAGAACATTTCAACAAGGATTCAGAACAGCTAGTTGGCTAGACATCAATAATGTCACAATGAATTTTCCCTTTAGGAGTTACATGCCAGTAAGAATTGAGGCACCTATTCCAACAATCTCCCACTTGACAAAGATCTTACTGACACCTCCAGAGCATAATAAAACTACTGAAATTCATGGGCCTTGAGGCCCATCGAACTGGCACACCACCTGTACTTGTCTGTGCTCATAGGCTTCGTCAATGCATCTGCAACATTCTCCAGAGTATCCACTTTCTCCAAAGAGACCTTCCCATCCTCCACCATATCTCGTATAAAGTGATACTATACATCTATATGTTTCATCCTGGCATGGAAAGTAGGATTTTTCGCCAAACATATAGCACTTTGACTATCATAGTAAATAGTAATTTTTCCTACATCAAAACCAATGTTAGAACAAAAATGTTTTAACCAGATTGCTTCTTTACACGCATGTGTAGTGGCCATGTATTCTTCCTTTGTAGAGGAAAAAGCGACTACAGCCTGCCGCTTGCTCATCCAACTCACTACACCACCATTCATCATGAAAATATATCCACTGGTGGATCTCCTGTTGTCAATGTCCCCTACCCAATCAAAATCCACATAACCTTGAATATTGAGAGTCCTCTATGATTCAAAAAAGTTCCCATGGTAACACAAGGCATAGTCTAAAGTGCCCTTCAGATATCTAACCACTCTCTTCACAACATCCCAATGTGTCCTTCCAGGATTAGCCATAAACCGACTAAGGACTCCCACTACTTGGGCAATGTCTGGCCTTGTACAGACCATTGCATACATAAGGCTGCCAACCGCACTAGAATAGGGTACACTGGTCATGTCCTCCATCTCAATAGGAGATTTTGGAAAGTCTTCAATAGATAGTTTCGTTCCCTGCAAAACTGAAACAACTAGCTGCTTGTAATCAGTCATACAAAATATCTCTAGAACAGTCATGATGTACTTACACTGACTGAGCCAAAATTTTCTATTTTTCCTATCCCTGGTTATTTCCATTCCTAGAATATACCTTGCTGCACCAAGATCTTTCATTTCAAACTTTGTAGACACCTGAGACTTAAGATCAAAAATCATTAGCTTACTTTTGCCTATGAATAACATATCATCAACATAGAGAGAAATAATAAGAACTTGATCACTTTCAGCTTTGTAATATACAAAATGATCAGATTTTGATCTTACAAATCCCAATGACAAAAAAAAAGTGTCAAACTTTTGGTACCACATTCTAGGAGACTGTTTTAACCCATACAAAGATTTCTTCAACTTGCAAACTAGTCTTTCTTTACCTTTTTCCACAAAGTGCTCCGGCTGGGACATATAAATTTATTCTTCAAGATCACCATGAAGAAACACTGTCTTCACATCCATCTGTTCAATCTCTAAGTCATACGCTACTGCAAGTGACAAAATAAATCTAATAGATGTCAGCTTAGCTATAGGAGAAAAGACTTCTCCATAATCAATTCCCTCTACCTGGGAATAGCCTTTTGCAACCAGCCTCGCTTTATATTTTTCTACACTACCTTCTAGATGAATTTTCTTTTTAAATATCCATTTGCAGCCCACAAATTTTCTACCTTTAGGAAATGGCACCAAACTCTAGGTATCATTCTTTTCTAATGATGCCATTTCTTCATTCATGGCTTCCAACCAAGAGTTTGAATCAGACATTTTAAATGCCTCTTTCATAGTCTTAGGTTCATCAGTGCTAGAAATTAAAGCATAGGCACAAGTAGACTCTATCAAAGAAAACCCATACCTATCAGGTTGCTTTCTTTCACAAGTTGACCTCCTCATAGGCTGAGGCTGAGGTGATTCTTTATCTTCTTCAGAACTTTCAGAGCTACTTGAGCTTTCCTCAGTATCAGGTACATTTTGATTTTTCAATTCCTCTTTATCTGGTGTCAGAGGAATATCTACTACATCCTTTTCATTTTCTAATTTCTTCTCCGACTGCGGATCTAGTGTAGAAGGCTTCAGCTCACGGTAGATAACACTTCTTCTATACAAAACCTTCTCAGTCCCATGATTCCAAAGCTTGTATCCTTTTATGCCAGCACTATAGCCAATAAAAATACACTTTACAACTTTGTTTTCCAACTTAGATCTTTTTTCAAATGACACATATGCATATGCCTCACAGCCAAAGACATGAATATGTCTCAGAGAGGGCTTCTTTCCAAACCATGCTTCCAAAGGCGTCTTCTCAACAAGAGCAGAGTTAGGAGAACGATTTACCAAGTAACATGTTGTAGAGACTGCTTCAGCCTAGAACTTCTCCTCCAAGCCAACACTTCTTAGCATACTTCATGCTCTTTCCATTACTGTTTTGTTGAACCTTTTAGCAACTCCATTTTGTTGTGGAGTGTAAGGTGTAGTCTTATGTCTTTTTATCCCATGATATTTACAGTACCTTTCGAATTCATCTGAACAAAACTTACCACCATTGTCAGTCCTTAAACATTTTATTTTCCTACCAGTCTAATTTTCATCAAGGTTTTTAAATTTCTTAAACCGACTGAAGACTTCTGATTTACTTCTCAGAAAATATACAAATGCTCTTCTTGAATAATCATCAATAAACAAAACATAGTATTTTGATTTAGATAAAGAAGAAACATTCACTGGACCAAACACATCAGAATGTATATTTAATCAAGCTAACCAAATGATTTGTGAGGATTGGAATAAAATGAAACACATTGTTGTTTACCATATATACAATGTTCACAAAACTCGAATTTGAGGTTACAATCTTCAAGCCCCTCAACCAGGTTTTTATTTTTCAAGGTTTTTAAACCTTTCTCACCAATGTGGCCTAGCCTATGATGCCAGAGCATTTTCTTTTCTGCTGGAAGTTTAACCTCCTTGGAGTTTACACCACCAGGAATGTTTCCCTCTTTTCCTCCATGAGTAGCTTTCTGTGACTTCGCAGAGACACTATTGTATTGAATAGCTTGTGCATCCAGCTTATACAAGGTACCAATATGAGCACCCCTTGCTAGCACCATAGAGCCTCTAGTCATCTTGCAGCCATTTCCAGAGAATGTGACATGCACTCCAATATCATTTAGCTTACTTACAGAAAGTAAATTATGAGCCAGACCTGGTATATGCATCACATTATTGATTCCCTTCACTCTTCCATCAGGGAATTGAATTCTGACTCTTCCACGGCCAACAATTTCTAAAGATGAATCACTTGCCAAATACACCTTTCCACCATCATAGTTTTCATACTTTGTGAACCAATCTCTATGAGATGTCATGTGGAAAGATGCTCCAGAATCAATCAGCCAGACATCATCAGATGCCCGCGTAGCCAAGGCTGCAATGAAGGCGTCTGCATCACTTTGAGAAGAATCATTGTCAGAAGAGGTCTTCTTCTTCTTTTTCCGCTCCTTGCAATCCTTTCGGACATGACCACGTTGCCCACAATTCTAGCACTTCACCTTGGACTTCTTGCTAGGAGAATTTGATCTCCCTTTTGATTTCGATCTGTATTTCTTGTCCTTCTTCTTGCTTTTTCTTTGGATCTGCCTCTAACAGCTAGAGCCTCCTCTGCCATCTCAAAATATTTCCTTCTCATCTCTTCTAACAGAAAATTATCAACATCTTCCATCTTGAAAGTGGATGTCGTACTCCCAATAGCCATCACTAGGTGATCCCAAGAATCTGGAAAAGAACACAATAAGAGCATACAACGATCTTCATCTTCAATATTCACACCAACAGATGTTAACTATGCAATCAACATGTTGAAAGCATTCAAGTGATCAGCAACAGATCCCCCCTCCTACATTCTCAAAGAGTACTTCTTCCTCAAGAATAATTTGTTCACCAAGGACTTGCCCTAATAAATAGATGCTAGTCTTTTCCACAAGGAAGATGCAGTCTTTTCTTCATGAACATTTAGAAGAACAAAGTCTGCCAAACAGAACCTTATCTGCCCCTTAGACTTTCTATCTGCAAGGTCCCAATCCTCTTTCTTCATGCCTTGAGGCATCGTTCTAGACACAGCAAGCCATAGATCACAATCCACTAACAGATCTTCCATTTTGAGTTTCCAAAACTCAAAATTGCTACCATTGAATTTATCTATTTCCATCTTTCCAGATGTGCTCACCATCTTAATTTTTAATTAAATTATCAGACCTCTACCAAACTCCCACCAGGAAAAAAGAATTGACACAAAAAACCCAACCCACTCACAAGGATAACACAACTGGCCAGGCTCTAATACCACTTGAAAGGAAAGCATGAGGTGTGGTAGCAACTTTCCTAACATCAAAACCACAAGGAAGAATGCAGACAGTACTTTTAATTTCCAAATTACAATCCAATTAAGACACACATGAAAGATTTACATAAACAAAAAAATACTCAAAGACAAATGAACACCAGATTTACGTGGGAAAACCCTTTTGGGAAAAAACCCACCACACCAAGCCGAATCTCTTTGTATTTCAGTAATCAACAAATTACATACAATGTAGAGACACAACTCTCTGGTATCAGTTTTACAGTTTCTTCATTCACTGTTCTTCCTCTATTATAGAAAATGCTCTCACAGATTTCCATTGACTGTCCAACTCAGAATGATTCCTTTAAATCTTACCACATTCTGATTTTTATCCTCTATTCATCCTTATCTGCCATTACCCATCATAGAAAGTTTCCATTCCATTGTAGATTTTTCCTTGCATACAGTTCAGCTCTAGCGTCGCAACTGTTGCAAAACTCCATCCGCAAACTATTTGAATTTTGCTTCCTCTGATTGGTCTATGAGACACCACATAGGATAGTCAAACGGTCAAATAAACATTCAACTAAGTTCGCATGTTGGTGAGACACAAGAAGTGTCTCCCCGATGCTCAAAGGCTTCATATCGATATCGACGTAAGTTCCATCAACCAACAAGATGATATAGCAAATGCTACAAGTCATATCGAAACCACTGGCATCCATTGCATTCCTATCGGCAAGAGTTTCATCATTGGCAAGACTCATACTGATGCACACAAGTCACATCGATAAAAATTTCCATCGGCAAGACTACCGCAGTTCGCCAAGACCTCATACCAAAGTCTTCAAGTCATGTAGATGTGAGTATTCCATTCGGTGAGACAATCGTCTTTCGCCAAGACATCACACTGAGCTCTTCATGTTATACCAAAGCATCTCAGTCGACAAGACTTATCACTGTTGATAAGAGGTTACACCAAAGTCTCAAGTCATACTGAAACGTCCCAGTCGACATTACTTACCATTTTCGTTGAGACATCACAGCGAATACATCATGTCACCTCGAGGAACATTTGCTATCGGCAAGACTCTCCATCAGTCATTAAGACTTCATACCGAAGTCTTTGTGTCACTGCAAAGACTCCAAGTGCATCCCCATTGGTGAGACCTTCATTAGTCGCTGGGACTTCATACCGAAACCTCCACCTTCAGCGAGACTTCACTTAGTTGCTGAGAGTTCTTCCTGAGACCTTTGTGTTACCCCGAGTGCATACTGTCTGTGAGACATTCCATATCAGTAAGAATACATACTGACAATAAACCTTTCGCTGAAGTCTCCCCTATAATTGCGAGTGAATAACCATCGGTGAGAGAACCAACTATCAACAAGAGATCTTACCGAGTCTCCATGTCATAGTGATAGGTCAATTCGACAAGACTGAAACAAAGTCACAGTGACCAGAACATTTCAACAAGGATTCATAATAGCTAGTCGGCCAGACATCAATAATATCACAACGACTTTTCCCTTCAGGAGTTACATGCCAATAATAATTGAGGCACCTATTCCAACATATGTGCATGCTCATATTTTGTCTTTGGAATTTCAAGATTATGATCACTATCATATAATTTGTGCTTGACAGTCCTTGTCTTCATTTCCTGAAGTCCAAATAGAAAATAATGTATAAATCAACAACTTGAATCAGTAAAACTTTATTGAGTACATAAGTTGATAATTGTTGACTTTCCAATCTGCTGATAACTGCAAATGGAAACTTAACATAAAATTCACTTTATAGATTAAAAATAATTTGTAGTCAAAAACCAAGAAGATGTTTACAATTACAGGTATCAAACAAATTTTCCTTAGGGATATATTCACAAGAGAAGAACTCATAAAAACACAACTCAAGTAGGATGAAGGAAAAACATAGTCTAGTTCATTATGAGGTGTGTTAGAACCTTAAAAAATTTCCTAGTTCCTATTACCAAATTTTCGCCTTAGCTCAATTGGTGGAGCTGGCTAAACATTATTACAGTATGAGGTGAAATTGCAGATTGAGTTTAAGTGCTGATTGCATCTTTTATCATTATGCATTGAGTGACAGTTATGCATTTTAAAGAAAAAATAGGGTTTTCAGAATGCCATTCATATATTCCATAATTAAAAGAACTACATAATTGAGCAAATGAGCAAAATAACATTTTAAATGCTTTCTTTTATTTCATGAAAACACTCATATTTTACAAGGCTTCATTTGATTTCAAGAATCAGATATTACAACATCGCATTTAAATGCATTTCCTTTTCAAATGAAAAGCAAGAATTGAAATCAAATATCCACACAAGCTGTGGATGTGACTGTTACAATATATCACTAATAGCACATTACACTACTGAAGATGCAGAAGATAAAACGTATAAGTGACGACATAATCATCATTGCCTAATTATCGACGTTTGACACTGAATGGTGCACCTTTGTCTTCTTGTGCTCCGTCGACCTGTAAGAGAAAAGAGGGGGTGTCAGTGGCTCCAATTATGAAGTAACCTACATGAGGCACCCATAATAGTGTAACCTATTATTAATCATGCATTGAAACAATCAATCAAGTGCAGTACAAAAGAAATGAGCTGAAGGAGAAATAACAACATCATGATCATCATGTTCTATTTTTTATGCTAACATTGTTTGTTTCCTTGTGCAGGTATAGGTAAATTCATGAAGCTGAACATTATTTGAAGACCAAGCATTTGGAGCAAAATGGGCTCCCACAAGGGTAGAGCCTGGCATGTTGCCCTATTCATTAAATGGGCCGATTTAAAGAATACACCATCATATTCGTCAAGTGAAATGAAATACAATGGAAAGAGGAAATAGAGTTATCTATCAAGCTACTAAACCAACTGTGCATTCATAACAATCAGGTTTATTTTCTGAAGGCTATAGGTGACAATGAGTTTAGTTCACTCAATCAATTCAGCTGAGAACATTTATATCAAACATTGCTGCATAGTTCATAGTTCATGTTCTGTGTTTATCATAATCATATATGTTATGCAAGTTCCTGTTCATCAATTCATTCTTTTCATAATCAAGGATAGTGAACAGGAATACATTATGCCTTAATCAAGATTTTTGTTTTGGTTTTCATCATGAAAGAGAGCAGATTTAAAGAACAGTTTGATAAGTGAAACATAAAAATGCATGAAGAGTACCATGTTGCTCAAGAATACAAAAGACTGACAGTGCATTCAAGTGAAAAATGAATAGTCAGTTCCAGCTGACCGATAAGCAAATACAACTTTAAGAATCACTGGATAGAAATGAAACATGTGAGGAAACATGTGAGCTTTCATTGAATGTATTGTGCAGGGATAAATAGCTCTTTCCAGCTGGAAGGATGTTCCAAATAGAACCATGCATCAGTGTTTAGCTGAAGACAACAATTTCGAAGTAAAATGTGTACCCAAAATTATCTTCAGTGAGTTACAAGTGTTAGGAAGAATACATATGAACAGTTATGTGGAGTTTCAGGCAATGAGAAAATGAAAGAATCTCAAGTTTTCAATGCAATGCAGCATTAGAGGATGCAGTATGAAGTGGTCTTTTCAGAGTGATGATGAAACAAGAAGCACAACAAAGGTGTTTCAGAAGGTGTTAATTATGCAAAAAGGGAAATAAAGGCATGTAGTCCATAACAATGATGCAATGTTCCAATTTAAAAATCTCTACGAAGTTCAAGAGTAGAAGGAAAAAGTTGTGTTAAGGTTAAGGAAAATCAAAAGACACTACTGTGCATATAGAGAACAAGCATGGGGATAGTATACATTAAGAGGTCTTTCTCTTCACAATGGACAAGCATAGAATTATGCTAAAAGTAAGAAATTCAAATGCTTCAGAAGCCTAGTTTTACATGATTAATTGAAAATGCAGAAATAAGAGAGAGGTCAAGCCCAACTTTAATAACAAATGCCAAGTATGAGTTTTTGCAATTGAAAGTGCAAAGGAAACAATGGTGGTCGAGATGATTCTGTATGATAAGGAAAATGAAAACAAATATTTTTCCAACTTTCCCATTTGACTCTTCTTTTCAAAATAGAATATCAAAGTACACTGTAGGGATTCTATTCTTAGTTCAAGATGAAAAATACATAGAAGCATGAAGTTTTACATTTCCAATGATGCCCATGGAGGGTTTGTTAAGTAAATGACAAGAATAAATGCAAAGAACATGTGGTTGAGCTCTGCAATAGAAATCAGAATAGATACATTTTCTGCAAACTATACAAACATCCAAGTCATTCTTTTGTTTCAGGAGTCTGAAATAAACTACTGGTTGTTTTGGGTTGAGCTATAAGAATAAAATCATACAAATATATTTGCTATTTTGAATCTCAAATACCCATTTTCAGGGTTACATTTAAAGTACATAAAATGCAATAATCACGATAACCCATGTAAAGATTTTGCATGAAACAGCAGTAGAATTCAAAATGTGAATTTCCTATGTTGAGCCAAGTTTCAAAATGGAGGAAATACATTTTTATTCAGAAATTTCAAACACCTATATGCCGATTCATCCTCGAATGTACAAAAGTGCCAATTTCCTATTTTGGGTCGAGCCAAAACTTCAAGTTAAGCTTTCTATGATACATATTTGGTGCGGCCTGAAAAGGCCAGAAACTCATAAGTAAAAGAGAGATTCTTTTAGTCTCTAAGGAGCGAAATATTTGGTAAAGATGGCTTACCAGCCAATGGTGGGGAGTATGCATAGCTGTGGCTAGGAGCTTCAAGGAGAGTTGAAGAAACCAAGATTTTGAGCTCTTAAAGAATAGGCGAGCTCTCTCATAGAGCCTTCAATGGAACTCAAGCTAATAGGAGGAGGACCAAGCAAGCTGAAATCACAGGGAGTGCAAAGAAAAATCAGAGAGTAAACTCATACAGGCCACGGCCTTAATGTTTTCCTGGTTCTTCGAAATGAAGGGAAAGAACTTCAATAATATAAAAATGAGCCTATCCACTTTAGAGTTCGACGTTTTGAAGAGCATGATGAAGTTCTCAAAGCACATGAGTACCAGTTAGAAGTCCACCATGGCGACATGTTCACTAGCAGAGCTTTTCCTTCAAAGTGGAGAGTGTGAAATGAAGTGATGATTAGGGTTTGACCCTCTTTTCTCATGCCCTAATTTGAGCAACATCATGATCATCCAGAATGTTCGGTCAAAACACATGGAGAAATTCAAATAAGTGGCCTTTTACATCATATTTTTATAAAAGTCTAAGTCTAATGTATGTGTTGGGAGGCCGAAAAGTTCCTATACTAGGTTGATATGTTAAGTCTTTTAGGACCTATTTTATGTGCCTAGGACAATGGTTAAGTCTTGTTTTATTCTTTTCCTTAGTAATATGAAGGCTTGAATATGGATTAACAATGACAATATTATGGTGAATACCTGATGATTTAGGGTTAGCTTTTGATGATCATCCACTTAGGGTTCTTTGTGTTTTAATTGATTTTGGAAAAATCATTTGAAGTCCTGATGCGAGGATGATATGCATTAATATTTTTATGATTTTTGGGAAAATCAAACATTGTAATGGAGATATAAGGAGCTTTTATTTTTTGCAAAAGATTTTAATCTTTAACTGCAAAAAATAGACAAATTATGCAAATCTGCAATCCTGTAAAGCAGAATCGTAGAACAATCTTTTATAAATTGTTTTATGATTTCTTGCTATTTTTAGCATATTTTTTGTTGACTTCTTCTCTTGGTCAGATTTGAGACTTATCTTGGAGAGATAAGGTGTTTTTTGAGATTTCAAAGCAGATTCAGCCTATTTTTAGAGGCTTGACAGTGTGATCATAAAAGCAATATGCTTTTTTCTGCTTTTAGGCAGTTTTTTGGGACAGTTTGAAAGCCTTTTCCTTGAGCTTTTTTCTAGGCTCGGATTAGGGTTTCTTGAGAGTTATTCCTTTCAAAATATTTAGTCTTTTTAGCTCTCCCTCTCAGTTCAGATCAAGGTTCCTGCTCATATGCATTTTTGAGCTTGTGAACACATTTTTACTCAGTTTTGATAGATTGGCACTCTTTCAGTTTCAATAATACAACAGAGTTCTTTCCATCCTCTTGTCTCAAGACTGGTAACAACAGTTTGATGTTTTGTGTTTTAAATTTTGAAGCCTTAATGTCCTACTTTTATGAGTTTTCTGCATAGGTGTTCATGTTTTGAAGTTGTATGTTGTATTCGATGTTCCGAATTTTCGTATGAATTATTGATGAAATCATGTGTTGGTGAGATTGTAGGAAGTATTGTAGTAAAGGAATTGTTGTGAGTGGCAAGATTTAATTTCTTTCAGAGGTTTTAAATCAGTCATTAGTTAGATTCATGTTTTTTTCCAGTTCATCTTTCTACCCCTTTTCCTCTGAAGTTTTAGAATAGGATTCATCATTCAGAGAACCAGCTCACTCTGGAGATTCCTCCTTCGCTCAGATCACCCACATCTGAAGGAGTTTTCCATGTTTCGGTAGTTTTCTGAATATTGAATTTAGTAGGGTGAAAATCTATTGATAACAGTTCCATCATCATAATTAACCTTGAGCTCCATGACTTGAGCCTTGACTCTTATATTCCTTTTTTATTTTTTACTGAACATATAAATTTTTTAGATGTGACTGACAGTGAAAGACTTATACAAAGCCAAAAATTCATCATAAATATACTTAAGCAAAAATATATCTAGTTAGAAAAATTCCAAATCCCTTAATAGTTTGTTACCATGATTCCTCAGCAATAATCTGAATGCTTGACAGGCTGGTGGTGTGTAATAGACAACATGAAGATATTTACTGCCATACCATGAAAGTATTATGATGAGGACGCAGTTGGGCAGTATGAGAGAATTTAAATAAATCATAAACTACCATACTATGAGAAGGAAATATGAAGTGTGTGGTATAGCGGGGAATAACCCGCCATCTTGTGAGGAATATCATAAAGGAATGAAGTAGGGTGGTATGAACCGCTATACCACAAAAGGATGTGATGAAGCATGTGGTATGATGGTAAGTCATATGTGGCCATTAATGTAAACCATATTACTATGGGTTAAACAAGTCAAGCTTGTGGTATAGAGGTAAGGATCCCTGTCGCTTGTGGTTAAATGCAAAGAAGCATGCGGTATAGCAGTTTATACCCCTCTATCCCATGGAAGTTTTAGAAAGTGGTGATAAAGTGATATTAAATGCACAAATCACATCAACCATCTGATCTTGTTAAATCAATGGTGCATGTTCAAACTTGAACTATGAGAAAAATATTTGGTGTAAGGTTGATATTAATGTTGACATGACTGAGCTTAGAATCCATTAAACAAATAATTTTACATTCTCTTTGCACTCATTCGCAAAAATTATCATGCAGGGAGCTGAGAGTTCGAGGAGGTTAAGCTTTGCAACCATCGTAACCTGGGTAAGTGCACACAACTCTTGTGAATTAAGTTTTATGAGTACAATATTGTTTGGAATTCATGACTTTAGATACACTAGGAGAAGTAAGATAGTTAAACATCATGCCACCCAAGAAGAAAGAACCTAAAACTAAAAAGGACATCATGCCGCCCAAGAAGAAAGAACCCGAAACTAAAAAAGGAAGAATCTAAGGTTAAAAAGAGGTCCTTACACTAGTCTATCATGGATATACTCCCCAAATTAGTTTGAGAGAGGATTTAAGAATATTTTTAATGATGTGGCTCATAGTTGTAAAGATTCCTTCATCCCGATCTCTAGGTGTGTACTGTTCTGGTAATTTTATGACAAAAGCAAGGGCAAGATTCCAATGTCAAATCCATGGGCATTATATTTGGCCAAGTTAATTTTCCCAAATGATTTTATAGATGTAGAGTTCATCAGAGTATTGGATTAGATTTATCATCTTACTACTAGGTCTGTGAGATTGCTAGATGGTTCACCATTAGTTGTGTTGACTAAAGTGGCCATCATTGAATGTTTTGACCTAAACAAACAAGCCTTGACTAAAATTGATTTGTAAATAAGTAAAGAAGAATATACTAGATTGAGGAGAACCCATAGAAGTGATGAAGTCCCTGTTTACATGAAAAGGGGTGTGTACAACAAGGTGATTCCTATATCCCCTTCTGCTATTGAACCATTTGATGTCTCAAATTTCCAATTCTATTTCAAGAAAACCTACTTTTCTTTACTGTGCCACTTGATATTATACCGGAATAAAGATAGATGGAGTAAAAGGATGTGTTTGGGTTAGATTGACAAGTAGAGGAATTTGCTTCAAGTGCAACAATGGTGTTATATATGGGACATCAGATGTAAGAATTCAAATTTTGTGATATTCCATGATGATTTTGTGTACATAATTATGAGAGTTTCAAGCTACCAACCACCAAGACTACACACATGTGTGCTACAACTGTTAAGACCTTTGAATTTGAAACCCGAGCAAGGCCATACTCATAAATTTATTGATTGGTTTTTTCTACCAGATACCACAATAATCAGGATTTATGGATGCCCACAGGCCCCACATATACTATCAAAGTTTGTCCCCCTTCAATTAGCCTTTTTAGAGTTCATGTGGCAGATTCTATGGATGGAAAATGATGCCATGAATAAACAAAGGAAGGGTGCATTTCTACCCAATTTGAAAATATGTGGAGAACTATCAGTGGGATCTGATACACTTGAAGAGTTGCAAAATTATCTAAAAACAAGGTACTCTTTAGATTCTGGAAAGGAAAGAGCTTTTGATGCTGAGGGTCACATGGATTTTGTAAGACACACCATCCTTACTAAGGTTATCATTACTCACCAGATTGATTATGAAGAAGATGTAATAAAAAATTATTTCACTCCTTAAGAGGTATATGAGAGGAGGAGAAAATGGGAAGTTATGAAAAGGATTGATAAAGAAAGAAAGATGAAGCACAATGATTTCTTGGGGTATTTCGTAGAGGAAGCAAATCCTATCAAGAGGAAATTGATATGATAATTTCTAAGTTTCATGAATTATTTAAGACTGTAGCAGATACGGGGAGACTTGCCAAATTGTATCCCAAAGGGTCGAGTGGTGTTGTAATTATAGAACCAAATCCAGATACTGTTTCAACAACCACCTTCTAAAAAATAAAAGACACAATAGATAGAACCACTTGTTTCCTAGGAAATAAGTGAGTAGGTTGGAGATACAAAAGAAGCATTTAATGTGTTAAGACATTTCAAGGATGATGTTGAAGTGGACCAACCTATGCTTGAAACTAAATACCATAGGCTTGAAGCTAGAGCCAATATTGAGGTACAAGAAGAAAGAGAAATGCATGAAGACTACAGGGTATTTTCATCTCACAAGTTCTTGGAAGATGACGAATTTATCAAAACCTCTAAATTTAAAGACTTTTGGATTAAGATGAAAATGAGAGAGTTTGAAGCGAGGGTTGAAATAAATAAGATGAGAGCTAAGGAATCCTAACATGACCAAATAGTAGCCCAAAATTTTAATGAATTAAGGATTGATAATATTGATGTTAGCTGACAAGAGGCTAGAGAGATGATTTTGAAAAATATTATACTTATTGTCCCTGGTATGGAGTTAAAAGAAAATGTTTTTATTTGATCAAGTGAGAACACAAGAGGACCCAATGTTGATTGATGAGTTTGACTCAGATGTAGGGGTAAGTGGCATAGGGTATAACCCTAAGATTGAAACCTTGACATTTCGGGCCAAACAAAAGAGTACACAAAAACCAAGGTTACTAGATGTAGTGCAAGGAAATGAAAGGGGAAAGTATGGTGAAAACATTAAAGGATACATCTCCTCTAGAAGTTGCAACAATGACAATGCATTCAACTATGTTCACCTTAGCTATAGTTAAGGAGATGGAAGCTAGATTGGGAGAGTGCAAAAGGAACAATTTTTTTTAAATGATGAAGTCAATAAATTGTTCATGGAAATGTGAAGTTGAAGGAACAATTGAAAGGAGCAAGCCCCTCACAGAACAAGGAAATAATGTTATACCAACATCCTCCTACTCCACCAATTGATTTAGAAAATGCTTCTGTTGAACAAGTGAGAATTCTTAGTGTAAACACCAAACCTACACAAACTAACAATAAATCAACAAAAAAGTGTCAAACATGTTAGAGAGATCAATCTAGTGTTCCCTTTGAAATTATTTAGCCAAATTCACTAGAAAATATGAAAATAACAAGAAACCAATAAAATAAAGCATGCAATCTAAATAAAAATAGCTAAACCTCCATCCCATAGGAGGAGTGGTGCTCCTTTGATGTGGAAAGAAGCCCTTTCCCAATCCCTTTGATAAGCTTGATGAGTTGTTTGATGATCCAAGTGTAAAAAATATTATAATCTAGCTAAACATGCTTGAAAATGATTAAGAGTGATGATAGCTATGAAATATAATGCCTATAGTGATAATACTCTAAGTTGTGGATCCATATTGTGAAAAGGATGCCTCTATTTATTGAAGCAAAGGGTTGAAGAATGGAGGAAATTGGTAAATGTGGGATAGATTGAGAACCAATAAGAATGTGCCAAGTATCACAATTCTATTGGAGGAAGTTGGAGAACATTTTGAGAAATGTGTGAGTGGAGGAGGATGGAAGAGAAGTAAATGTTGATGGTTGAGAATTTGAAAATGGTGTAAGAGGAACTGAATGAGATTTGAGAGGATGTAAGAAGATTTGAAAGGTTGTTAGAGAATTTATTGCAAATGTAAGAGGATGTGATGGGTTTTTGAAAACCTTTGGAGGGAAATTGAATGAGAGGTTTTTGAGAGGAATATTCCTTGGAATATGCCTTGGTGAGGGAAAATAGTTGAATTAAATAGTTAATTGAAATTATTTTCATGTGCAACCTGGTTAGTTGACCATGGGTTGATTTAACTCTTGAGGAGTTAAAAGATGGAGGAATTGATAATGATGATTAGAAAGATAATTTAGGATTAATTAATCTAGAATTAATTAACTGGAGTGAATTAGGAGATTGTGAGATTTGATTTGATTGATTTAATCAAATATGAGGATTAAAAGAGGATTTAATTAAATGATTTGATTTAATTAAATAAGATGAATAATTAGTTAGAAGAAGGGTGAATTAATCAAATAAATTTAATTATTTGATTAATAGTTGAATTTGCTGAATTTTAATTAAATAATGTTGATTATTCAATTAATTGATGAATTTGAAGTGATTTAGGAAGAAACATTATTAGTTAATCAGAATAAGATGCATAGTATCAATCAAGACTTTTTTGGTTTCTACATTTTGCCCCTCTTTGAAGCGAAGCACCTGCTGCGTTAGTTCAAAGAATAAAACTGCTATGATCAAAATTCAATTTTATTTTTATTTTTTTGGATGGCTCACTATTGCCCCAGTGGAAAGAATTACACTACTACACTGCCCCCTCGAGAGATAAAAAAATTTAGGTCAAGCTCACAAAAAAAGATTCAACAATGATTCAAGAGTGGAAAACAGCCCATGAGATGTGAATTTAGGCTTACGATGACAAAAATGGGTCAGAACGAGCTTCGTTTGGGAAAAATAGATTAAATGGGTTCAAAAACCCTAAAAAAATACCCAAGAAAACCTAAAAATTTGCATAAATAGGGTTAAGAGGGTCATTTTCAAATCATTTGCACATTTGACCTTTAGAAATTATGACAATTTTGCTTTGAGGTGTTGACGGAATGGTGGCTCATGTGCTCCCTAGACATCGAATGGATTAGGTTTGCAAGTTCTAGCGACCTTAAGATGCAGGACCCTTGGTATGCCTTTCAAAAAATTTCTTGTTTTATGTGATTTTGATGTATTTATTAGGGGTCATTTAGGTCGATCAAAAGCGATCCTCTAAGGTGCCACATTTGCTTCGGTCAACGTCACTTTTGAGGATGTCGATTCGCATTTGTACTAGAGCATTGTGCGATGCTGGAGGGTTCTGGGGTCGCTGAAGAGATGCCAACTCACCTTTGCAAGATAGCATCGTGCAACCCAAAAGGGAAATGGTGTTGCCCCAAAATGTTGAATCGCCTTTGTGGTGGAGTGCCACATTTCATTTTGGCATCGCTTTTGCAAATGACAGAGCATCACCTTTGTAAAAAGCCGCACTGCCTTTTCTTCTTGAGGATTTTTAATTTTTGAAAAGGCATCCATTTGGAATTTTTTTGACATTGTGCACATTTTGGATGTAGGAGGTCCTACCAGTGCTCTACTCGAAGGAGCATAGGAGCTGATTTCTACGTAGAGCAAGGCATTTATCGAATGAGGCCATGTTCTTTCTTGGCATGATTAGATTCGGTCACATTTCCCAGATGCCCGAGGTGTGGATGCACCTTGCGATGATGACATCATTGGTGGAGAGATGGTGGAGAGAGACCTTTTCATTCCACCTACTGACCAACGAGGCCACCATCACCTTGGAGGACGTATGGCGGATCCTACGGATCCCCATACACGGTGAGTAGATTATTTATGATGTCGAGGTTGATGGTGATGTCATTTTTCAACTATTTGGCGTTGAATCGTATGAGCTGGACAGTGGTTAGATTGACCTTCACCGATATGAGGGGATTTCCCCTGATTTGATATTACTTGTCGGTGCACTGATCTGAGGAGTCCTTGTTCCCGATCGAAGAGCAAGGGGATGCACCATTGGATGGGGGATTTGTTTGGTCCTGGATGATGGAGGATATGAATGTCTACGCTTGGGGGCTAGTTGTCTTGGTATCCTTGTATCATGATATGCACCAGGTCATGTACAACGGGGCTCACAACATTGGAGTAGACGTTACATTACTTCATGTGTAAGAATATAGGCACATAGCCATTCTAAGACCCACGATTGCAGATGTGTAGATAGACCGCAATGATCCTACAGTTTAGAGGTATGGAGGGATGACCACCCTCCATTACATAGGTATTACAAGCATCCCACACTAGAGGCGGGTCATTGATGAGATGATAGTATTTCGGTGGAGTCTGTTGATGCACTTTCCCAGATGGCATGATGACGATGACTAGATTTTCTACTATTGACAATCTAGGTATATGCAAGGGAGAGAGCATTATATGATCGAGCGGTACCTCTCAGATAGGGTTTCTCTCTAGTTCAGGGAGGTACATGATGCCCCTAATGATAGGCAGAGAGCCATTTTTGCTCGGAGGACTAGAGAGGCAGTATGGGGGTAGAGGATCCCTCCCCAACATGCCATGGATTATTTTAGGTAGCTTGTGATGGTGCCATGGGTCTATTTTGATGGTCCCATAGATGCAGGGACTACAACTTATGACACCTACTTTCGAGCCCATACTCTGATTAGGTTGACATTGTTAGTGGTGCCAATAGTGGGAAGAGGATAGGTCATAGGACCCTGGATTGGTCAAGTCTCGCAGCATCTAGGACACCAGCCATATGATGGTTAGGATGGAGGTGATGGGAATGATGGACATGATGGACAAGTCCCACCACTAGTGTCACCCATTGGACAGAGGCCACCAACATAGCCACACCAACATGCACCATGACGACCACCACTAGGTCTCGATCCTCAAGAGAGACAGATAGTGGTGCTGGAGGCATAGGTATAGGCACTGACAGGAGAGTTGCAACATGTGCATGCATCAAGCATGATAGGAGGTGGCACATGAGTTCTAGTTGAGGTAGGATGTGGACCTTGGGCTAGCCCTAGAGTAGGGACAAAGGCAATAGCTAGAGGAAGCAACACAACAGGCGTAGGGACAGGCTACGATCCCAACCAAGATGTACGATCGAGCCATGCAGGAGGCATCCTATTACATGACCTTATATTACAAGGTTGTGGCACATGATCGACGAGAGCTAGATTTCTCCCATATCAGCCAGGTTGCACCCAACATGACCCATTGTGTAGGAACATTAGGGAGACCATTAGGGTCTCATCATCAGAGCAGAGGCAACCATCATTGGGATAGATAGAGCAAGGGTAGCTTGGGGTTCTGATAGTGCACTGGGCACTTTTTTTGATTTGTACAACCTAATTTTATGATGTGTATACATTCATTAGCCGAGTTTTGATTAGCCTCTTGTATATTTGATGGTGATACTACATATCTGATTCTGATGTATCATGACATTTAGCTTTTTTTGATATATATGAAATGACTTGTGATGCGTTTACATGATGTGATGGTTATTTTATTTTATGTGATGGATATATATATGAATGGATGGATGCATGTAATGCTTATTGTATGATACTTTATGTTATGATGCACATGGATCTACATGGATGTACTTTATGCAAATCTATATTTGTGTGATGATATGTGATGGATGCATATTTTTATCTCTCATTTCAGTGCCTTTTCTATATGTGATGTATGTATGGTGTAATATGTGATGATTATGATAATGCTTATATGGTTTATTCAATGGATGCTTTATGCAAATGTATGGTTTATGAGATGGTTAGAATAACCAATCTATATTATTATGGATAATGAATGATAATGAATGATGTTTCCTATTATGATGATATGTATAATATGCTAATGGTTTGTGGATGCATGATGGATGTGTATATAAATATTTTTGTTTTTGAATGTCATGATACCATGTTAGTATTAGTATATGGAAAAAATAGAAGAAAGAGAAATTAACCCTTGAGTTCGAGATGATGTAGAAACATGATGATGATGATTTCTTATCGTAGATTGGGGGCATAAAGAGCGTAATTTCCTTATTTTTGATAACACTCATAGATATGATGCATCAAGGTATAAAGAACCAGGATGGCATTGTACCTAGTGTGATGGACTTTGAATCGACAATCAGATTGGAGTATCCTTGTTCACACCTGGCATACAAAACCCCATTAGGATGAAGCTTAGATATTTCAAACATCTCAAACCAAAACATAGAAAGGAAAAACCTTCCCATGTAATAGTCAACAAGGTACCCAAAACACCCTCCCTACAAACCAAACAAAGTAAGCATGACCAAGGTTATTTTACAAGAATATCCAACAAACACAATAGATAAAAGATAATGATCAATGCCCCATTCCTTCCTTTCTCTCTAAATCATTTTGATTAGACATCATTGAGAGGTCAATGGAATGAGTGCAATAAGATAAATCAACAAGACAAAGATAAAGTAAACAAACAAGCCAATGTTCATCATACCTCTAGCCAAGACTAAACTACGGTGATGCCTGATGTTGATGTCCATTGTAGGAACGATGCATCCTAAGACATGATGTTATCAGATGATTTTGACACTAATGGGATGATGGGCTATTAATACCAAGAGTTAACCAACTTTTTTACCTGTTGACCTAGACTTGAGACCTTGATATTTGAGTTTTCACTTTTGATTTGCTAAACTTGTTTGTGATTGTTTTGCCAACGGTTGGAGGTGATGATCATTTATTATGAGCAAATGTTTATTGCAGATGAATATTGAAGTGGGATGGATGATTTAGGGTTTTTTGAATGTTTTTGGTATTTTGAAATGTTTTGAGGCTATTTTTGGTATTTTCAAGATGTTTTACAAATTTTTTGATTTTCAAATTTTCCAATGTTTTTGTGTTTTTGAGATTTTGACCAAGAACCTAACCTAAAGACCTATCCTAGGGGCCTCGAAGGCTGATCAAAGATTATCCTTTCCTACGTTATACATGCAAAGACCATGTAGTTCGACTAACATAGACTCATTTATTGATGAGATATGAACAAATGGATTGCCAATTTATTGTGATGAACTCCTAAGGGATTGACCTAATGTTTCTTGGGGGCACATCAATGATGGCCTTGCCTATGTTTAGAGCTCAGAGACCTATAGTTTGACACAATGACTCTATTTTCTTGATTTTTTATGACTTTTTGACATGTTTTTGGATTTTTGACATGTTTTGGATATTTTTGGGTTTTCTAATTTTATGATGTTTTTAGATTTTTCTGATTTTCTTCATGTTTTTGGATTTTTTGATTTTAGGGAAGATTTCAAGAAAATACATGAATCTGATCCAATGTAGGTATAAGAACATGCCTCAAATATGATGCAATAGACTACTCCGATATAGGTAGGATAAACTGACCTTAATAATGTACCAAGTAGTTCTAGGATGGATCATGATACAAACACATGATCAAGTTATGATGCAGATGTGGATGGGTGATGGATGGGTCAATGGAATGCGATGGATGAATGATGTAGAGCAAGCCATACAGATCATGGTGGATGGAAAGTGCTTTATTTACACAAGGCGCTTATTTTCCAAGTTTTCACCAAGGTACTTGCCCACAACACTGCCGAAGTGGTTTTCACTAGAGGACAATTTTTTTCTCTACTGTTTTCAATCCTTTTTCTGATTTTTTTGGATTTTTATATTTTTATATTTTTTTGATTTTTGGATTTACACCCTAAAATTTTAGGCATAAATTTTTTTGAGATGGGATCTATTGATAGGCTCCTACAGAGGCTCACCTTCGGGTGTAGATAGCTGATATGCTCATAATTTATAACTTGTCATGATGATGAAGGTCCTAACTAGTTCGGTTCAAATTTTCCCTTGCTGTCTGGATTTGGCATTTTTTTTATTCTCCTTTAATACAAACTCTCCAACTTGAAAGGTCTAACTCCTAATCCTCTTATTGTAGCTCCTCTTGAGATGGTTTTGATAGACCTATAGGTGGTTTAGGGAATCCATGCACCACTCATCCAGTAGGTCTAGCTCGTTCAACCGTGACACCCAATATTCTTCATCAGTGATGAGATTCTAAAATGATATTCGTAAGGATGGGAGCTTGATCTCAATAGGAAGGATGGCCTCTGATCCGTAGACCAAGGAGTAGGAGGTTGCACATATAGGCATGCAAATACTTATTCAGTAGGCCCATAGGGCAGGGTTCAACTGTAAGTGCCAGTCACGATCAACTTCATTGACTGTATTTTTTAGGATTTTCAAGATGGTTTTATTAGAAGCCTCAACTTGGTCGTTACCTTGGGGGTAGTATGAAGTGGAGAAGCAATGTTGGATATTGAATTTTTGGCATAGTTCTTGAACATCTTGGTTCTTGAAAGGTGTCATGTTATTTGAGATAAGGGCTTGTGGGACACCGTAGCAAAAAATGAGGTAGTTCAAGATGAATTTGGATATCTGCTTCCCTGTGATATAAGTCATTTGAATGGATTCTACCCACTTTGTGAGGTACTATGTGGTGGTGATAATGAACTTGCATCGATTGGATGAGGTGGGAGTGATTTTACCAATGAGATCGAGCCCCCATTGTGAAAAGGGCCAAGGTGTTATAATCGGTTGGATTTCTTGAGTTGGTGCATGAATTAGATCCCCATGTTGTTGACATTGCGAACATCTTTGAACATAGTTGTGAACTTATTTTTCCATTGTAGGCCAGTAATAACCAATCCTTAGTAGTTTCTTGGCCAAGGTCATACCACTTGAATGTGATCCACAAATTCCATCGTGTACCTCAGTTAAAGCATTCAAGGCTTCCTCAGGGTTAAGGTATCACAATAGGGTTCCTTCGATACTTCTATGGTATAGGGTGTCACCTAGGATAAGGAAATGGGATGACTTCTTGATAAATGTTCTTTTAAGTTTCGGGGTGATATCAGCAGGGAGGAATCATATCTTTAGGTAGGTGTATGCATCATGGTACCAAGGATCACCGAGACCAATGATTTCACATACAATCTCATACTATGGTACCTCAAAAGATGGTATGAGAAGCTGCTCTACTGAGAATTCATGTTTATGGACATTGCGTGGGATATCCAGTAGTGATCTAATTGTTTCCATAGTGTCAACTACTCTATTTTTTGCCCTTGGTATTTGCTTGAATGTGATGTCGATGAAGAATTCCTTGAGACTCTCTACCAGTTTCTTGTTTGGGGTTAGTTTGTGATCCTTTGTTTGGTATTCATCATTGAACTGGTTGATGATTAGCTTTGAGTCCCCATATACCTCTAGTGCCATAATGTACGGCCATTGTATTGCAATTCTGAGTCCTATGATAGGAGCCTTATACTCTGCAATGTTGTTTGTGCAAGGAAAAGATAAATTATATGACTTTGGTATGCAATCTCCTTATGGTGTGATAAAGAAGACTCCAGCTCCTCTCCCATGCTATGTGTAGGACCCATCAAAAAATACTTTCCAATGATATGTTGCACTTAGATTAAAGATTGATTGATCGAGAAACTCTGATACCAGTGGGTTCTCTGAATATATCAGTGCCTCTGCTAGTTGGTATGCAATTACTTGTCCTTTGATGGATTTTCGTTCTACATACTCAATGTTATATTCTGTTAGGATCATGACCTATTTATTCCACCTTGTGAGCATTTCTTTATAAAGTAGATACTTGAGAGGATCTATCTTGGAAATGAGCTTAATCTAATGAACCAACATGTAATGCTTGAATTTTTGTACAACAAAAACTAATGCGAGGTAATCCTTCTCAATAAATGTGTAATTTAGCTCGTGTCCCACCATATTTATAATGATATAGTAAATAGCTCTCTCTTTCTTGTTTTCATCATGCTGAGCTAAGAGAGTGTCGAGGGATGTTGCTATAGTCAATATATACAGGATCAATGGCTTGTTATGAATCAGTGGCATAAGGACTAATGGTGTTAGCAAGTGCTTGATTTTATTTAATTCCTGATCACATTTCTTGTCCCACTTTTATGCTACCCCCTTGTGGAGTAGATGAGAATATGGGATAGCCTTATTTGCTAGCTATACTATGAACTAACGAATGGATTGGAGCTTTCCCTATAAACCCCTTAACTGCTTTAGTGTTTGTGGCACTTCCATTTCAAGAATTTCTTTGACTTTGGCAGGGTCTATCTCGATTCCCCTCATTGATATGATATACCCTATGAGCTTTCCTGATTGCACACTAAAGAAACACTTCTTAGGATTGAGCCTAACTTTGTATTCTTCTAGTTTTTCAAAGATGGATCTTAGTGCCACTATGTGATCTTGATGCTTTCTTGATTTGGCTAATATGTTATCCACATAGTCTTCCATAGTTTTGTGAATCATGTCGTTGAATATTAGCATCATAGCTCTTTTGTATGTAGCCCAAACGTTCTTTAGACCAAATGGCATCATGTTCTAGCAGTAAGTCCCCCATGGACTAGTGAAAGCTATTTTGTGTTGATCATATTTCACTATCATAATCTAATTGTACCTTGAAAACCCATACATTAGTGATAGCATTTCATTCCTGCCATTATATCCACAATCATGTCTATATTTGGAAGAGGAAAGTCATCTGTAGGGAATGCTTTGTTTAGGTCCCTGAAGTCAGTATAGATGCAGATTCCCCCAATGGGCTTAGAAATAGGTACAAGGTTTGAAATCCACTGTGGATAATCAATTGGCCGTATGAAGCTGGCATCAAGGAGCTTCTGTAATTCAAGTTTGACTAGTAATGCAATTTGCAGATGCATCTTTCTCAACTTTTGTTTTACTGGTTTTGCCTCTGGATAAAGGGCTAGATGATGAACCACAACCTTTGGATCAAGACCAGGCATGGCAACGTAGGTCCACACAAAGTTTACCTTTCTTTCTCTCAAAAATGCAACTAGAAGTTCCTGTTCCTTGGTCAAAAGTGATTCTGGATAGAAGGTGATGTGTGGTGTTTTCTCAATTCCTAGGTTGACCGGGTTGCACTTCTTTGCCAATATTGATGATTTTTCCTAATCAATAGAACTAAGGGGAAGATTGAATCCCTCATAATTTGGTGCCTCAGAGAGGTTTTCACCATTAGACATGTCCTTTTTTTTACTATTTTCGGGTTAGAAAGTGCCACAGTGTGGTTTTCACTTTTATTCCTAGATATTACTCTTAAATTTTATATTTTACGACTGAGGGATTCAATCATTTCCCCATAGTATTCATGTGTGTCTAGCTCAATATCAAACCCTTCCTTATGATATCCATGTGGTAAAGTATCATGTAGTCCCATGAATTCTGAGAGAGCCTCATCATTTTCGAACATGTCTAAGATTGGTGGTCCTCGTTGGTCATAATCGATGAGTTGGGGGTAGACAAGTTTTAATTGATTGGTCTGGTTACTTGGTTCAAAAGATTGGGTACTGATCATGAAGAGGGAGGAACCCTCAAATAACATGGGTAGGTCAATGATGGGTCCTCATTACACATATTGGTTATATCAAAGGTATAGCTATCTAAAGGTAAACTTGTGGATACCGGAAACTAAGGATGAGCTTTGACCTTTTTAACTGGGACACCTTTTCCATGTATGGTTATCTTCGGAGGGGTACATCCAAGGCCCAAATTCTTAAGGAACTTCTTAACAATGATAGGTTCTAGTAGGCCGCTTTCATTTTTCTTGATTTTCTTATTTTTGTTATAGCCCATGCCAAGCATTAATTGTAGTCCTTTGTTTTCATCATCCATGGGAAGATAAGGTATGAGCCTTTCATCTTGGTATAGTAGACTTGATATATCCTTTTCGTCTACCACTTCCTAAATTAGGCCCCCTTAGATTTTGAATCTGGAGGGGTTTTCTTTGAAGGTTTGACATGGTGCGTCAATCGGTTAGGGTTTCCCACAAGATCTAGGAGATTAGGTAACTCTCCTATTACAAAGGAACTCTTTTTCATTTTATAATCCCCACACCCATTATCTTGGATAATAAATTTAATATCAAAGATGTCTAGAATAGAGGGTCTCTTTGTCTCAAAAGTGGAGGCTAGGGTAGATGGGTCTATATACAGAGATGTGGGTCCGTCATCATTCTTTGGGACTTGAGGGATCTTGTAGTACTTGGTATCCATATTTTTACAATAATAGAATGGCTCAGGATCTCCATGGACTGTGACCTCTTGATTTTGATAAAGAAATTTTACACATTGATGGAAGGTGGATGTGACAACTTGCATCCCATGGATCCATGGGTGCCCCAAGAGGATATTGTAAGGTAACTCAAGATCAAGAACTTGGCATGTAGTTTCTATGATTATTGACCCCACTTGAATAGGGATTTGAATGGTGCCTTGAGACACCCGTTCTTGATCATCATATGCCCTTATAGTGATACCCTTACCTTTTTCAATGACATCCTCAGAGAATCCCAAATTCTTTATTATCTTGAGAGTACAGATATTTAACCTTGCACCTCCATCCACCAAGACTCGTTTGACCTTATTCTTATGGACTAGGACTTCAAAATGGAGTGCACAGTTATGAGATGGTTGGGTTGGGAATTCTTGATCGTAAAATGTTATGAGATATGGTGTGGTGATATGTCCAACCATATCTTGGAATTGGTTTGCATCAAGATCTGTGGGGACAGTGGATGTAGCCAATGCTTTTTCTAGGATTTCCATATGTGTGGGTGAGTTTTTTAGTAACTCCATGATGGAGATTTGGGCAGGAGTCTTTTTTAGTTGATCTAAGACATTATAACCATTGGGGATTGACTTTGGATTGGTGGTAGATTCCTTGGATGGTTGGCATGGTCCGAAAATGGTAATTCTACCACCGTGTTTGGTGACTCCATAGTCAGCTCTAGATCCTTTGATGTTGACAACAATGACCCCCTCATCTAAGGATGAAACAACATGGTCATAAACATGGTTCAATTTACTATAATTTTCCTTACCATTGTTGTTTCCTTTAGTGTGATCTGGCATCAGATTCGTGTATATTTTGAGATCCTGTTTCCCCATGAGTTGTTCAATGGTTATGGTTTTATCATCGATGAGATCCTGAATCAGATTTTTGAGTCACATGTAGCTAGTTGTCATGTGTCCCTTGATTTTGTGAAAATCACAGAGATGTTTCTCATTATACCATGGTGTTTTAACTTGAGGCTCTTGATAATTTTCATAAATAGGGATCTTGATGAGATTTGCTTGTACTAGCTCTTGCATGACAGACTCAATCAGTTCCCCAAGTGGTGTGTATTTTCATTTAGGGGGATAATTATTCCTTGGGGGTGGTCCGCCTTGAGTATTTAGATTATTGACTACTTGATTGTTGGGTTGTTGTGATGATGTGTTTGCTTGTGTTTTGTTTTTGTTATTGACTTATGGTTGTTGATATGATTGCGTGTTTTTCCTTAGGGCATTGATAATAACTTTGGAGTCAACAACACCATCGTTAGTAACATTCTTGTTATTTACCCATGTGCGAGGTTTTTCATTGTAATTGGTGGATGGACCGTTGTCTTGATAAGTAGGTGTCCCCCCTTGTGCACTAAGGGATATTTCGATGTTTAGTGCCTTGGGGATCAATTGGTCATATGTTGTGATGCATTTACTTTTTAGATGGAAGGACAAGTGCCCTTCAAGATTGGTGATGATAGTACCGATTTGTTGTTCTTTGGGTATAGCCCACTTGCTCTTGTTGGTCTTGGATAGCCATCATTGTAAGAAGGATGCAAATGTTTCCCCCTTGGATTATTTTAGAGTGGATAGTTCTTCTAGACTCATGTCCACACCTATGTTGAATGAATAGTTCTATATGAATAAGTCCACAATTTCTTGGAACTTCTTAATTTCAGGAGGAAGGAAGGAGAACCATTCTATTGCTAGACCAACCAAACTCTGAGGGAATAGTCACATTCAATAAGACTCATCATATGCAACATCCATATAGTGGACATGAAATTCCCTGATGTGATCTTTAAGGTTGCCAATCCCATGATATTTTTCAAATTTAGGTATCTCAAACCCTTGTGGGAGTGGAACCATCACAATGCTTCTGTCGAATGGATAGGGGCACAAATTCCCTTGTGTTTTTGTTGTTTTCCCTGATTGTAGGTCTAGCACTTGTTGTGAGAGCAATTTTATTTGTGTAGACACATAATTTTACGGATCGGGTGGTGGGATGAATGTGTTTTGGGGTGGTTTGATTGCTTGAGCGATGGGTGGGTTATTTTGTGTGTTCGTGGGAGCCTATTGAAAATTATGTTGTGCCACTAATTATTGTTGGTATTCTTGTAGTTGTTGCTATGCCAACAATGCTTGTTGTTGGTTTTGCTGCTATTGTACCAACAATGCTTGTTGTTGGGCTTGTAGCTGAGTTGCTTGTTGTTGTCCTTGGTATTGTTGTAAAGCTTGTTGATAAGCTTGTTGCTATAACAAGGCTTGTGCTTGATCTTGATGTGCTTTATATTGGAATTGTGCCTGAGCTTGAGCTTGTTGGGTGGCTTGTGTAGCTTGGACAGTCTGTGTGGCTTGTGTTGCTTGCACAACTTGTGCAACTTGTTGTTGTTACAATAAATCTTGTGCTTTTTGTGCAACTTGTTGTGCCTGTGCTTGTTGAGTGGCTTGTTGTGCAACTTGCGTAGCTTGTTGAGCTTGGAATTGTTGAAGTTCCTTTTGATATGCTTGCTGGGTAGCTTGTAGTGTGATGCTATATTGATTTTCCACGTTTGGATTTGGTGGGGGAGGTGGAGGATTCAAAATGGTGTGAGATGGTATGATGATATTTTTTTGAGGTGGTAGCAGAGGTGTTGTTTGAGTGATGATGAGGGGTTGTGTGGTAGATGGTGCGGTTGATATGCTAGGTCCTTGGGAGACCACATTTTGGGGTTTTATAGATGGTGTAGTGATTGATTGTGTTGCTTGGATTGATGCGACCTGGTGTTGTGATATTGGTGGCATGCTCAGAGGATTTGGTATGTTGACTTGATTCACGATTGAAGGATTGGTTTGATTTGGTTGATTGAGGATTGGTAAAGGGGGTTTCCCTAAACTGAGGATTGGTGTGGATGTTGATGTTAGAGGGGGAAATGGTGGGAAGATGGGTGGTGTGTTTCCTTGAGAAAGTGATGATGAGGGATCAAAGGTTCTCCCTTATCCAAATAGACCCACTTTTCCTTGTGAAGTCATGGGGGAGAGACTTGTGTATGAAGAGAATATGCTAGTGATGTGGTGAAAGTGGAAGGATTGTTGGTGTCATGAAAAATGAGTGGAATGTATGGATGCTTTGGATCTTGACGAATGGTATTTGGTAGACCCAAGATGGTTTTGGTGTCTAAGTCTTGGTTATTTACAAGGGGATGCATTTGAAGAGTGTGAAGCAATGCACTTACCTTGGTAATCATAGGTGGACTTGAAGCATGAGATGATGTTTGTTGTATGATGGGTTGAATGACGTTTTGGAAATAAGGTGTGAATGATATTGGTGGAATAATCCCAAGAGGTTTTTCCACAATAGTAGTCACATCATAATTAGAAGGGAGTTTAGCCCCTTCCTTTGCTAATGCTAACATGTTTTGTGAAGGATTAAGTCTCATCATTGTGCTGGCAATTTTGTGATTTTCAAGATTTTGGACTATCTCCACGATTTCGTCTTGAGTCATTCCTAGGACATTGTTGGTAACATCCCCCACTTGAAAAAATTCCTCTTGAATATCTTGTGGTAATTGAGGAAAGTTGAGTGGTGGGTTGTTAGATCTGATGGGGTTGAATTTAGATGCAGTTTGACTCAAGTCACTTGAAGTGGATGTTTCTTTTTTTTGCTCCATGTTTTTCTTGTGTTGAGATCTAGTTTGGACAATAAAATAAGGATCAACTTTCAGGAATATGGGAGGTAAACCTCTAAATCCTTAGGTTGGTCTAAAAATTTAGGTACAAAAAAGAAAAACTAGGATTTTTTAAGGATCAAATAGTGATGATGGGATAAATGAGGGATGGATGATATGAATGATTGAACTCTTAAGAAACCTTGGAGGAATACTAGACTTTAGGAATTTTTGATTTGATTTGGATTTTGGATAATGAACTTATAAACCCCAAGATGTTGGATGTTATCTTGGAATAAAATTGTCCACAAGGTGATAATTTAACTAAGTGTATGAAGAAGGATTCATCCACACACACTTAGTCAAACAAGAGGATTTTGATTTGACAGATTACTAAAATTCTAGTATGAATGATTTTTCCAATGATTCTAAGATTTTTTTGTGAGATGGGATTTGATTGATGTTTGGGGATGGATGAAAGTGTTTATTTTGATCCTAGATGAACCTAGAGAAACTTTTGTTTACAAGACCTAGGTAGTGAAGAACATGACTTCCAAGAACTTTTCAACCCTACAAAGTGAGATACTTAAAACACTGGAAGAGAGTGGGATTTTGACAATAATAGAATGAGTACAAGTTTGGGTTGTCCTTTGATGCACGTTTGTAAAAGTTATAGAGAAATATATCTCTAACTTGGTAAAGTGTTGACTGATGTTTCTTGAGATCTATTGGACTAAGACGCTTGTGACAATTGATAGAATTTGGTTTTGGGATTTTGATCTTGCAGGAAATCATTTGAAAAAACACGTGTGGGGTTCAATTTTTCTTTTATCTTTGCTTAATGGATTATTTTTACCACATCAACTCTTTATTTCTTAGCTTTCAAATTGAATGACTATGTCTCAACTCCTTTTCATTCCAAAAGGTCCATTATGTGAAAATCAAGGAATCAAAGGCACAGTTTTTCCATGTTGACTTTAGAGAGAGAAAATTGAGATATAGGCCCAAATATTTAGAAGGCTTTAAGGATAGAATCCCTATGGACAAACAATAATATGTGGACCTTTCAAAGGTATTTTCTCTTTCCAAAGGGTTTGAAATTTGATGACCTTGTTGAATGTTTGTTTCCAAGTTTTGAGATTTCAAGCAATGTGTTTAATTGATTCAAAAATTGCACAACCCTAGGGTAGAAAAGACAATATTTGTTGAGTCTCCACTTGTATTTTTCCAAACACTAGACAAAGCGAACAGTTAGAAATTTGGTGACACTGGCTCCCATCCACGACACACACTTCTCGGGGCTGCCAAATCTTAAAATCCTTAAAATTTGGAGATTAAAAGGAGTTTTTTGTTTCTACTATTGAATAGTATAGATGTGAAGCGGCTTTAAAATTTCCATTCTTGCACCAAAAAATAGTAAGGATTTTGGCTTCTATACAAATTGGTTCTTAGTCAGGGTAATCAGGGACATGGCACCTTGCCAACATCCAACAAGCCACTAAAGGATTTAATCAATCCTACTAGGGGATCTTATACTTTTTACAGTAGTACCCCATTCTGAAAGACACGCAGGGATAAGGCCTACATACGATGAGGACTTGCCAGTTTAGTCTTATCCATTTATATATCAGCCTGAGTAAAAAACCGGTTGGAGTCACCTTCGAATTGGTCTTAGGTAGACCCCTCTAAAGGTAACAAAAGTGAGGGAGTACACTTGTAGTTTGACCTCCCAGTTCACATAAATTGCAAGGAGGGAGCACACACAGTGTCTCTTTCTCACACTAGCATGATTTGTTCAATTTTAAAAACCCAAATTTCAAATGTGTAGGTAATATTTTAGGCTGACCAATGTCACAAAAATGCTTTTGATTCTCAAGATTACCATGAAGTGCGAGAGAAGTGCATACACATTTGAAATGACACTAGTTGCAAAAAAGATTACAAGACAAAGCAAACACAAGTTCTTTTTAAATCCTCAAAAGCAATAATGAGCTCTTTTTAGAGCACCAAAATTTGAGTGTGAAAGTTGATTGTTCAATTTTAGTGTAAAATATAAATTCTAGTAAGTATCTAAGGTTCAATTTTAGCCAACCTAAAAAAGCTTGACTTGTAGGTTAATTTTAAGCCCAAATTCATCTTATTTGGTCCTATAACATAAAATGAAATGCAAAAATTGAAGCCGTAGATTATTACAAAGAGCATTAAAAAATGATTTTAGGTCTCCAACTTAATTTTCCCTTGCTTCCAGCAAAGGTGATGCTTTAATTCAAAGGTGGAACTCCGTAACTTTCAAATGCAACGCTGAAACAAAAAAGCGATGCTCTAGCAAAATCAAAAGTGACGCTCTGTAGCAGACATAGAGCACGAATATGACGTGATTTCAAAAGTGGCACTCTGTGAGAAGAAAGTTAGACATAAGATAGAGAGGTCGAATGTGACAGTGAAGCGAAAGCAACACAACAAAAGTGAGCATATGTAGTGTGACATGGCGATAGTGACACTATATGGAAAAAATGATGCTTTGTTGGCTCACAATTGCATGAAGGTGACATCACATTCTTGTGTCTGCAAAACATGGAAAACTCAAGTGAAATTCAACATGTTAGGATGGTCTTCCCTCCTTCTAGCACCAAAATGTGAACACCAAACCTGCAAAAGCTAACAATAGATCAAAAAACAAGTGTCAAACATGTTAGATAGATCAATCTAGTGTTCCTTATGAAATTCTTTAGCCATATTCACTAGAAAACATGAAAATAACAAGAAACCAATAAAATAAAGCATGTAATCTAAATAAAACTAGCTAAACCTCCATCCCATAGGGGGAGTGGTGCTCCTTTCATGTGGAAATAAGCCCTTTCCCACTCCCTTATATATGCTTGATGAGTTGTTTGATGATCTAAGTGTAAAAAAGACTATAATCTAGCTAAAAATGCTTGAAAATGATGAAGAGTGATGATAGCTATGAAATATAATGCCTATAGTGATAATACTCTGAGTTGTGGATCCATATTGTGAAAAAAATTCCTCTATTTATAGAAGCGAAGGGTTGAAGAATGGAGGAAATTGGTGAATGTAGGATAAATTGAGAACCAATGAGAATATGCCAAGTGTCACAATTCTATTGGAGGAAGTTGGAGCACATTTTGGGAAATCTGTGAGTGGAGGAGGATGGAAGATAAGTAAATGTTGATGGTTGAGAATTTGAAAATGGTGTAAGAGGAATTGAATGATATTTGAAAGGATGTAAGAATATTTGAAAGGTTGTAAAAGAATTTATTGTAAATGTAAGAGGATGTGATATGTTTTTGAAACCTATGGAGGGAAATTGAATGAGAGGTTTTTGAGAGGAATATTCCTTGGAATATGCCTTGGTGAGGGAAAATAGATGAATTAAATAATAATTGAAATTATTTTCATGTGCAACCTAGTTAGTTGACCATGGGTTGATTTAACTCTTGAGGAGGTAAAAGCTAGAGAAATTGATAATGATGATTAGAAAGATGATTTAGGATTAATTAATCTAGAATTAATTAACTGGAGTGAATTAGGAGATTGTGAGATTTGATTTGATTGATTTAATCAAATAGGAGGATTTAAAGAGGATTTAATTAAATGATTTGATTTAATTAAATAGGATGAATAATTAGTTAGAAGAAGGGTGAATTAATCCAATAAATTTAATTATTTGATTAATAGCTGAATTTGCTGAATTTTAATTAAATAATGTTGATTATTCAATTAATTGATGAATTTGAATTGATTTAGGAAGAAATGGAGTTAGTTAATCATAATCAGATGAATAGTATCAATCATGACTTTTTTCGGTGCACTTAGATAGGAGATTAGAGAGTTAAAGAAAGCCAACAATGAGGGTAAGGAAGGAGTGAATAAGAAAATCTACAATGTTTTAGAGAAGGTACTCAAGCATAGGATAAGGCTAATTGTGGATAGGTTGGAAAGTGTACATGATTGCTACAACTCACTGACATAGGAAATTAATTAGATGAAAACACATGTATCCATATTGGATCCCCTTTTTAAGAGTTGGTAGCCCATACACCACACATTTGTAACCTTTTGAAGAATATTATGGAGGAGCATTGAGGCTCCTACAACATTAAAACCTATGGAGCAGATGACCAAAATAGTTATAGATGAATTCTAATATATGTAAGGAAAGGACGAAAAGATCAGAACAAGAATAGATTCATTTCATACTTTGAATAAGTGGTTTGTGCCAAAAATATGGAAAGATGATGACCACTTGAAGGACCTCAATGAATGGAAGAGTGAATTTAGCTAGATTGTTCCATAGTGCATCACTCACATACAAAAGGATGGTGAGTTGTGTCTTGACAGGTTTGACTTAATCATGGATGGAGTAATAGTATTGGATGCTGGATATTCTAAGTTTATCATTGATGGCAGGGCGTTACTAAATAGTCGATAGAAGATTCACCTTGCAAATATAATGAAAATTCAAGAATACAAATGGCCACATGATTATATAGTGTACGACTAGGAGCAGAAGTATTTGGGTCCTCCCCATGAATAGTAGGGCTTCAGGCTGTCACAGTGAAAGAGCCACACATTCAGATACAATACTATGGAGAAAGGACTTTGAACATATCTTCAGTGATCACAGGTGCCTTAAGGAGATTAATAGACTATGGTTTCATGAGTGTTGTGAACTTCATTAGTTATCCAGTTTCTCTATTTTATGTTTTAAGAAAAAATATTTTTTAGTATAGTTTATACAAAGAGGCATGAATTTTGAAAAGATGCCATATTTTGTAATAGTCTAAAGCTTGTTGCTTCTGTTATAAAAGAGAAACCAAGCCCGAATTTTGATATCATCAACATATGCATTTACAGAAACATATATGAGGAGACTTATGCTATATTGTAATATCTATTTGAAGCAATCAATGGACAAGAAGATTTAATCTGGCGCTCGAATTCTGGTCTCAATCATTTGTTGATAATACTATGTATGATTGGATTTTTTTATGTATTTTAGGTTGGAATATAGGGGTATATTATGAATTGGTATCAATTGTTTGTTCATAATCATCTTCATTGCTAATTACATTGCATTGCACATCTTTCTAACTCAAAGCATTACTTGATGTTGCATAACTAAGAACTAGATGCTAATAGATGAAAAAAATTCAATTACAATATAGTTTTTACAAAGTCAACCTAAGCAGTTATGCAATTACTTCACATTGCATAACTAATAACTAGGAGAACCTACCAATTGCATTTGATTATCATGGAATTCCATGAGACCACATTTCTTTGAGTCATTTTTTCAAACAGTTCACTTCCCTGTCTATGCTACCACATTTTTCATACATATTGTCTACCAAATCATTTGATCAATCAGTTCACTTCCTTGTTGCTATGGCTAAAATCCTGAAACAAGTGCTTTCGAACAAGCTATGGATTCTAGGAAAAAATTGATCAAAGCATAATAGTAAGAAATAGAATAGACAAGGCAGTGAACTGGTTGAAAAAATGCCTCAAAGAATGTGGTCTCATGGTGCCATGACAATCCATAGCAATTCGCTTGTCATGGCATTCGTCACGACATTCCATCACCATGAGATGAAATTTCTTTGAGGAATTTTTTCCAAAGTTCATTGCCTTGTCTATGCTACCACATTTTTCATACATGTCTACCAAAGCATTTTATCAAACAGTTCACTACCTTGCTGCTATGGCTAAAAGCCTAAAACATGTGATTTCAAACAAGCTATGGATGCTTGGAAAAAAACTATCAAACCATAATAGTAAGGATCAACCTATGGTCTCATGTTTTTTTTTGGCACAAAACAATGTGATTTTATTTTCATTTTTTTGTAGGTTTTAAACACATTTTTTTGGCATGAAAATCCATGTAATTTTATTTGTATTTTTTTGCAGGTTTTAAACACATCTTTTTTGGCAATTTTACTGTTTTAAATGGGGAAAAATATCCGTGATCACTTTTGTGCATTTTTTAATCATAGGATTCTCACAGTTAGTGAAAAAGGTAGTGTTCATGAAGGAATGGGAAATATGTGTAGAGCGTTTGAATTATACCCGTATTGTGCAATGACATTGAATCATTTATAAAACTATTTTTTATTCATAGGGAAACATTTTCTTGTGTAACAATTGACTGAGAAAACTCTTGTTTCAACTGACCACCCTCTCATGAAATCTCATTCATATTATAATCTTGTACAATCATATCATAGTAAAGGTGATTATGAAATGACTGGCTACTACTACATGGCATTAGTCAAGGAAGGCCAGAGGCCACAGGATTTTGTGGACATGTTCAATTGAAGCTGGGAGATCTTAAGAGTTCTCTCTCAAATTTTGAAAAGGTTTTGGAGGTCAACCCTGAGAACTGTGAGAGCTTAAAAGCTGCAGGCCATATATATGCTCAACAAGGGTAGGTAGCGAAGGATTTGTAAATTTAAAGAAACAAAAATATCATAGATCCACATGATTCTCATGAATTTATCAAGATGGGTGAGTTATTAATATCGACAGACCCCAGTGCAACCCTAGATCCTCTTAAGACAACAACATCTCTTATGAAGAATTTTAGAGAAGTACCCATTGAATTATTAAACAACATTGGGTTTCTTCATTTTGAGCGTGATGAACTAGAGTTGGCTCAAAATTCTTTTATGGAGGCATTAGGAAATGGCATTTGGGTTGAATTCATAAATAAAATCCCCAGTTACAATTCTATAAATTTTTTTGTGCGCTTTAAGGATATGTAATTCTTCTATCGACTAGAAGGTGGTGTTTCACTTGAGTTACCATGGGATAAAGTCACAACACAATTTAATATTGCTAGGTTGTTTGAATGGCTACATGATATTGAAAAATAAAATCTTTTATACAGGATAAATTTTTTCAAGTTTCTTGATTATGTGGATGCATATCTATGTCTTGTAGCCATGGTTCAAGCTTGAAATGAGATCCAACTAAGCCTAGAATGGATTGGGGATGCACTTAAGGTGGATAAAAACTCATTAAATGATTCATGTATGCTTGGAAACATGGAATTGAAAATAGATGACTGGCTTAAAGAAAAAGAAACAATTAAAGTAGCACACCAACTTGTCTTGGCTGATGAAGCAAAATGAAAAGTTGATGAAGAACGAAGGATTCAGATGGAAAAGAGAAAGCAAGAGGAAGAACTTCGACGAGTGATGAAACAAGAGGAGAAATTTGAACGTGTGAACGAATTATGGAAGAGTAAGTGTAAGGAGATGGATGACGATGATGATGAGGCTAGCCAGTCTGAGAAGAAACAAAAGAAGGAAAATAAGAAAAAGAAGAAGGATAAGGAACACAAGGATAATGATTCTTCTATGGAGAAACTTGATGTTTCCATGGAAGATAAGAAAAATAATATGAGTGATAAGGCACAAGATGATGTAGAAAATACCCAAGATATTCTTGCAACTATAGGTCTAGAAGACTTTGATGATGGCGAGAAAAATTCTACAGTTTGAACAAAATCACGGAGATATGCATACTCTGATTCTGAAGGTGATGAACCATTGCAGAAATAGTCCAAGGGAAGATGATCCATATGATGATGATGTCTAGGCTTCGTAAGCTTTAACCAAACCTAGCTCCTATTTTCTAAGAGAAAAATCCCCAAGGCCGATGAGAAATGAATGATGAGCATTTGAGTTTCAACTTGGTTTCATTTAGAAAAGGGGACATTACATTGTACAAGATTTGTTTGACAACAAAATAATTTAATCCACCTATTTGGGACTGAAATAAAAATAGATGAATTAATGTATTTTCAATTATAGGTTCTTTTAATCTAGAATCTAATAGATAGATAAATCATAATACATTGAAGGACACATAAAATGTTCTAAAATAAAGACTTAAATAGATTGCCCATAAAAAATAGGAAAGAGGAAAAATGAAAAGATAACATATAGATAATTCATTTGAGATTTTTGATAAGATTTCATTTAACTATGTCAAATGGATTTGGAAGGGACAAAGGATATTTGATTGACTAAAATTTTGAGGTAGCTTATCCATCATCATTGTATGCATCATATTGTCTTGGAATCTGTTTCTACAATGTACCAAGCCTAGAATTGATTGGGGATGCACTTAAGGTGGATAAAAACTCATCAAATGCTTTATGTATGCTTGGCAACATGGAACTGAAAATAGATGGCTGGCTTAAAGAAAAATAAACAATTAAAGTAGTACACCAACTTGTCTTGGCTAATGAAGCAAAATAAAAAGCTGATGAAGAACAAAGTATTTAGATGGAAAGGAGAAAGAAAGAGGAAGAACTTCAGTGGGTGATGCAACAAGAGGAGCAATTTGAATATGTATTCAAATTTCTCCTCTTGTTGCATCACCCACTGAAGTTCTTCCTCTTGCTTTCTCCTTTCCATCTGAATCCTTTGTTTTTCATTAGCTTTTCATTTTGCTTCATCATCCAAGACAAGTTGGTGTGCTACTTTAATTGTTTCTTTTGCTTTAAGCCAGTAATTTTTTCTTAGTTCCATGTTTCCAAGAATACATAAAGCATTTGATGAGTTTTTATCCACCTTAAGTGCATCCCCAATCAATTCTAGGCTTGGTGCATTGTAGAAACAGATTCCAAGAGAAGATGATGCATACAATGACGATGGATAAGCTACCTCAAAATATTAGCCAATCAAATATGTTGTGTCCCTTCCAAATCCATTTGACAGTTAAATGAGATCTTAAAAAAAACCTCAATTGAATCATCTGTATGTTATCTTTTCATTTTTCATCTTTCTTGTTTTTTATAGGCAACCTATTTTAGTCTTTATTTTAGAACATTTTTTGTGTCCTTCAATGTATTATGCTTTATATTTCTATCAAATTCTAGATTAAAAGAACCTACAATTAAAAGTAGATTAATTCATCTATTTTTATTTTACAGTCCCAAATAGGTGGATTAAATTATTTTGCTATTAAACAAATCTTGTGCAATGTTATGTCTCCTTTTCAAAATGAAACCAAGTTGAAATTCAAATGCTCATCATTCATTTCCCATGGGCCTTGGGGATTTTTCTCTTGGAAAATAGGATTATAATAATAACTGAAGAGGATCTTATTGTCATAAAAGGGTCCACTTAAGTGTTGGCATAAAGACTAGGAAATGTTTATGCTACAAATGGGGTAGCCATTATGCTAGCTAAAAGGGGTCAATTTGATATTGCAAAGGAAATTTTTACATAGTTAGAAGAAGCTGCTACAAGAAACATCTTTGTTTAGATGCCTGATATGTGGGTAAATCTAGCAGATGTTTACTTTGCACAAGGATATTTTGTGCTTGTAGTGAAATTTTTTATGCTACAAATGGGGAAGCAATTGTAAAGTGTTGGCACTGAGACCATGAAATGTTTATGTTGCAAATGGGGTAGCCATTGTGCTAGCTGAAAGGGTCAATTTGATATTATAAAGGAAATTTTTACATAGGTACAAGAAGCTGTTGTAGGAAACATCTTTGTTCAAATGCCTGATGTGTGGGTAAATCTAGGACATGTTTACTTTGCACAAGGACAGTTTGCGCTTGCAATGAAAATCTATCAAAATTGTTTGAGGAAATTCTATTTTGTCACCAACACCCAAATTTTATTATATTTAGCTCGAACACATTATGAAGCATAACAGTGGCAAGATTGTAAAAGAACATTATTAAGGGCAGTAGAACATTATTAAGAGCAGTAGATTTTAATGAGTGTTTCAAATTTGTGTTTAATGTAATGAGGGTTTCAAATTACCTCTGAATTCACTGTAGAGGGTCTCCCAAAATCCAATTTCACTATAGGGGGCCTCAAAAAATTCAAATTTGTTGTAGAAAACTTTGAATTCCTTGCCCTTTCCCGCCTTTTCAGAAGTCTCTAGGTCCTCTCTAAATCCTTATGACCCATGCAAGTAGTTGCTATAACTGATGAAAACACCTCATGCTAGGCTAACGAATGAAGCGAGGTTTGGAATGAAAAAATGAAGCAAGGTCAAGTGAGATGAATGAATATGCAATGAACGTGAATAATCGTGCCAATACATCGTGCACATGAATACACCATGCCAATAATTGGATGACTTGTTTTTTTTTTTAAATGTCTAATTTGGATATGATGACTAACTATTTTGTCATTTTTATTTATGTGACTAAATAATTTTTTAGTCAAGGACCAAATTAGTCATTTATTTACTCATTTATATCTGATTTGAAAACAATGAGTAGAATTTAGTCATTTTTAGTTTTTGTGACTAAAAGTTTTAGTCACCTAGTCATTTATTTTCCAAATTCTACTAGTGAAGGTTCAAAGGGTGCTGAAGTTGAATTCAATAAAATTTTGGCTATTATTCATGAAACCAATGCAAGGTTGGGAAATCTTGAGCAGGAAGTAAGGGAAAGAGATAGAGTAGAACAAGAAGCTCTAACTAATGAGGAAGTCCCTATCAATGAGTTGAGTGAGAGAATTCTCACGACTGTGATTAGACCCATGAAAATGAGAATGAGAAATCTCACTCTCAATTTGAAGAAACTAGTAGGAAGCATTAGGCTACTAAAATTTCTAGGGACATGAGGAAAATAACCTCACCAAAATTTGAAGGTAGCACTAGCGGGGAAGAAGCTAAGGCATGGTTGATTCAGATCATGGAAAAATATTTTGAGATCAAAAATTATTCTAAGGTCATGATGGAAGTATGGGGAGCCTATCAGTTAGCGGGAGAATCCTCTAACTGGTGAATGAACAAGAAAATGGAACTTGGGATTAGTTCTTTGAAACTTACATGGAATGATTTTGTTGAAATATTCAGTAAAATATGGTTACCTCAACATTTTTAGGACCAAAAGCTCATTGATTTTCAAAATTTGAAATAGGGGGAGATGTTAGTAAATGGGTATTGGTAAAATTTCACCCGACTGTTATGGTATGTACCAATGTATCAGAAGGATGAGTGCTTTCACATAAGGAAATTCATTATGGGGCTTAATAGCTAGATTGGTGGTGAGGTAGATGTTCATGGTCCAACCACCATGGACCTAGTTTGTGAGAAGGTTGTTAATAAAGAGTAGAAGCTCAAAGATATCTCCATCCTCTAAGAGAATAGGAACCATAAAAAGTTCACAGGAGCTCAAGCTAAACCAGCTCCAAGAAAGTTTGAAAGAGTGCAAGATTTTCAGAAGCAAGGGGAAAAGGGACCCTAGAATAATGGAAGAGAATCAATGAGGGAACACAAAAGGAATAAATTAAAGGTGGTAATGCTAACAATGTTGGAAGCAATGCTAGTAAACTTAGTGAACCTACAAGGAAGAAAGGACCAGAAATGGGATGCTTCACATATGGTGGAGAACACTTTGCTATAAATTGTCCCAATAAGCCTTCTAAGTCATGACCTTATGGAAACCCACTTCCTTATTAGCAAGTGGTGTTCCAACAAAAGTTTCATGCTACCTTAGATGATCGTCAAGTGGAGTATCAAGTTACCCCAATGGAGACTCCATGTATTTTATTTGGTTTTCCTATTTCCATACTTATGGATACTAGATCTATTGGAAATTTTGTTTCAACTAGAATAACAAAGGAAATATCTAGGAAAGCTAGTTAAATGCCAAAGTCATGGGTTGTAGAATATGAAAACTAGACAAGAGAAATGGTGGAACAATGTTTGTTCGTAGCTAGGATTGCTCAAGCTACCTTTTTTCTATATAGAGATAAACCTATATGTATCACCCTTAGGATCCTGTGATTTTATCCTTGGAATGAACTAGATTTGGAGGCATAGAGCCAAGGTAGATTTCCATTCCAAAATAGTAGAGTGCTTGGATGATTTAGGTAACCAAGTAATGCTGCAAGGGATACCTAGGGAAGTTAAGTTGCGTCAAATCTCCACTATGCAATTTATTAGGGATAAGAAGAAAGGATGCAAGCTCTTTGCAATAAAGATGGAAAATATTGAGGAATATAAGGAAGATATTTCTCAAGATGGCATTGTCAACTATGAGTCACAAAATTGTGAAGAGATGGAAGAAGGCGAAATGATGAAATTGGAGAGATGGATATGGAAAGATATCCTATCTTATGAAAAAATTTAGATATGTTTCTAGAAGAACTACTTGGACTACCATCAAAAAGGGCATTCGATTTCTCTATAGATATATTACTCGAATCAGAACCGGTTGTGAAAGTGCATTATAGAATGACAACAACTAAGTTAATGTAGCTTAAGGCACAATTAGATGAATTATTATCTAAGGGATTGATAAGATCCAATGTATCACCCTGGGGAGCACCAATAATCTTTGTGAAAAAGAAGGATGGTACATTGCAATTGTACATAGATTATCCAATATAAAGCTATGGTAAAGAACAAGTATCCATTGCCATGCATTGATGAACTTTTTGATCAAGTGCAGGGAGCTACTATGTTTTCTAAAATTGATCTACAATCTAGACACCACCAGTTAAGAATAAAAGATGAGAACATCTTCAATATTGCTTTCAAAACCAGATATGGGCATTATGTGTTTATAGTTCTACCATTTGGACTTACTAATGTGCCAACAACATTTATGAACCTAATGAACAATATGTTTAGGGATTGCTTAGATAAGTTTGTTTTGGTTTTCTTGGATGATATCCTAATTTATTCAAAGAATGAAGAGGATCATTGCAAGAATTTGGAGATAGTTCTACAATGATTGAGAGAAAATAAGTTATACAAGAAACTCTCTAAATGCAATTTCTTTTAGAGGAAATTATAGTATCTTGCACATGTGATTTTAGTTGATTGTATCTCAGTCAATCTAGCCAAGATCAAGGCAATGCTAGAATGGCCAATGCCTAAAAATATCTCTAAGGTAAGAAGTTTTATGGGATTGGCAGGATATTATAGGAAGTTTGTTGCAAACTTCTCCAAGATAGCCTTTCCATTACTTCTTTGTAGAGGAAAGGAAACAAGTTTGAGTGGACAAAAAAATTCCAAGCAACATTCGATCTACTCAAGGAGAAGTTAACTACTGCTCCAATTTTGAAAGTACCAGATCCTGATGGTGACTTCACTGCTATCATAGATGCATTGGGAGAAGGCTTAGGTGGAGTTTTAATGCAATAATGGAAAGTAATTACTTTTGAATCAAGAAATTTGAAACCCTATGAACAATATTATGCATCACATAATTTAGAGTTAGCAATAGTTGTTCATGCATTATAGATGTGGAGGCATTACTTGTTGGGAAAGTCCTTTGAGATGAAAAATGATCATCGTGGTTTGAAAAATCTATTTACTTAGCCTAATTTTAATGCGCAAAAAAGAAGATGATTGGATTTGATATCTGATTATGACTTCAATATTAGCTACATCAAGGGAAAATAAAATTAGGTTGCTGATGCCTTAAGTCATAGATGTCATATTGCCTCAATAGTGACAATCCAAACTGACTTTAAAGGCCAAGTAGTACAAAAATACAAGGAGGAGGATGAGTACTACATGCAAGTTAAGCAAGTACTCATAAGAAATCCACAAGATGCAAGGTATGAGGGATTTCATTTTGAACCCAATGGATTGCTTAGGTATAAGAGAAGAATGTATGTGCATGACTCTAAAGTGTTAAGAATTATTGTGTGGAAAGAAGTTTATGAAGCACCATACTATGGACATATTGGTGTGAAAAAAATGTTGGTCAATGTGAAGCCATTATATTTTTTGAAAGGTATGAAAGGAGACACTACTAGATTTGTGGCTAGATGCTTAGAATGTCAAAGGGTGAAAGTTGAACATCATCATCTAGTGATCTTACTATATCCACATGATATTCTAGAGAGTAAGTGGCAAGTCATTAGTATGGAATTTTTGCAAGGACTACCTATGTCAAGAAATAAACACAATGCCACTCTTGTGGTTGTGGATGAACTTATTGTTGTGCATTTTGCACACACGCCTTGCTTGAACTAGGGACCCCCTCTTTCGCTTTTCTCTTCGCCGGGTTGGTCTGTGCTTGTTTTTTTTTCCATTCAATTTTTGGGCTTAATGATCAAATGTCTTCAAAATTACCAAATCTCCATCGTACTGGTGTAGTCAAGGATGGAGAGTCTAGAAATAGGATTGTCCAACCTTGTAGCAAGAGTAAGCACAATGGAAACTTAATGAATAAGAACTCAAACACATTTGGAAATATAAATGATGATCAATTATTCATTGGCAACATGCCCTACCTTCTGGCTTATAGAATTATGAAATTACAAAAAGATGTGGGGTTAAGCCCAAAATAGAATGTGGGTTGAAGCCCTTAAAACCATAGAACTATCTTCCTACTTGATTTCTTGATTGAATGTGTCTAATGCAACTACACAATGCTTATTTATACTATTTCCCAGCTCCAGAAAGGGTCCGCGTCGACCTCAAGAGGTCTTAAACCCTTAAATATATAAAACATGTGAAGGTCAACTAAAATATATGAATTTTCTTTGATCCTTGGACAACCATGATGTGGATCGGAACTAAGGTTCCTTGATGAATGTGCATCCTTATGGAATGATCTCTTGAGCTCTGCAAGTCACGGGATAGGTCCACACCCTTGAAAAGCCAAAACTGGTCGGTGAATGCTCTCTTTCCAAATACAACTGAGATATATATGTAGCCATGAAGATCATATATCTTGCTCCATGAGCTCTAATGTTGCAATGTCTTACAATACGACATGAAACATTGAGACTTGGTCAAACAGATAACTACTGAAATGCAAATATGAATGCAGATATTTTTGGTTGATGCAAGATTGCTTGAAACCTGAGATGCTCCTACATTAGACACCCAAGGTTGAAGAAAAGTGATCCTCTCACTTTCTTGGGGCTAGAGGAAAACCAATGCGGTCCACCTTAGCCTAAGAAATCCATGATGAATCTTCTTCTGGTCTTCCTTTCCATTTGACTAGATATTCCTTGTATTTCCTTCCTCTAGTACTACATCCAAATTTGCTATCTAGAATCTCTTTAATCTCCTCCAAATGATGTGCTATCGGGTCTATAAAACCAACTTCTATGTTCTCTGGTGACTCCCCTTCATGATACTGATATAAGTATGCAATGTTGAGTATAGGTGATATGCCAAATTCCTTCGGTAGTTCCACTTCGTATGCATTTCTAGAATCAAACTTCCTGATGATCTTACAAGGTCCAAACTTCTTCATCTTCAACTTATTATATGTCCAAACTGGAAGTCTCTCCTTCCTCGGATATACCATTACTTCCTCTCCTACTACAAACTCCTTATGTCTTCTCTTCTTATTTATTGTCTCCTTGTAGGTATTGTTCATCTTCTCCAAATGTTCCTTAACTTGAGTATGCAATGTTTCCATGAATCCTACAAATTATTCTACCTCTACTCTCCTTTTATTCTCCTTACTAACATCCCTTAACTCTTCTACTCCTCTAGGTTGTTGTCCTATCACTATCTCAAATGGTGTCTTCCCTGTGCTCCGGTTTACTAAATTGTTGTATACAAATTCTGCTTGCGGTAGAATCAAGTCCCAATTTCCTAATTTGTCTTTAGTCAAACAACTCAACAAGTTTTCCAAGCTCCTATTTACCACTTCTATCTGTCCATCTGTCTGTGGGTGAAACAATGAACTGTACTTCAAATCTATCTTCATCTTCTTCCACAATGTCTTCCAAAAATATCCAATGAACTTAGTGTCTCTGTATGATATTATACTCTTCGGTAGTCCATGTAATCTCACAATCTCCTTGAAAATAGATATGCAACATGTACTACATCACTGGTCTTCTTACAAGGTATGAAATGCGCCATCTTAGAAAATCTATCCATAACCACAAATACATAATCAAATCCTCTTGGTGTCTTTGGTAATCCCAACATAAAATCCATGCTTATGTCCTCCCATGGTCTCTCTGGTACTGTCAATGGTGTATACTTCCCAGTGTTCTAATTGTTTCCCTTTGCAACTTGACAAACCCTACAACTCCAAACATATTTCTTGACATCCTTATACATATTTCTTGACTAATATGCAGCCAAAGATAGTTGTCACTCACCAATACTATAGTCTTATCAATTCCAAAAGGTCCTGCTAATCCTCCACAATTCTTTTCCTTGATCAAATTCTCTCTTGTCGAACTTATAGGAATACATAACTTATTGTTCTTGAATGACATTCCTACTTGAATGAAATAATCGAACCACTAGCTTCTATCTGTCTCTACCGGTACCTTGCAAGCCTTCCATGCCTCCACAAAATGAGTTTCATCCTCATACACGTGCTTTAGTTCCTCAAAACATAATACTAAATTTTTTATCTCTGTCAACAAACTCCTTCTCCTGCTCAATGCATCTACAACCTTGTTTGACTTCCCACTCTGGTGCTTCAAAAAAACTGTATAACTCTACAAGAATTCTACCCATCTCATATGTCTTTGGTTCAACTTCGCTTGACTGTTCAAATATTGCAAAGCTTGATGATCCATATACAACACAAACTCCTTAGGTAACAAGTAATGTCTCCACTTCTTCAAGGCCTGTACAATTGCATAGAACTCCCGGTCATAGAATGGTTATATTCTCCTAGCATCATTCAATTTCTCATTGAAGTAGGCTACTAGTCTACCTTCCTAACTTAACAAAACTCCTATTGCACTCCCACTAGAATCACAGTCCACTTGGAATACCTTATCAAAGTCTAGTAATGCCAACACAGGTTGTTCTATCATCTTCTGCTTTAACAACTCAATTTTTTTGTGTGCTCTAGATGTCCACTTGAATTATTTCCAGTCACCCCTCAATGTTTCTATCATCGACATGCAAATACCATTGAAATTTCTGATGAACTTCTAGTAAAAAGTTGCTAGTCCATGAAATGATCTCACCTCTCCCACATTCACAGGTGTAGGCCACTCAACTATTTCTCTAACCTTCTTAGAGTCCATCTTCAATCCTTCCACACATATCACAAATCCCAAATACACTAGTTTTTCCTTCATGAAACTACACTTTTTGATGTTTATCAACAACTTCTCTTCTCTCAGCCTCTAAAATACTTGTCTGATATGCCCCAAATGTTCCTTTATAGTCTTACTAAAAATTAGAATATCATCCAGATAAACAATGGAAAAATTACCAAATAATTTCTTCAAGACTTCATTCATCAACCTCATAAATGTACTCAGTGCATTAGTCAATCCAAATGGCATGACCAACCACTCATACAATCCCTCATTTGTCTTGAAAGTATTCTTCCACTCATTTCCTTCTCCGATCTTGATTTGATGGTATCCACTCTTGAAATCTATCTTGGTGAAATACTTGGCTCCACTCAGACTGTCCATGATGTCATCTATCCTAGGCAATGGGAATCTATACTTTACTGTGATCTTATTGAGAGCTCTTGAATTTGTACACATCCTCCATTCTCCATCTTTCTTTGGTGCAAGTATAGCTGGTACCACACATGTGCTCATGCTCACTCTAATCAATCCCTTCTTCAACAATTCTTGTATCTACCTGTTTAGCTCCACATTTTATGCTGGTGTCATTTGGTGTGCAACTTTGTTTGGAAAAATGTCTCCTAGAATAAGATCTATATGATGACTAATACTCTAGATTGTTGGTAATCCTTCTGGCACATTCTCTGATACAAGATCTCGGTACTCTATTATTAGTTGAGTGACTTCCTTCTCCACTGATTCTTCTCCTCCTATGGTTCTTCCTACATCTAAGTCTCCACACTTCCTTGGAATAAAAGGAAAACACATGTTTTCATGCCTCAATCCATCTAGAAATTTCCTTCCATCTACCAAATTGATTCTAGATATTCCACATACTTCACTTTCTACTTCATCCTCCAAATGTTTCAAGGTGATTCTCTTTCCATTGAACATTACGGTATAAGTATTCTTTCTTCCATAATGTATAGCTTTCTTATCATACTTCCAAGGCCTACCCAGTAACATATGACATACATCCATTGGCATGATATCACACAACACTTCGTCATGATATGATCCTATCTTGAATTTTACTAGAAATTATTCATTCACCAGTATCTTGTGCTCATCTTGAATCCAGGCTATCCAATATGGTTTTAGATGTTTTCTCCTCTCCAAATTCAACTTTTTCACCATTTCCTCATAAATCAGATTATCTATGCTACCACTATCAATGATAACTTTTGCAATACTTACCTCCTTCTTTGCATCTATTCCCGAAACAAAATTTTCCTCTGCCATGCTTTCTTAGGTACTTCTTTCTCTAGGAACAATGTTCTCCTAATGAATAATGATTCTCCCTTCTCAAGACTCCCTCTGGAACTTGGTGATTTCATTGGTTCTTCTTTTGCATAACCGGTTCTTGCATGATTCTCATTCTTCTTACTTTATTGGTGACATTCAAATGCTCTATGTCCTTCACCTTCACACTTAAAACAGGTTCCTCTAAAAGTTCTCTTGTCATATCCCTTATCATTTCTCTGACATCCATCATTGTGGTAAGAATTGTAGCCTCCTTGTTTGTAGCGGTACAGATTTCTATCATCTCTTCCTTTACGGTATGAATTGGAATCCTTCTCCTCCTCGCGGTATGAATCTTTATCCTTTATTTTCTCTGCATATGATCTTTCTCCTTTGGAATGTGTCCTTCCTCTCTAGAATCTACCTCTTCTTCCTCTCTGCCTCTGTTCATGTATTTTTTTAAAATTCTCTTCCATCTTTAATGCAAATTGATATGCCTCCTCTATCGAATTCATCCTCATCCCATTGATATATCTTGCTACCTTCTCCTTGCTTGCTTCACTATGTCTAGTCCTGATGACAATCTTATGAAATTCCTTAGTATACTCCTTCAAAGTATTATCCTTTTTTCTCAGGTTTTGTAATCTCTTCAACAACTTCATCTCATAGTTCGTAGGTATAAACTGGTTCTTCAATTTTATCACCATCCTATCCCATTTCACAATATTTCCTTTACCTTTTCTATTTCTCTCCAATTGAACTTCCTTCCACCAAATTGCAACATGTCCTTTCAAATTAGTCTTTGCAAATCTTACTCTCTCTAGATCTTCAATTTCTTCACACTCAAAGTATTCTTCGATGTCATTTATCAAATCAATCAACTCCTTCAGATTTAGGTTACCAATATAGTTCACAATCTCCATTCTAGGTCACTTTCCAATTTTCAAAATAGCCTTCATCATCTTTAGCTAATCTGATTCTTCCTCTATTGAGGTCTCCTTAGCTCGATCTATAGCTTGAACTTCATCATCATTGCTTTCATCATTTGGTCTAGGGTTTAAGCCTTTTCTTCTATCTTCTTCAACAACATCCAACCTCACTTTCATTATTCACATCATCTCCATCATCTCATACATATTTCCAACAACATTAATAGTAGTATGTATTTTCCTTGGTGACATCTCTTCCTAGGGTTTAGTGCAATTTCCTCAAGTCAATGATCTAGCTATAGGGTCGCTACAACTTCACAATCGGTGATCTGTTGACAAACACAAGTAGGCTGCCTCAAGTCGGTGATATGTCCACACGAAGATCTTATAGAATGCCTACACTCCACTTCTCAAACTCACTCCGGTGCAACTGCCTCAAGGTGACAATCTATCCACCTTCACTCTCCCAAAATTCTCAAACTTGCTTTGATCTCCCAAAGGTTCGCAACTTGGCTTTAATACCACTTGGTGTAGTCAAGGATGGAAAGTCTAGAAATAGGACTGTCTAACCTTGCAGCAAGAGTAAGCACAATGGAAAGTCAATGAACAAGAACTCAAAAAAATCTGGAAATATAAATGATGATCAATTATTCACTGGCAACATTCCCTGCATTCCGGCTTACAAAATTATGGAATTATAGAAAGATGTGGCGTTAAGCCTAGAATAGAATGCGGGTCGAAGCCCTTAAAACCCTATAACTATCTTCCTACTTGATTGATTGATTGGAAGTGTCTAATGCAACTACACAATGCTTATTTATACTATTTTGTAGCTCCATAAAGGGTCCGCATCAGCCTCAAGAGGTCTTAAACCCCAAAATATATGAAATGTGTGAAGGTTGGCCAAAATATAATAATTTCCTTTGATCCTTGGATAAACGTGATGTAGATAGGAAATAAGGTTCCTCAATGAATGTGCATCCTTATGGAATGACCTCTTGAGTTCTACAAGTCACAAGATAGGCCCACACCCTTGAAAAACCAAGACTAGTCAGTGAATACTCTCTGTCCAAATACAATTGAGATGTAGATGTAGCCATGAAGATCATATATCCTCCTCCACAAAGTTTGATGTTGCAATGTGGTATCAGATGCTCCATGGGTGAGAGGCTATAGTTTCCATTATCTGGGGGCCTCATTTCAACCTAGGGGTGTGGGAAGGGACATGCTCGCTCAACCTTCTTGCTCATTGGCTCAACCAAGGGTGTGGGAGGCTAGAGCTTGCTCATTGGCTCAACTGAACTAACTTTCTCGGAGGGAGGGAATGACATGAAACATTGAGACTGGGTCTGATAGATAACTACTAAAATGCAAATATGAATGTAGATATTTTTTGGTTGATGCAATATTTCTTGAAACCTGGGATACTCCTGCATCATGTGCCCTAACCTTCAGCCAAAGTTTCATAAAGTTCCAGGGAGTTGTGGAAATTTCTCCATGGGTTTCCATCTTGTGGAAGCCACTATTATCTTTGCCATATATGGAGGTTGTGATGTGAGTCACCATTGACAGAATGTCGTTCCCTTGGTGCCATCAGGTATTGCACCTGCCTTTTTATTTTCCACATGGTGTCAACTCCACCAACATCTACCTGTTGTTTTTCACATTTGAGTATTTGCACGTGATTTTCAAAAAACATTCATTAATGAGGTCACATTTATGATAGTGAGGTTTATAAATAAAGGGGCCAAATGGATTCATTTTTCACCCTTTTGCATTCGAAGTGTTGGAGAGCCTCACTGTTCTATTGTTGAAACCAAGTGATTAAGGATTGGTGCGACACTCTCCCACTTCCCTTCACATGGGCATCAAGTCAGATTCCCCATCACTGTTGTTTCTGTGTTAATTTTTTTTTTGTGAATCGTATGTTTTATGTTCTATGGTTTTGAGGTAAAATATACAAGAAATGTCCAGATTGTTGAATTCACGACTAGCGTTTTTAGTGAGTCCTCTAACAACATGATGAAACTAATTGGTTGACCCTTAATAGGGTTACAAGAGTGACAAACCTTGTTGTTGTTAAACATTCATATAATTTCATTTCATTTGCATAAACTGCTATAGAACTTGCTCTTCACATGGCCGCATGAACCCTAGTAGGCTCATTAAACTATCAAACTTGAAAATTTTCTAAACATAAGAGCCCTTGCAAGAGTTTGCATGCGGAAGGCCATTAATCATGAGCCATATTTAATGGCATGAGTCACCTTGGAATTTGCATTGGAATTCCTTGCAAGTGGTAATGTTAAACTTCTTAAATGGCCAAGCATCAATCTCAATGCAAAAAGTCGTTTGCAGGAGGATGACCCTGGGAAGACATTTTAATGACATGTATTTTAAGGCTTCGTTGAACTTTGTACCCACATTATTAAATCTTGTGTCCTATGAGGCCTACTAATGATCATCCTAAAATGCCATCCTTAATATGTGGCTCACTTAAGAATCGATGGGTTTGGGGGTTAATTGAATTTGCTAAGTAAAACCCCTTTGAAGATATACATCTGTAAGATGCCACAATTTCCAAGCCATCTCAATGAAAAATTTAAATGGCACCCAAGTTGATGGCATCCACATGGGAATTTCTCGCAAATCCCCTAAAAGAGATGTAAGCAGTGACCAGGCCATTGGAGATCAGAGTCTGATTTGTTTTCTTCCACAAAAGCAAAGGTTTGAAAGGGTAGAGGAGAAACCCAATCCCCAACAAGTTGAAAGGAATGTTATTCTTCTCTATTCGGGGTTCCACCTTAAGTTTTACCAAATGTAAAGTATGAAAATAGCAAGAAGGAAGAGTGACGCCTGACCCCCAAAACAAAGTTAGAGGAAAGTTTCCAACAATGTACAAGTAACTTCATAACCAAGAATAGAATCCACTTACTATGTTCACAAAGGAAACAAAACAAAAATTAAGTTAAGTTCACATGGTTTTGGACATTGGGCTTCAGACTGGTGGCTTGCACTTATGGTTGAAACATGGGGTATAATGGAGTCCTGATCTCCAAAGTCCAATTAACATCAGGCTTCAGAGATCAAATGTACAAATTTCTCCTTAACAAAAATGATGAGTATTTGAAGTGATGCAATCTTGAGGGTGGACATCTGAAAGGTGAAGTATGAAGTATTGTGGAGTCCCTGCCCCCGACATTCGATTAGCATCGAGTTTCAAAGGTTGGAGTTAATGTCTTCACCTAACAATATTGGTGAATAAGTAGAATGATGAAAGCCTGAAGGTCGATTCTCGAAGAGGTTAAGTAAAATCTTGTGAAGGATATGTTTAGATCTAGAACAAAAAAATCTAATTGTTCGATCCTTTGCTAGGATTGCATTGTAGGATGCTGCTTGCAAGTTGCCATGTCTTGAAGTTCATTTCAATGAATTCATATCTATCGACATCCGCCCACATGGCATCTGCATTCCAACTTTTCACACCACCCAAAATGATGAAATTTCTAAGTATGATGACTCGACAGAGCTTCAATTCGATTCCCCCCATGTGCTAAATTGACTCACTCCAAAATTTGCTAAGTCTGAAACCATTGTGGGGATTGTGATGTGGGAAGCCATTCATGGGACACCATCATCCATAAGCCATTCTTTCTGGCTTAAGCTTTAATGACATCTACGCTAATGGCTTCCGCATCTAGATTTTCCACAAAACTCAAAATGGCCAATCCGACAAGTGCAATAACTTTGAACATCTTTAGCATACAATTTCCCACGTGATTGAATGAACCTTCATTGAAATAACTTAACCTTTTCCAATGCAAAAATATGATCATGGGATGCCATTTGTGGAATGCCATTGCACTAGTGCTATTGTTGTCGACTTCCGTACTGATGGCGTCTGTAAGGTGGAAACCTGCATAACCTGGCCCACAAAAATGAAAAACCCATAGAAAGTCATAAAATGTTGTAAATTAATGAAATTAATGATTCCTTATGGATACATTGATGCATTTAACGATGTTTTAGAAAGATCCAACTAACATTTTTCTCCTTCTTGATTTATCAAAACATCTATTACATGCTCTTTATGAAAATTTATGGAACAAACTGAAAATGCTGACAAAGCCAAGAAGAGCACTATGGCTACTAAGGGTGAGAAAGAGAAGGCCAAGATGAAGTATGAAATCCATGGAGTGGATTGCACTTCAAAGATCGTGTCACAGTGGGTCAAGGTGATAGAAACTGATCTAGTTCAGATTAACATTGATGAATTATAACAATGTGTCCTAGTTAGCCCAAAGATAGAAGAGGCATGGAGGTTAAAGAAAAGTGGAATTGCGAAAGAAACAGGCTTCCCTCTAGCCCTAGCTGGTAGTCTAGAATTGATATTTAGGTGTTGAGAGTACTAGCACCAACCAACCAAAAGAATAGTGACCGTTGATGGGAGAGTCCTAGTAGATCTCACTCCTATGTCAATCGAGCAAACATTTAGGATCCCCTTTTTTGATAATATGGAAGACACCAAGAAGGGGTATGCGAAAAATGTATGGGATGAGAACCCCTCTACGTGCAAGAAAAGAATAAACCAAGTTTGGATGTTTGATGATCGTTAGAGTGTGGGTAAGCTACCCCAAAAGCTTTATCAGAGTGACTTTGTAGAAGAATTCAATGACCTAGTAACACTTCTAAGTAGGGTGATGAGACTCCCAACCTCCTCTATCTTTGAAGAATGGATGTGTTATTTCATAGAGGAATTATAAAAAAGTGACAAAATGTTTTATTGGGCCAAGATGATAAGTGACAATATCCATACTCAATTTGTTGCAGTAAAGAAAACTAAGGGTATTCATATGACTTCCCACATTGTATATCTCTTGGCGGTGAAATTTCCCTATAAAGGGCTGGATTGTGTTGGTGATCTTGGAACCGAGAAAGGGAAAACCATTTTTTATGATAGTTACTTGCAACTGTAGTACATGAACTATAAAAAGAACTATAGGTAGGTAAATGATGCTTTCATTATGCACATTCTACAGAAACTGCCAAATGATTATAGTGAAAGATTATCCCACTATGAGATGGAATTAATCAAGAACTTCGGGTACTGGTTCTTCCAATTCCTAAAATTTACTTATCTAAGAGTTCAAGGCTTCTCAGGATTCCTGTATCGTCAGCCCCGGTATTAGAGTGATAGGATAATCTTGTTGGAAATTACACGACAATTGTAGACCTCCCATTTTTTGTTGTAGTCCAAACACTGCACAAGAGTCCCTTATCCTATTATCTTTGGTCAAGGTTTGTATTCGTGCCCTACTTCTCCATGTGCAAATTATTTAGAGAAGGAAATTGTAGAATATGATCTTGTGTTGCACATCGAGCAAGGGGATATGGACCCTTTGGGAGAGTTAAGAAAATAGGTTGGGAGGCTACACACTCACAAAGCCCATATCGAGGACTTCTAGGAAAATTGTGATGATGACCATGAGTTTCGAAGGTGGCTCTATATTAGTATGACAACCAAATTCATAAAGTATATTGATTTATTCCCTATTCCTAACCAGGTGGTTGAAGATAATGATACTCTTGATGAGAAAGCATTTAATGCTATCTCCAAGGTGCCTATACCTGTGATATATTGGGCAAAGCTAGAGATTACAGACTTGGACACCATCATGCATACGGTAGTACAAAACACCAAAAGATGGTTAGATGATCAGAAGACCCAATTAGAGCTCCAATGTGTCGAGCTAATGTATGGAGACTTGGAAGACGAGATTGAGAGTGAAACAAAAAGTGGAGCTAAAGCTGTTTCTTTGGGAAAAGTCCCAAAATCTTCGCCAGCTACCCGTTCAAGGAAAATAAAAGATGCACAGGAAAGGAAACCCAAACAAAAGGTATACTCCAAGAAAGTAGTAGAAGGGAAAAGGCCACCAAAGAAGTCTAAGAAGGTAGGAATATTTATTACTAAAATGCCTATAATATAGGAAGATTCATCTCCTCCTGAGGGGGAAGATTGACCAAGAAACACCTCCACCACCTACTGTACCACTTCCATCATCTACCGTTGCACCATGTTCTTCCACACCACCACCACTTCCTGTATCATCACCACCTACCATGAACATCTCAGTCCACCTCACTTCAGCCTCCCCAACTACCTCCATGGTTGTGGTTGACTCTTCCTCATCGACGTCATCTCCCCTATCTTCTTCTTCACTCTCGGCTTCACAACCTAATTTCTCCTCTTTGTGAGCTTCTATTTCAACCACCCTATGGAACCTATCACATTGCATGAGTCTTTTGTTTCCTATTTGCAGAATATTCCCCATGAAATTTTCAAAGACTATTTTGACTCCTAAAGCCAAGTTTTTCATGACTCAAATAGCTACATCATTTCCTACTCCACCTCCACCTAGTGAGCCACCAAACATGGAGGCTACTATGTAGATATGTGAAGAAATGTAGAGAAGTGAGGAGACACTTGGTACAACTGAGGGAGCTATAGAACTAGACTGTGAGGACTACCATGAGCTTGTTGATGGGGGTCTAAAAATTATTAATTTGGATGAGGTTGTCTTTGATGATGAGGGGAAATGAACACCCAAGGATGGGGACCTAAGTGGGTTTAGTGAGCACTATAATGTGGAAACATATGATAATGAAGAAGAAACTCAAAGGGTTGACTCCCGTGAAGGAGAGAAACAAAATGATGAGAAAAATGAAGAAAGGATCATAGAAATGGACTAGGATAAAGATCAACATGATGGAGAGATTCGTGTAGAGAAAGAAGAAAATGTTGGAAAGAATTATTAACTTCAAGGAGCAGGCTAAGATGAGGGCCGACATGAAGAAGAAAAGCACTCGAAAGAGGAAGGAGAAAGGACTGCTAATGAAAGAACATTGAATCTGCTCAAGAAACAAAAGTTGAGCATGATAGGAATAAGGAAGCAACACAAGAAGAAGAAAATATTGAACAAGGGGATGTAGAGTCTTCCCAAAGAGAAAAAATTGAGACCAACAAATGGAAAAGAATAATGTTAGAAGGGGAGCATGTTGAGAAGGACAATGCTCTGAAGCTTGGGGAGGAGGAACAATTGAAAGATCATGAGGAAGATGATGAATCCTCACATAAAGCAGAGAACCCTTCGTGGCTAGAACAACAGTTGGAAAGTAAAGCCCCAGTGCTACAAGATCCAAAGGCTCACTTGGAAGCTATTTTGGAACATGCATAGATCAAGCCTCATGACATGAAGAAGCAAAAGATTAAATCCCACATCAGCATAGATGCATCAGGCTCTCACATACGTGTCAACTCTTGTGGCCGACACTGATACATATACCATTTAGGCTAGGGATTATCAAATCAAATCTATCAACCTTGGTCCCGCCTCATGAGCGTAGAAAATAGATGAATTCCAGGGGTCAGTCACCACCATATTGAATCAAATGGATAAAGACCTTGCCACTAAGGCAGAGTTAAAGGTACAAGTGGCATAATTAACAACCTTTATAGAGAAATGGGCTACATTTGGAGAAGAGGTTTCAAAAAAATAACTGACGCTTGCCATACTATTAAAGGAAGAGATTAATAAAATGGATAAAATGAGAACCTTGACCAAGTCTACCTCAGATTGGCTCAAAAGAGTGATTGAGATGGGCAACAAATCCATTCATTACTGGCTCAGGATGCACAATCATTTTTGTGATTTTGAAAAATGAGATTGAAAAGGAGGTGGAGGAATGCAAAAACTTTCCTAACCTCTACAATATTAAATGCCCCAAGTTAAGGTGCATCTTGAAGTTACCTATAGAGGTTTGGGAGTAGGAACTAGCTTTTCCTAAGGAGGATCATCACTTCCCTAAAGTTTGGCTATTCAATTTTGAATTCTGAAAAGGAGTCATAGAAAATGTGTTGGTTGAGTTGGATGCTATTATTTCCCATTTCAATATTGAGAATGTGTTTGAATGTGATGAGATTCTGGAAGTACTAATAAGAGCAGAAATGCTAGCTCAAAATTTGGATAGTGAGTCAGTGATACGTGAATTCTAGAAAAAGATGAAACAAGGAACCAATGACCTTTTGTCTGGGAGATTTATGGAATTTGTTGCATGGGCCTTCACTTAATTGGAGAAAATGATTTAGAGAGGGGTCAATGTGTGGGAAATATGAGGAATTGATGGATGAATTTAAGTTGGTCACTTTCAAGATAAGAAATTCTAATTTCCCAGAGCATGCTAAGCTTTTAGTAGTTGTAAAGAGATTTGTTCAATATTCCATTGTGCAAAATGATGTTGGGAATAATTTGATAGAGGATAAATATTTATAATTCCCAACTAGAAGATAAAATTAGCTATGTTACCTAATTATCACCCTCAGGCTCAATCAGGCAAGGCATCTATATTGCAAATGTTCATAAGGGTCAAATGGGATATCTCCATTGAGGGTTATTTCATGCATCTGATGACATTTCACAAGGAGTTCAGTTAAGAGGCATACTTTGTTGGAATTATGCCTCAGTAGTTACAAGCTCAACTTCCATTAGAGCCAGGTTGACATGACATCTTTACTGTCTGGCCGACTGGCTGCTTTGTTACTTTCCATTTTAAACAGGTCACTGTGACCCAGCTTTTGTCTTGCTGAACGAAGCTGCAGAGCCTATCACTATGACAGGAAGGGTTCGGTATGATCTCTTGTTGCATTAGGATCTTTGGCCGATAGGCCATTCAATCGTTAGTCGGTGAGACTCATGGTGACTACGGGCTTTGGGATAACAAAGCAGCTCGGTGTGAAGTCCTATCGAAGAGTTGATGTCTCGCTGATAGCAACTGGTTTAAAAGCCATCGGGGAAGCTCTCACCAGAAGGAGGACTGTCGGTAAGAAGTCTTACCGACATCAAAATGTCACACTGACTGCATTCCTTTGGGGTAAGTCCTTGTGCTCAGTGAGAAGTCCCAGGGAAACTAACATGTCTCACTGACAGTGCCTTATGTTGAAGTCTTCGGCATGGCAATTTGAGCTCGCCAAGAGGTCTCGGCGACCTGGAGGTGCTTTGGCGATGGCAATGAGCTTGATGAAAGTCTCCCCAATAGAGGGATAGGCTCTCGACAAAGGTTGGTCCCTTCGCCATGAGCTCTTACCAAGGACAAAAAGTCTCCCTGACACAAAAGAAAGAAGGCCCTTGGTACGACTAAGGGATCTCACTGAGATGTCTTGGCGATTACAAAGGGTCTCCCCGAAACAAAGAGCTTGGAAAAAACGAGGGGCTAGAAGGAAAAGAGGTCTCAGTGAGTGGAGGATGTCTTGCCGAAGAATGAAAAGAGGGCCTCGATATGTTTTCCTTCGATAGGAGTCTCGCCGACCATGAAAGACTTCACCGAGAATGTTTGATATCAGTGTAAGGTCAATTCGAAGTGGAGATGTCTCCCCGACAGGAAAGGGAACCCACCGAAAGACAAAATGAAGGGAGAAGGTCTTAGTGACCCGATAAGTCTCAGCGATGAGAATGGCCTTCGGTATAGCATTCCAAGTTGGAGAAAGGTCCCCCTGACTCGGCGATGTCTCGCCGACAAATGGAGCTTGACATAAGTTATTGCATTCAGCATAATGTCTTGCCGAAGGATGAAGGTCACACCGAAGAAGGCCGGCGGTCCTGCCAATGAAGTCATATCGATGTGAGGTCTGGCCGATGGAAAGGAGTGTTGGTGAATGGAAAAGATCTTCGGTGTAACACGTGAGGCAAGGGGAAGTCTACGTGATGTCTCAGCGATCAAGGAAGTCTCAGCGAAATAAAAGGGAGCTCGGGCAGAACAAGGAGATCGACATATGGTCTCGGCGACATCAAGGGGTCACGCTGACAGTAGTTGAAAAACAAAGGATTGGTATAAGATGTTGGTTTCAATGAAGGTTGGAGGGATCACCGTGAAGTCTCAGCGATGCAAAGGGTCTTGCCAATGGAGAATGAGCCCGAGGAGGAAAAGAGAGATTGGAAAGAGGTCTCCCTGACATAAATGATATCGACGGAGCTCCCAACCGTCGCGGTAATGTCTTATTGACACGGTGTAGTCTCAGCGAAAGGAGGAACATCGGAAAGACAATGAGCCTCGCTATGAAGTCTTCCCAACTTGATAATGTCTCACCGAAGGAAATATGGACCTCGATGGAGTGGAATGCATTCGGGGTGATATCAATAAGCTCTTGCCAAAACGATAAGGGGGTTCTTGGGGTAACGTTTTTCCTTTGGTAAATCGTCTCACTGACAATTGGCTGTCTTGGTGACCACAGAGGCAACATCAGTATGAATTTTGAAGCTCGATAAAGACTCTCATCGATGTTTCCACGTTGTGCCGATAGCTGCAGAGGGACATGATTGCATCGGTGAGACACTTCTAGTGTCTCGCCAAGATGCAATTTCGACTGAATGAGCTTTTGATCAGAGGGGATTCTGCGTGTAGTGTGCCCAGCCAATCAAGGAGAGCTACAGGTGAACCGTTGGTAGCTTGACCAGTGCCAAGAGAATCAATAGAATGAGAACCAACATGTATCTGTTCTAGACTTAAGAGCATTCAAGGCACTCAACAAGGGGATTCAGTAGGTGGACACAAGGACCATAATTAAATACACCCAGTATCTTCAAAAGATCTAAGGGGTTTCTCTAGGAAATAGTCTTTCACCGACACACACAGCAAGGACACAGAGGGGTGCAACATTTAATTCAATCAAAAGATCTATGGGAGAGCTTTCTGGGACTCATATTTTTTGTAAATCCCTAAGGGGTCGAGATCTTTTCTATATATAAGGCATTTTTTCCTTTTTGTATAGGAGTTCGGATGTATGCTCTTCTGAAGTCTGTGACCCTTTCGCAGTCCTCTCTCAGACTAGCAGGATTTTGTAACTCAATTTGGAACATAATATACAAAATCTATCTTGGTTGCTATTGATGGTCCATCATTCTGCCTTCTAATTCTTGTCAAGAATAGTGCATTCTTTTTAAGTGATTCATTGAGCTACTTAGTGAAATTTTCTCTTTCCTTATAGCTTTTATTTCATGGCGTGCCTTTCTTTGCAGAAGTAGTATCATGTAGGTTACAAACTGTGTTTACTTAATCCTACATATGAGCTTCTAGTTTGTGAAAATCTGCCTTTCCTTCTTGAAGGCATGTGCATGTTAAACCTGTTTGAATGTGTGATCTACAGGATCTTGTTGTGCAGTCTCATGGCTGTCACCAGTATTCAAGTGTAGCTTGAGTATCTCATTGTTCTTGTCATTTCGATGCATCACCTTAGAGTTTAATCTTCATTTTTATGCATTATCTCTCTCCCTTTTCCTTCAAAAATTAGTAGTTTTAGGTGATACCCAAAGGAACCCGGCCTTCTCCAGAGGTTCATTTCAGTTTTAGGTGACCCACAGCCTTGAAATGATGCCATGTTTCACCAGAAAGCTTAGTTCTCATAACTTCGCATAGGGTGCATTTCTAGGTGACAACAAGCTACAGGAAGAAATTGGCTACAAGACAAAATAGACTAAAAGAAAAAATAGCTGCCTAGAAGTTTGCACTGGGCACCTTTTTGATATTTCTTAATATAAAATATGCTAAGGACATTGTACATTCTCCTAGGTTCACATGTGAATGAAATTTATATTAGGAAATATTGTACTTACATTGCACTTGATGTAAATGCTAAGATGTAGTAAATTTGGGCCATTAGATGCAAATCAATCCTGGCCATTGATTTGGGTTTTGGAAAACTATAAATAAGGGCTTCCCCCTTCATTTGAAAGAGAGATGAGTTGTTGTGTAAAGACATTTTGAAGCAATATAAAAGAAAGCATTGCAGTTTTGTGATTTCCTTGAGGTTTCTCTTAATGTGTGGATGATTCAACCTCCATATTTTATTTCAGTTTAATTTATTTACAGTTCAATGTTATTTTCAACTTGTTAGTTGATGAATAGTTGTAATGGTGGCTATGCATTATGGTATTTTATGCACTTCCAACTCATGCTTTTGGTGGTTTATTGATGATAAATCATAGTGTAAAGCTACTCTAAGCTTATATCTTTACTGCAATTAAGTTCAACTATGTATGTACATGCTTATGTATTCATGTTATAGTTTGAAAAATATGATGACAACTATTGTACAGTTTTGCACACATGCCCCACTAAAAGTGGGGACCCTCTTTTTGCTCTGGCTTTTGGTGTCTTTTGGCCCCTTAATTTTATTGATTTCACTGCCTTTGGAGGTCCTTAGATGTTCATCTTGCTTGTCTAAGTCCTTCCCCCGAGTTGTGCTTCGAAAAAACTAAGTTTTGAACAAAATTTGAGCTTTTGCCCCAGTCCAGGATTTTCCTGTCCGGCTGGATTTTCCCAGAATCCTGCCCAGCTGGATTTTCCCGGAATCCTGTCCACCTGGATTTTCCTGGATTTTGGTCTGGAATCCGCCTGAACTAGATTTTCCTAGATTTTCCCCTTGGTCTGATTTCCCCAGATGGGCCCAAATCCTGAAATTTCCCAGAATGGAAATTTTTCCGAAAATAATTATTTATTTATTTATTTTTTCCAAAAATGGAATTTTTAAAAATGTTTGAAAATGAAAATTTCTTGAAAAGATTTTGAAAATAAAATTTGCAGAAGTGGAAAAATTCTGAAAGTGGAAAGTTTCCTTATAAAATGTAAGTTTTTTTAGAAAAGGTCAAAATTTTATTTGAATTTAATTTGGACATGTGGGCTATTAATGATGATATCTATTTTTCAAGACTAAAAAAATATTAAAAGGGGGACTTGCATATGGATTCGTGCCAAAAGGGGGAAATCTGGAAGTGTTCAATTTAAATTTTCAAAATGGGACCTGCCTAAGAATCAGTGCCAAAACATCTATAGCTGAGGACTTTCTGGAAGACACGTGAATCTGATCTTGCTAGAGATTGTGGGCCGACATGGATAATATTCATGCATTTAATGCAAATCTTGTCCTATTTTGAAATTCTCCTGGCCAACCTATTTTGGGGCCCGTTATTATTGTAAAATCTAATTAGGCTGACCTATTTTGGGGCTAGTTATTATTGTAAAATCTAATTGGGCTGACATGTTTGGGGTTTTATATAAATGGCGTTTGTGCCTCATTTGTAAAGGAGGGAGATTAGGAGAAGATTTGATAGAGAGAGAATTTAGCAGTAGAGTAGAGGTAGAAGCTAGTCAATTTCTGAGCAAGTGATGTAACAGAACATTGGAATTATTGCTGGAGTTTGGTGATTCAATACAATTGAAGGCATTGTGATTTTCTGGTGATCTCTTTTGTGTTGACTTATCTTGCATGGTTCTTATGATTCTATTTTTTTAAATTGCTCATGGTTATTAGATTTAGATTTAGATCTGATTCAATGATGTTCATGATTTAATGTTTGAAGTGTTTGCAGCAATCCCTGGTCCATACTTTTTGCAGCTAGCTGATTGTTAGTTGCTTTGTAAAGTTAGCCTGGACCTTTATATTCATTGTGCTTGGTTCAATTATGGAGATTTATTCATTTCAACTGCAATTGGGTTGTCTTGGGTGAATGTTCATGATCTAAAAATCTTTAAAACCTTAGAAGATTGCACTATTTTTGTAAGATTGCAGATTAATCTTGGTCAAGCAGAGATTGGTTTCGTTGGGATTGGTCCATTTCAAGTGTTTATCATTTGCATTGTTAGTCTTAGAAATGGTTTAGATTTAGAAATTTCTCTAAACCCTTATCTCTTTTGCTATTTATTTTGAATCTGGGTTAGTTTTAGGATTGAAAGCATCACCATATTATTGCATCTGATGAAAATTCACTTCCATCATTCTTCATTTGTAATGCCCCTTGTGATTACCAGTATTTTCACATATTATCTGAGTTGTTTATGCATTGTCATGACCTGACACCCGAGAGACCTTGGGGTGATTTTTAGTAACTTGTTGAAAATTACCTTTCAAGAGAGATAGAATATCACATTCTATCTGAGTTGTTGCTGTGCAGAAAACACCATCAACAACAACCTTAGAATATTTCACTAGTTTTGTGACATCGTAGAAGTTTCTTGGTTAAGAAAAATCTGGTTTGGAGAGTGTGTCTACTGTAACACTTTCCATTGTTGCTGCTGTTCACGGTTTTCAGAATTTGAATAACTCCCCAACCCTTACATATTTTTATATTTCTTTTAAATCTAAGTTGAATTTAGGATTTCAACATCATAATAATGTTATATTGATGAAGAAAGTAAGTTTTAGACTATTGTTCTAAATTTTCTACTATAGTACATACCAGTTTCCAGGTTTCTAGAACTTCATTACACACCTATGAGATTCCAACTTTGCAAACCATAAAGGCCCCTTGTGATTACCAACAAATCACAAATCAAACTTGAGCTGTTTATACACCATCAAGACTTGACACTTGAGAGACCTTGGGGTATTTTTTGAAACTTGTTTGCAAAAAATTACCCTTCAAGAGAGACATGACACTTGTGTTCTATCTATGTTGTTGCAGTGCTAAAACACTCATCAATAGAACTGGCGCTAGAAGGAGAGTAGTGAACAAAGCTGGATCGAATTGGGTCATTCTCTCCATAGAAATTTTATAGAATAACCAGGTCTACACTAGAAAAAGGAGATTTCTAGGAATTAAAGACCCCTAATAGGGCTAAGAGAGCCAAGGAAGGGGAAGCTTCAACATCAACACCACCTATCCAACCTCCATCTCCTCCATCACCTTCATTTGGACCAACTATTTCACCATTTACCAATCATATCCAGACTACCATATTGCAGCCATAGTTTGTTATAACTCAACCATTACCACCCCCACCTCCACAAATGTCTTGGTTAGCTAATAACCCATCACCATTATCCTTCAATGATTACCATGATATGCCAAAAAATCCAAAAAAATTGTGTTCTAAATTCTACACAAATGATCCTCAAAGGACAACTAAAGAACACATGAAAATTTTCCAAACTACCCTCAAGGATAGATAGATTGAGTATAAAGATGTTGCATGCATGATTTTCCCATACTCATTGGGTGAAGAAGCATGTTACTAGTACATCCATTTACCCACTGGATCAATCACCTCTTGGGATCACATGAAAGCCATATTTTTGTAAAAATTTAAGATTTCAATCAACCCCACAGATTTGTACCAGCAATTCATGTCTATTAGAAGAGAAGTTAATGAACCTATAAGCTCCTTCAACAACATATTTCATAGAGCTTATACCAAACTACAACCTCCATATGTGGTTGATGATGCTTCAGCCAGAGCAGTGTACTATGCTGCCTTGGATAACCTTACTTTAGCATTGGTAAAGAGAATGCATCATCCCCCAACCACTCTAGTAGATGCATATGTCAAAGTTGTTAAGGCTCTAGCACCAACCTGGGACAACACTTGGCAGGTTCACTACCTTCACTAGTACCCATTGCTAATCCAAGGTAGATCCAAGGACTCAACCATGCCTTATCCAACCAAACACCATTGAGGAATCAGATTCCTTAGTTTCCCATAGTGCCTCATTTGAGGTCACCATTGAGCTAGACCGCACCGACACCAAGTTATCTACAGAATCCCAACAAAAAGACTTATTCTCAATAATCTAAAATACCTTCATACTTATAGATTTCTGAAATTTCAGCTTCTCAATAGAACTTATGTGCAACACACCCTATTTTCCTCTAGTATTTCATACCAGCACCAAGAAATTCAAAGAAGGAATGAATTGATGAGCTAGTCAAATAGGTAAAGAAGTTGAAAATTGAGGCCACCTATTTGAGAAATCAGAATAACTAGTTGCAGGCTTCACAAAGAAGCATTCAAGCTAGCTACACCCGAGATCACAATAATCTAGGAAAACTTTCAAGAAAAAGTCACAAAAGAGATTAGAGTTCAAGACAAAAATTTAATAGGAGTCAACCCCAAAGGAAAAATCAGAAATGGAATACCAAGTCTAATAATGGAGGGGTTTCAACTCCGCTTGACCCACCCAATAGCTTAGAAAAATCCTCAAGTGGAGTATACTTAGCTGAGGTAGCTTTGTCAGGATGGTTCAAGATCCATCAGACCAACAAACACTCAAAGCTTGATTGCCCAAAGTTTCAGACCGTTGCTGCAATTTTTCAAGTTGAGGTACATAACACTACTGATGGTTCAAGCTACTGAGAAATAGTGCCTTCAGAGCCATACGATCCAGTCCTGGTTGTCAATCATTCACCTTTCCCTCAAAGTGGAAAGAATGAACCAAAGAAGTAATCCATAGAAAAGGATTACAAGGAAAATGAGGTATGCAATGAAGAAACTTTATCCTAGATGTTCGATTCAATTGATAATGGTCCTAGAGATGAAGCGAAATTCTAGGAATAGGAGGTTCACATGTTCCATCAATGTTGAACACCGTATAATTTAAGGAATGGGCAGGCTGGTGGCCCTTTCACCTCTTCAATACCACCAAATAACTTTAGCATACCACTTGATCCAAATGCAAGCAACAATCCCTCTTATCCCAAGGTGTCAACTAAATAATTTAATAGTCCAACAAGCAGTCTAAGCACACCAAAGAGCCACAACTTGATTCCACCAAAAGAAATCAACTCGAAGTGGATGTTGAGCAGATGGGAGAATATGTGGCTGAAGAACTAAAGAATGTGAAAGTTAGCTTATCTACCTTTGAATTGTTAAGAGTACCCACCATTAGAAATTCATTCTTCAAGTCACTAAATGGGATTGCATCATCAAAACCATCACCAAATGCAACAAAAAAAAGGGTCACATTCAATACATCCATGAATGAACCTATAATTGAGAGATTGCAGGGAAGAAGCAAGATTAACAATCAGCTAGGGGTCCAAACAAGCAATCATCCAAGGAGAAAAATCAGACACCAACAAAGGATAAAGGTGGAGAAAGAGATAATATCAAGTTGCTCAAGTTGAAATTTCAATGAGCCTCTTCCAAGGAAGACCATAAACCCATCCTTTATTGCTGACTATTTGTGTGTTTGGTAAAAATCTACATAAATATTTTTTGGATTCCAGAAAACTTTGACAAATTCCATGCCATTTGCAATATACAAGGCCTTGGGAATAAATCTTACCCCATCAAAATGGAAGGTGACTCAACTAGATAAGACTGAGGTCAACATGGTGGGAGAATTAAATAGGATCCCAATGCAAGTTGCATTAGATCCAAGAGTACAACAGGTTATCAATATCTAAGTAGAAAACATTCCCGACATATATGGAATGATCTTGGGAAGAAAATTCACTATAGTGCTCAACGGTTATACCTCAACTAACCATTCACATATGTGGTTTCCATGGAAGGGATTTCCAAATCAGATCTAGATTGAATGTGAGCCGAGAATGAGGTTCATGATAACCAAGTACAACAAAATGAATGAAGTGTTGTTCACATAAACAAAACTTGGGAATTATGTCCTGATTGCAAATGATGGTGAAGAAGAAGAGGTAGAAGAAGTTCTCATGCTGCATCACACACCCACCAACTTGACCTAGTTTCCCAACATCACTAAGGTAGCAGTTGAATATGATAATGAAGACTTTCAAGATGATGGCAACATTGGACTATTCGATAGTTTCTAGGAGTTTATGAAGAAATGAATACAAGACCAAAATAATCTTGGAGCAAGGATGGATTTCAAGGAGCCTCTACTACCTAATTGGTGCAGAATACACAATGCATCTCATTTTGAGAATGAGTGCTTCCTTTTTTAAACACACGTTGGTCAAATTAAAAGGTAGGTTGCTCTAGTGGGGGCTTAGATGGAGATACCACAAGACCAACACCAATCAAAATACAAACTATAGATAGGGAGATAATCAATCAGATTTTAGAGTATTGAAAACAATAAATGACTAAATCCTATCAAGCACAATAGAGTACGAAACAAACACGAAAATCACAATAACAAGCACAAATGCAAACCGATCTCCGTGCTAACTCGATTTATCTCCATTGCTCTTCTCCACCTACACAAGGATGCAAGATTTCGAAGGTTGATAATAGAGGAATGTTGGTTGCTCAATTCTGCAGCATAACAACTTGATGAAGATGATAGATGGCGATTGAAGAATTATTTTGACAGAGTGAAGATGCTAGAAGAAGATTCGATCCAAATGGCTTGTGAAAGGTTTGATTTATAGATTTTTGATTTGAACAGAGATATGATTTGACAAGATTCAATAAGGATTTGATTTTCGACAAAAGAGGAAATACAATGAGATGAGATAAGATTTTCAAAAGATAGAAAGATTTTGATTTATTGTTTTAAAGGAGTTAAGATAAGATAAGATAAGATGTGAAAACAAATAGAAAGATTTTGATTCTCTTTCAAAGGAAATAAATCCTGAAAAAGATGAGAAGGATAATTGATGAATTATCTAATTAAATAAATTAATTAGATACACATGAGTTCAAATTTGGAAAGAAAGCGAGAAGATATTTTTAAGATTTTATTAATTAAATAAATATTTGATTTATTTAATTAATGTTGGATTTATGATTTCATTAATTAAATAATATAAATTATTTAATTAACATTTGAAGAATTAATAGAAATGATTTAATTAATTAAATAATATAAATTATTTAATTAACATTAGAGAAATGGATGGAAATGATTTAATTAATTAAATAATATAAATTATTTAATTAACATTAGAGAAATGGATGTAAATGATTTAATTAATTAAATAATATAAATTATTTAATTAACATTAGAGAAATGGATGGAAATAATTTAATTAATTAAATAATATAAATTATTTAATTAACATTAGAGGAATGGATGGAAATGATTTAATTACTTAAATAATATAAATTATTTAATTAACATTAGAGGAAATAAATGAAATTAGTCAAATAAATAAGATTTATTTAACTAATTAGATGATGACAGGGGTACCTAGGGCAAAACATGATACAAGGTGTCTAAATGATGCAATGTTGTGATAAGGTATCGTAAGAGTACAATTTTTTGATGTCTACATTTTGCCCCTCTTTGAGATGATGTTCGAGATGATGAGATTTGTGTTGAGTAACATGATTTCAAAGAAATTAAGATATGGATAGAGGAAAATGGATAATGATAGAAAGATAGGATGATGGAATGATGATGCCCTCTCGAGAGGATAGGTGGGTTGACCAAACACGAGTAGGCTCTCGAATGAAATGATAAGGATAAAGAGAGGAATAAGATAGAAAGTGGATGAAGGAGATGAATGATACGTTATGCTGCAATGAAAGTGAGGAACCATGATGTTTGATTTAGCACTAGAAATTATGCACCAAGTTATAAGGACCAAGGTGACGATGTGTCTCGTGCCCCAGCGTAATACAACCTTGTCTAGACGTATGAGGAAAGAGACTTAGAGCATTAAAGTCCTAATGCACAAAAGGTATTATGTGACCTTAGATGCAAAGGATAATGCAAAAAGATATTCCAACACACACAAGATATGAATATTAGCTGGAATGATATGGATTTGATACAAATGCAAGATAAAATGATAACACACACAAGCAAGCAAGCAAGCCATGCACAAATAATACAAAAACAAACAAGGAATTGCCCCTGTCAAGCTGTAAACCGTTGATTGATTGATTGATTGATGATGATGATAGTGTTGTCATTGTGGGGAGCGACATGTCCCTAGATCAACACAAGGATGATGATAATTGATTGATTGAATTTGATTTGGTTTATGACAAGATTAGGATCAAGACCAAAGGATGTGATTGGATAATTTGACAAGATTGATCAACTTGATTGGTATGGATTAAGGATTGACTTGCATTTGGATTATGGCTTGGATTGATTTGATTGGATGCAATGGTTTTGATGAAGATGATTGATTTGGTTGAATGGTTGAATGATTGGATTGAGGAATTGATTGGATTGGAATGATTTTGATGATAATGATTAGATTGATGAGAAGAAGTGATGTGGTTTGATTTTATTGCTTGGATTTTGTTGGATATTTGATTTTTTTTTGTATTTTTGAGGATATTTTGAATTTTTTTTTCTTGGATTTTTCAAATGTTTTTTGGAATGTTTTGAGTTTTTTTAGACTTTTGGAATGTTTTGATTTTTGGACTTTTGAAATGTTTTGATTTTTTTGGATTTTTGAGTAGCCTTTGTGCTAGATACCAATGACAAGGGGAAAACCAAGTCTAGGTGCAAGGAGATAAATGGGATTGATGGATGAAAGGTTGGGTGGATGGTATGGATGTATGCATCATAAGAGAGCAAGGATGTGATATCCAAAGACTACGTCGCATAGGAATAACATGCTCCATTCAAGGTACAAGACTTAGGATATTTCATGACAAAGTTTATGACAATAGGATAATGACATGATTGGTTTGTTTGGAAGGATGAGGTATATCAAGAGATACCCAAAAAAAATGTTTCAACATTTTGCCCCTATATCTTCATCAAGATCGAAAGAAGAAGGGTGGATGAATGGACTCAATATGATAGGTATGTATGATGGCTAAAGATGGTAGGTAAGATGGAAATGATATGACATGAAAATGATAGGTTGGATAGATAAGACATTGTACCCCCAAGTGTAAGTGGCATAGAAGATCAACCTACACATGATGCCTATTTGCTAGGTTTTCATCATGGTACTTATCCAGGGTGCATGTTTACCAAGTTTTCATCGTTGGATGAAGAGATTTCTCTTTACTTTTTTTTTCTTTTTTTTTTTTGACTTTTTGACTTTTCAACTTTTGGATAGGAGGGACCCAAGTGTCTAGTTGCATGAAAGGTGATAGTCCCACTAGATATGGATATCATTGCATGGACCATGTCAAATGTCATTATGCTCATATATGTTGGTAAGGAATGACATGAAAGGGAGATGGAGTAGGTAGATGATGGATTATGGAAAAAAAAAGTGGATTATGATGTGGATTATGTAGGGAAGATGATAGGGATTATATGGGAATTATGGAAAAAATGAATGAGGAGGCTTAGCCAAAAGCATGGACCATAGGAAGATGATGGGGGAGATATGTGGGATAATGAGTGAAGGATGAGGAGATGGAGGTATGTGGATTCTTTATGAAATGGAATGGAATTACCATGACCAATGGTTGCACACACTGTGATAAACGTTGAAGCTTTTGATGTGGATGGGGTGTAGGAAGCAATGGAAATGTTTGCTTAGGAGGTGGTGGATGTAGTGCTTTTGGTACCCACATAGACTTAGTATTTTTATGAATTTGAGACTTTTGAATAGAGTGGGAATGTGTGTTTTGGATGGAAGGGGATTTTTGGGATTTTTGTGATGTGGATGCCTCATTTGACTTGCTTTCTTTTTGCTTAGGTACCCAAACCCATTTAGTTTTGGCCTTTACTTTTGGAGGTATGGGCTTATATAACTTTTTAGATGTACTTGGGTTTGATATTTTGCAATTGTATGCTAAGGCATTAGGACCTTTAGAATTTTTGACTTTATGTGTAGAGGCATCTAAATTTTTATTTTGGAATCCCTTGGGTTTGGTGGAATGGGTGGAAGCTTCATGTTTATACAATGTGTGCATTTTTTGGTCATGATTAGGAATGTTAGGGTATTTATGGATAAATGGATAAGAGGATTGAATGGTAGGAATATTAGGTGTTGGAAGTAATGGTGGTAAAATGAATCGAGGGATATTAGGAGTTGGAAGCAATGGTGGTAGAGTGGATCGAGGGATATTAGGAGTTGGAAGCAATGGTGGTAGAGTGGATGGTGGAAGGTGTACGGTCACATGCTTTTGACATTTATAAGATGATGGCCCAGGTGGAATGGTAACATATGTTTTAGGTGTATGATAGGATTCATCATGGAAAGTGGACTTAGGAGGCATGGAGGAAATACCAACATCTTTAGGTTGTTGTCCTTGGGGTGTAGGTCCAAGGCCATAAGAGCGTGGAGGGACTTTGACATGGATGGGCTCCAAAATACCTTGTTCATGGAGGTCTAGACCTTTACCTTGGTGGTTAATGTTTTGGAGTATGCAATAGACAATGGGACTAGGTGTAGGTGGAACACTAGACACGAGTTCCTTATTGGATGGAGAAGATAATGGTTGTTGTTGTTCTAAGGAGGAACATTCGTGAATGAGGGTGGAAAGACCAATAGGATATGATGGAGTACTTGCAATGGGGTCGATAATGGGTGATGGGGGATCATTAGGATCTTGATTAGCATTGTGTTCACTTAGATCCAATGTATTTGTTTGATCTTCTATGTTGGCTTGGGAGGCACTTGTCTCATCAAGGGAAGTGGATGTTTGTGCATCATGGATGGGTGAGGTGGAAAGATCTTGACCATGGAATGCATAAAGTTGGCTAAGAGGATCATCATGGTCTTCTTGATCATAAAAGGGGTCTTGATCAAAGATGGAAGATTGATCATGAACAATATTAGGTATGTTATGAATGGAATCATTGGGAGGGTGTTGATCTTTATGTGGATGAGGGGGTAATGTTTTCGCGTGTTTAGGATTGTGCTCTTGAAATACCTCATGACTTATTGGAATGGAGGTGGAAGGGGATTTCTCATGGAGAGACTTGTCATGTTGTTGATGGTCAACAATATAGGAGCATGATAGAGGGTGACTTGGACTTATGAAGGGAGACTCTTGAATTGGCTCAAGGGGTTGTGGATGACATGGTTGGCTTGAAGGACTTGGCATGATGTTTGAGGATTATTTTGTATGTTCAAGATTATGAGTTGGATTACATGGCGATGTTTGATTCCTTGCTAGTAGCCCTTGGGTCACATCCTTTGGAGGTGTAGGGGTGGAAGGTGTTGGCTTAGGGTTTTGATTTTGATTGGAGGATGGTATGATAAAGTTATAGGGTGCATGCACTAGATTGGTATTCCCCTTGTCAATGGGTGCATTAGAACATGATGAATTTTTACCATGTTGCAAGGTAGAACTCAAAGTCACATGTGTTTGTTGTGATGTGGCTTGATAGGTTGATGTGGCATTGACATGTGAAGGAGTGGATGGATTAGACTGGTATGAGGTGAAAGGAGATGGCACATTAGGTTGAGGTGGAATTGGTTGATAATGGATGGATAGGGGATGATGTTGTGGTTGTTGAATTTGACAAGTGGCAATGAAATGATTGGCTTGAGCTAGGAGGTGTTGGATTTTAGGTGATTTAATTTGTTGAAAATTTTGGAAGAGAGTTTGAAGGCTTTGTATGGTTTGGTGGTCTAGGGGTTGGGGTATTTGGTGAAGTGTTTGAAGGAGTTTTTGAAGTTGAGATGCTAGGTCTTTGTTTTCGAAATGGTTTCACACATGTGTGTAAGCTCTTGCACATTGATTTGTTCCTCAAAGTATGTAACATCGTTCATGTCATCATTAGAGGTGGTAGGAGAAGCCCCTCAAAGTATGATTTTAGGTTTTTGTTTTCTTTCATGATTTTGACTATAGAAAGGGATTCCTTGAATTATGAGCTCGGTCTTAGGTTTTGTCTCATGATTTGGCCTAGAGGGATAGCCCCCTTGGATTATGATTTTGGGCTTATGATTAGGATTGGGATTGTTTATGATTAGGACCATTTTGACAAGTGGTGACTAGGAATTTGTTGGAGATGGTGATGATGTGCAATGATAAGATTGGATGACTTGATTGATTAGGAAGAAATGGATATGATGTGGCTAAGAAGAATGAGTAGGATGAAAGTGATTGGATATGAATGTGTTGGAAGAACGTGTAGAGTGACTTGTATTTATGTGTTTGGTGTTTAGCTTGATTTGGAAATTTTTAAATGAATGATCACACATGTACACACATAAATCACTCACACAAGACACATAAGCAAGTTTTAATTTTGAAATTTGAAGAACGTAATGATGATTATTAAGCACACATTTGAAGAAGACACATCAACAAGTCCTAGAACTATTCAAGTGGGTATGGCCAATTAGGTTTCAAGCTAGTCTGCACAAGGTTGACTAAGGATGATTTGAAAGAAAGATCCTGCCACACGGCCGGGAGAAAGGGGTAACCCACCCTTCACCTTCACTTCCCAAAGGTATAAAGTTCTTTGGGGCTTATCCAAGAGTAAAAAAAATTTTAACTTCCAAACAAGTGTGTCTTTCGATTCACACTTCGATTGAGGTCATCCCCAGGGGTGATGAAATCCCCTAGCAGGTCTCCTAGAAAGGGTTTGACAAAAGCAAAACAAGTGAGGTGATTGTGATCACACACACACTTGATTCACACTCACAATGATTAATTTCCCTTAAAAAAATTGCAATGTTTATAAAACAATTCAAACACTTGTTCTTTTTATCCCCAAATCAAGATGTGATGGAAGACAATGATTAATTTTAGACCCAATTTTTGAAGTGTGATTGAAGACAAGATTTGTTTTAAACCAATTGCAATGATGTGATCAAAAAAGATTTGATTTTATGTCCCAAATTGAAAAACTTGACAAACAAGATTAATAAGATTAAAAAAATGGAATGTGTGCACCTGATTATTCGCTTTCCAGATTGTTGTGAGTGATATTTGCTGCTACTGGAGCTCCTTATGATCACAAAAAATGAAGATTGTATTTTCTTGCATTGTATTTGACTTCTAAATTAAATCTGTAAAACATAGACCCCAATTAAAATTTAAAGAGATTTCCAAAAATGTAAAAATTTCTAAAAAATTCGTTGATTTGCGTCCAAAAAACAAATTTTATGAAAAAACATAAAATTACAATAACTTCTACAAAAATGATGATAAACCCTCTATTTTTTTATTGTATCCTCTTGAGATGATGTACAAGACTCTGTAAAAATATTGGAGAAAAATTCGTAGCTGTGTAGAAGATATGAAGAAATTGGTAAAACTTGCGGTTTTGTCCAAAAACTGTTAGATCTGCAAAACAAAGTCAATAAAACCTACAAGAAGCACCGTTAAAAGATTTGTATGCACTAAATAAACCCTCATATACACTATAAAAACCATCAGATGCACTAAAATGAGAATTTTTGTCAGAAAGTTGAATTCCAGAACACGAAATCCTATCAGAAAACCTGCAGATAAATGTTAAAAACGGGGCAAGGCCCCACATTGGGCACCAAAATGTAGATAGGGAGATAATCAATCAGATTTTAGAGTATTGAAAACAATAAATGACTAAATCCTATCAAGCACAATAGAGTACGAAACAAACACGAAAATCACAATAAGAAGCACAAATGTAAACCGATCTTCGCGCTAACTCGATTTATCTCCATTGCTCTTCTCCACCTGCACAAGGATGCAAGATTTCGAAGGTTGATAATAGAGGAATGTTGGTTGCTCAATTCTGTAGCATAACAACTTGATGAAGATGATAGATGGCGATTGAAGAATTATTTTGACAAAGTGAAGATGTTAGAAGAAGATTCGATCCAAATGGCTTGTGAAAGGTTTGATTTATAGATTTTTGATTTGAACAGAGATAAGATTTGACAAGATTCAATAAGGATTTGATTTTCGACAAAAGAGGAAATAGATTGAGATGAGATAAGATTTTCAAAAGATAGAAAGATTTTGATTTATTGTTTTAAAGGAGTTAAGATAAGATAAGATAAGATGTGAAAACAAATAGAAAGATTTTGATTCTCTTTCAAAGGAAATAAATCCTGAAAAAGATGAGAAGGATAATTGATGAATTATCTAATTAAATAAATTAATTAGATACACATGAGTTCAAATTTGGAAAGAAAGCGAGAAGATATTTTTTAAGATTTTTATTAATTAAATAAATATTTGATTTATTTAATTAATGTTGAATTTATGATTTTATTAATTAAATAATATAAATTATTTAATTAACATTAGAAAGAATTAATAGAAATGATTTAATTAATTAAATAATATAAATTATTTAATTAACATTAGAAAATGGATGGAAATGATTTAATTAATTAAATAATATAAATTATTTAATTAACATTAGAGAAATGGATGGAAATGATTTAATTAATTAAATAATATAAATTATTTAATTAACATTAGAGAAATGGATGAAAATGATTTAATTAATTAAATAATATAAATTATTTAATTAACATTAGAGGAATGGATGGAAATGATTTAATTAATTAAATAATATAAATTATTTAATAAACATTAGAGGAATTGATGAATTATGATTTAATCAATTAAATAATATAAATTATTTACTTAGCATTAAAGGAAATAAATGAAATTAGTCAAATAAATAAGATTTATTTAACTAATTAGATTATGACAGGGGTACCTAGGGCAAAACATGATACAAGGTGTCTAAATGATGCAATGTTGTGAAAATACTCTGAGACAACCAATGTGATGCACACAATTTGGGAACTGGAGAAAATATAAAAAATGTCTTCATTCGAAAAGTTGGTACCTCAGAAGAAAGAAATGGGATAATTGATGCACTGCACATGTATCATGAAATATTATCCTAGGGCTATGAGGACCTGAAAAATCTATGATACATCAATCATCACACATACTATCCCACTCAAACTAGATGAAAATCCCTTCAAGAAGTGCCACCATACAATCAATGCATTGATGAAGCATACCATTATCAAAGAGGTAAAGAAGTTTCTATCCGCACCTATCATCTTCCCAGTTTTCCACTCAACCTGGGTGGAAAATCTGGTTCCACTTTGGAAGAAGAACGGTGAAATTCAGTTGTACGTGGATTTTAGAAATTTAAACCATGCCTAAGAGAAGGACAACTATCTGATGCCATCATTGGATGAAGTATTAAAGATTATTAATGGTTCAAAGATGATTTCCTTCCTTGAGGGATATTCAAGATACAATTAGGTGATGGTACAGTATGAGGACAAACATAAGACCTCCTTCACCACCAAATGGGGTACCTTTGCATATAGAAGAATTCCATTCGGTTTAATTAATGTAGGGGCAACATTCCAACATGCTATGAACATTTTCTTCAAGGATCTAATTGGAAAATACATCATTATTTATATGGATGACCTCATGGTGTTCTCAAAGAAGAGGGGTGATCATATCTGTGATTTGTGTAAAGTGTTTCAGAAGTGTACAGAGTTTGGTATCTTATTGAACCCAAAGAAATGAATCTTCGGGGTTACAGAAGGGAAATTTCTTGGGCATATGATTTTAGAGAATGGAATATCCATTGACCCAGAGTGTATCCAGGCTATCCTAAAATTCTATCCTCTAAGGAGAAAGAAAAAAATGAAGTCCTTCAGAAAGATTAATTTTGTAAGGAATTTTATCACAGGGTTTGCTAAAACTGTGAAACCATTGAACACCATGCTCAAGCAGGATGCCAAAGTTGAATGGACACCAAAAGCAAAGTAGGATTTTATAGAAATAAAGAAAGCAATTACTGAGGCTCCCATCTTAGTTAGTGCCAATCATTCGAAGCCATTCTACATATACTCATTTGCTTCAAATCATTCGTGTGCAAGCATGTTGGCCCAGAAAGGTGATAAAGGAAATGAGCATCCTATTGCATTCATGAGTTCCCTATTGAAAGACGTTGAATTTCTCTACCCCAGTGTTGAAAAGTAAGCTTATGCCCTGGTTTGTGGTGTCAAGAAATTCAGGCACTACATCCTGAGGAACAAAGTGTTTTCTATTATGCCAAATCTAATAGTCAAAATATTGTTGATGCAAAATGAACTAGGAGAAAGGCGAGCAAAGTGGGTCACAATGCTGCAAGAATATGATATGGAGATAAAATCGATGAAGCTGGTTTGAGGCTAGGCTCTTATACACATGATGAAAGAAACTAATCCAAGACTCATTGCTCAACAATACCATATTGTGGATGTTTCTCTTGATGAATGGTATGATGACATTGTCTATTACTTGCTGAACCACAAATTTTTGCCACACTTACAAGGAATCTGAAGATAGGCCCTAAGAATGAAAAACAACAACTATATGTTGAAGGGTTCCATTCTGTACAAAAGAAACCATGATGGAATTTATATCAGATTTGTTGGGAAAGATGAAGCAACCAAAGTGTTGAAGGAGTTCCATGACAAGTTTGGAATGGGGCATGGATCAATTCCTTTGATAGCTCACCAGATCCTACGTGCTGGGTATAGTTAGACTACAGTGTTTAAAGATGCTCACAACCATGTTCAAGCCTGCCATGTTTGTCAAACTATTACCACCAGGGAAAGGTATGTCGTTGTTCTGTTGCAACCGATTGTTGAGGTAAGACCATTTTCACAATGGGGACTAGACTTCATTGGTCCAATCAACCCACCATTCTCTGCAAGAAACATATACATTCTAACCACTAATAATTATTGTACTAGATGGATGGAAGCTATTTCTTGTAGACAGTGTACAACAGAGGTGGTAATTAATTTTCATGAAGGATATATTATTAATCGTTTTGGATGCCCTTTTTATCTTATATGTGATAATGATCCTACCTTTTCCTCTCTAAATTTTTTGGGGTGGGATTTTGACTATGGTATTGTACTAAAATTTGTATCAAACTACTATCCAAGGGTAATGGATTAGTTGATTCAACTAACAAGAACTTTTTGATAGTCATTCACAAACTGCTAGACAAAAAACCAAAGGATTGGTATACCCAATTATAGTTTTCTCTAGGGGAAGATCGTACTCCATAGAAGATGGCCCTAGGGACCTCCCCATATCACTTGGTTTATGGTTTGAAACTCGTTTTCCCTAGCTATCTCAAAATACCAATGCTACAATTTATCAATGAATACTATGAGGAGGGAGAACGTCTTGAAGCCCGTCTGACTATGTTACTCCACTTAGAAGAAAAATGAGATGAAGCTATATAAAAATTTACCAAACATCAGTGCATAATCAAACGATGGTTTTGATCATAGAGCCAAGGTTAAAGCCTTTAGGATTGCTGATTTAATGCTATATTGGGGAAAATCCCATGAGAAGAAATGGGGATATGGTAAATTCGACAAGATTTGGCTTGGACCCTTTCAAATTTTTGAAATCTTAAGAGATAACACCTTTCACTTGAAGACCCTCACTAGAGAAGATGTCCTATTTCTAGTCAATGGGAAATAAGTCTCAAGCATTATTTCCTTTCCTGAGTTGTTGTAGCTCACCCCTCTACATAGTTAGATTAGATGGTTTGCTATAGGTTTAGGTGGCTCTAGGTTAGTTTGCTTTCATTCGCTTTCACCAAATCTTGATTTGCTGAGTGTGTTTCCTAGTTTCAATATGGTGGTTGTGCATTGTATAACCAAATGGTCAGTTTTACTGTGTATTCATGTTTGTTCCTTGAATAAGAATTCATAGCTTACCCAAACCTTTCTATTTGCTTCCATGATTGGTCTCACAAGTTAAACTCTTTCTTGACCTAGAAGGAAATCTTGTTTTTTAATCCTTTCACATTTATCTCAGTACTCACAAAACTTACATCTTTAATACTCTTGATGGGCAGTGCAGTAGTTTTCATGAGGTCTTGACAGGTGAAAAATATTAAAATCTTGTCCAATGATCACCATAGTCTCCAAACTCCAAAATAAGCTTCATGGCTTATTCAGTTTACACAAAATATAAAGAGAAAATAAAAGAAAAATATTTTTTTTATAATATGCAACTGTGTGGGTGTGCAAAAAACTCTATCAAGGATATGGATGCCCGACTGGAAATAGAGAAATGTTTGTGGGGATTGCAGTGACAACCTTGTCGAGGCTATGGACGCTTGACTGGAAGTAGGGCGATGTCCAGGTTACTTTTGGAGTTATATTTTCCACATAGCTTATCCTGACTAATTGGTCACTACCTTTATAGTTTCTGAGGGAGGGGAATGAACTCATCATGCACACACATTTATGAGGTATCTTGTGATTTGGTTTAGTTAAGGACTTTGTTTCTCCTTTAAGCTTTGAGTTTATCTTGTGATGCTTTATTTTGTTCTGTGAAGCTGAAGATTTTGGGTTCTAGATGAATCCTTATCCTTGGAATGCTCATGAGCATTCCCCAAAAGAGTCTCCATTTTTTGTGCATTTTGCACACATGCCCCACTTGAACTAGGGACCTCCTCTTTCACATCACTCTTTACTGGGTTGGTCCGCGCTCATTTTTCTTTTTGCATTCAATTTTTGGGCTTAATGATCAAATGTATTCAAAATTATTGAACCTCCATCATGCCCTAACCTTCTACCAAAGTTTCATAAAGTTCTAGGGAGTTTCAAAAATTTCTCTGTAAGTTTCCATCCTACAAAAGCCACTATCTTCTTTGTTGTCTATGAAGGTTGTGATGCAGGTCATCATTAATGAAATTTTATTCCCTCGGTTCCGTCGAGTATGGAACCTACCTTTCAATTTTTTGCATGACATCAACTCAACCGACATTCACTCGTCATTTTTTTTGCATTTGAGTCTTCAGACACGATTTTGAAAAAACCTGCATTAATGGGGTCACATTTATGATAGTGAGGTCTATAAATAAGGGGGATGAGAAGATTCATTTTTCACCCTTTTGTATTTGAAGTGTTGGAGAGCCTCACTGTACTTCTACTGAAACACAAAAATTAAGGATTGGCACGATACTCTCCCCCTTCCATTCGTGTAGGCATTAGGTCAAATTCCCCATCATTGTTGCTTCTGTGTTTTTGAATTTTATGTCAATAATACGCTTTGTGTTCTAGGTTTTTGAGGTAAAATGTTCAAGAAACATCCAGATTGTTGAATTCATAGCTAGGTTTTTCAATGAGTCCTCTAACCACATGATGAAACTGTTGGCAAAACAAGGATAAACAATTGAGAGGGGGGGTGAATTAGAGTTCACAGAATATTAATACTTTTCAAACTTTAATTAACTTGATCTCAGATCTGATGAATGAACAATAAACCATAAACAATCAACACATCAGAAACACAAAGAACACCAATATTTTTTACGTGGAAACCCTGTTAGGGGAAAAACCATGGTGGATGTTAGTCCACAATATTATACCTTGTTAAAAATATAAGAAAAATGATGGGAATGCACATGCATTCAGGCACATTGGCTAGAGCTCACTAGTCAAATACAAGAGGGCTCACTACCCAAAAATACAGAACAATACATATTAGATCCATAGGGTATGAACTAAGAAAATAGCTTCTTCACAAACCTGATTATAGTTCTAGTTAAGCACATAAAACCTTCTTCACACTTTGCTCAAACTTCTTCTCTATGCTTATACAATCGAATTATTAGATCAATATTCACACATATGCACTTTCTCTAGCATACATTCACTCTTATACACATTAACTTTGCTCAACCAATCTCTCTTATATATCTGCAACATGGAATTACATCAACAACTTAGTCAGCCAAAAATATAAAACATATTTTCAATGTCGGCCCAAATTTACTAATAAATTTTCAATGTGGATCAAACACCATTGGCTAATATCATGATGCGACCCAAAACAATATCCTTGATCATGCCAAATATTGAAATTTAAATCTTCAAGGATCCGTAACATGTTACAACCATCATGTCAACCAAGAGCATGAAAACATGAACATACCAAGAAAAATATTTGAGCACGAGCACACCGATCAATGTGGATGTACAAGAAGAATAGAGAATGATCTAGAAGCATCCACAAACAAGAAGAACTAAGAGAGAAATATCTTCAGCAACATAAATTATTAGAAACACATAAACTTCAATCAAGAACACAGACACAACCCACATAAATACTATCAGAACACAACTATTCATAGATCGATCAAATCTTCACATGGACCTCTGAAACTTCTGATAGATGAACTAGCTACTCTTAGCAATAAACCCTTTAGTCCACAATAATTGATATTCAATGTACAAATATTTAACATATAGAACAAGACACCTTCATGACCTTCACTATTCAATTGGCAACCTGCAACTCTTCCTTTAACAAATTTCTCAATATCCTCAACATATACAACCTTCAATATAGTAATGCTAATAGTGTTGACATCAATGACAACCACATATTAGCAACACAACCACAACATCCAACAATCTCCCCCTTTGGAATTGATGGCAACACATGATGTGAAAAACACCATCAACCCAGCTCTCAATCAACACTTACTCCCCCCTTAGATTCTGACTCTTCTTCCTTAACCTCTTCTACATGATCTCCATACGAGACTCTTCACTCCAGATAAGAATTTTTTTTTCACATGACCCTTCTCCCCCTTTGACATAAATGAAAAAGATAAGAATTATCTTTCCACATATAAGCTCTAAACCACATAGCTGCACATCTAACTACTCCCCCTGAGTAGCAACCATGAAAACATCAATCTGGATCAGGAAATATCTATGAATAACACAAATTGATGCAAGTAAATGTAACTTTAGTTCATATCAGGAGGGGTAATCACCCCTAGCATCCCTCTAAGATACTCAAAAGTATCCTTCGGTAACGGCTTGGTGAAAATGTTTTTAATCTGTTCTTTGGTAGGCACACACTCTAGTTTGACTTCTTTCTCATTCACTTTTTCCCTCAAGAAATGAAACTTGATTGATATATGCTTGGTCTTAGAGTGTAGCACCAGATTCTTTGATATGTTAATTTCACTTGATTTGTCATAGTATATAGCAATAGGTTCATCATATACTACTATGATATCTTTCAACATCTATTTCATCCACATCACTTGGGTACAATTATTTGCAGTAGCAATATACTCTGCCTCAACAGTAGATAGAGAAATGAAAATTTTCATTTTTCTCAACCAAGACACCAACTTCTTCCCTAGGAAGAAGGCACCACCACTAGTACTCTTATCGTCATCTACATCTCCTACCCAATCCACATTAGTATATGCATTCAAAGTAAGATCATCATCCTTAGGATACCAAAGCCCAAAGTCAACTGTTCCTTTTAGATACCTGAAGATTCTCTTTACAACAGTTACATGAGATTATTTTGGATCAGCCTGAAATCTAGCAACCATACATACAACATTCATAATGTTTGGTCTAGTCTGAGTTAAGTAGAGTAATCCACCAATCATTGACCTGTATCTTGTTTGATTTGACTTAGGAGAATCATCATTTTGTGTTAACTTACATCTGGTTACCATGGGAGTACCAACAAGCTTTGAGTCTTCCATGCCAAACTTCTTTAGCAGCTCTCTCACATATTTGGACTGAGATATGAAGATCCCCTTGTCTAAATAAGTAACTTGCAATCCCAAAAAGAACTTCATCACTCAAATCATGATCATCTCAAATTCACTCTTCATTTCATCAACAAACTTCATACATAGATTGTCATCTCTTCCAAAAATAATGTCATCAACAAAGACCTCAATCATTAACTCTTTGTCATGATCCAATTTGAAATACAAGTTGTTGTCACCAGTACCTTTATTGAATCCAAGCTTTAATAAGTGTTTGTCCAGTCTAGCATACCAAGCTCTGGAGGCTTGCTTGAGTCCATATAGAGCTTTGTTCAATTGACGAACCATGTTTTTCGTATCAGTTAGTTGAAATCCATTCGAATGTTTAATATATACTTCTTCTAGCTCACCATTCAGAAAAGCTGACTTCACATCCATTTGTTAGACTTTATAAGTCTTATATGCAACATAAGCTAAAAATAATCTTACAACTTCAATTCTGGCAGTAGGGGAAAAGGTTTCTTCAAAATCACTACCTTCCATTTGTGAATACCCTTTAATACCAGTCTTGATTTATTCTGGACCACTTCACCTTGTTCATTCAGCTTATTCCGAAAGACCCATTTAGTACCAATCACATTTTTATCTTTAGGTCTGGGAACAAGTATCCATGTATCATTCTTTTCAATCTGCATGAGTTCTTCCTTCATACCTTCCATCTAGTGTTCATCATTGCAAGCTTCATTGACATCTTTAGGCTCAATCTTAGAAATCAAGAAATACTCTTCTACAATATTTCTTCTAGTTTGCACACTTTTATTCTTGTCCCCTATAATTTGATTTTCAGAATGATTTAGCTTCACATACCTCAGAGTTTTAGGATTCTCTCAAACTTCTAGTTCTTTTGTTCTTTCCTCTGCACTTGCACTTGTCTCTCCTTCCTGACTACCTTGATTTACCGGAACAAATGGAAGTTGTTTTACCAGAACATATGGCACAATTTGAGGTTGATTCTATGTTTGGGAATTCTTCCCTTTGTTTTTGTTGTCTTCCTAGTCATCAGAATCATATCCACAGTATCTAGATGATTTAGTAGAGTCCTCATCAACTTTGACATTTGCACTCTCAACCATCTTTCTCAATCTTCTGTTATAGCACTGGTAGGCGTTGCTTTTAGTAGAGTAACCTAGAAAGATTCCTTCATCACTTCTTGCATCAAACTTGCCTATATCCTCATCTCTCTTGATATAACACTTGCTTCCAAAGATCTTGAAATATTTAACAGTAGGATTATAACCAAACCATAGTTCAAAAGGAGTCTTACTAGAATTACCATTTACATTTACCCAGTTCAAAGTGTACACAACAGTGCTTACAACTTCACTCCAATAGATGTGAGGCACATTTCCTTCAATCATCATTGTTCTAGCAACATCTAGAATTGTTTTTTTCTTCCTCTCTGTAACTCCATTCTGTTGAGGGGTTTGGGGAGTAGATAATTGTCTCTTGATTCCATGCTCTTCACAGAAAGAATTAAACTCCTTGGAGGTGAACTCACCACCTTTGTCTAACCTTAAGCATTTTATTTTCAAACCTTTCTCATTCTTTTCCATAGCTTTGAAACTTTTGAACTTCTCTAATGCTTCACATTTTTCTCTTAACAAAACAACCCATATCATCCTAGAATAATAATCAATAAGTAGTATAAAGTACCTTTCTCCATGGAGACTTTTGACTTTGGAGGGACCACATAGATCAGTATGCACCAGCTCCAGTAACCCATTTGAATGATGTTGTTTTCTTCGAAAACTAACTCTAGTATGTTTTCCCATCTGACACTCCTTGCAAATTGTGTTAGTAGGCTTCACTAGCTTAGGTAGATCTCTTACCGCTTGAGTGGAACTTACTTTGACAATGTTATCAAAATTCACATGACATAGACTTCTATGCCATAACCAGCTTTCATCTACTTGAGCAATTAAACAAATTTCACTAGCAACTTTCAGATGAAAAATATTACCTTTTGTCTGTTTACCTGAAGTAATTACATTTCCAGAACTTCTAAATATCCTACATCTTCCACCTTTGAACTAAAGATCATAACCCTTGTCCACCATCTATCCAAAACTCAACAGGTTGTGCTTCAATCCTTCAACATAAAGAACATCATCAGTGTTATGCTTACCACCAAGACAAATAGATCCTCTACCATGAATCACACAAGCATTGTTATCTCCAAATATTACAACCCCATTGTCATACTTCTATAGACTTACAAATTTACTTTTGTCACCAATCATATGATGTGAGAATCCCCTGTCAATGAACCACTCATTGTTTTATTCAATTCAAGCTACAAGAGCTTTCTCAACTTTAGTAGATTCAGTAGCCACTAGACTATTTTCCTTGATAGCAATGAAAACCCAATCATCTTCATTTCCATTTTCTTTATAGGATTCTTCATTAGTCACACCTTCTTCAACAATATAGCATTTCTTTTGAAATATCGGTTTGTAAGGATTAGACCTAGGAACTCTTTTAGGACACCTTGATGAAAAATGACCTATTTTACTACAAGAAAAAAATTTGATAGGAAGCTTTCCTTTATACTTACCTTGTCAGGTCTGCCTTCTTTCTTCATAATCAATGCTTCCAACTCTTTTACTTCTCTTTCTTCATCTTCGAGCTATTTCATTTCTTCTTCATACTTGAATGTCTTTCTAGAAATTTCTCCTGGATCATATCTTCGCTCGTTTCTTCTAGATATAGTAGCCTTGAATGCAGTTTCAGTCTTGGGAATAGATTCACCAAATTCGCTCAACTCAAAGGCAACAAGTTTACCAATGAGTATATCACTTGTCACATTCGTCAATGATCTAGTTTCTTCAATAGCATGAGCCTTTACTTTGTAGGAGGGAGGCAATGATCTGAGCACTTTAGCTACATTTTCTTCCTCATCCAGGGTACCACCAACACATCTAATACCCATCACTATTTCATTTACTCTTTGCATAAAAGAAGAAATATTTTCATCCTCACCCATCTTCAAATTTTCATACTTGCCTTTCAAACTCTGTAGCTTAGCCATCTTCACATGTACATATCCTTCATACAAAGTTTCCAGCTTCATCCACATCTCATGAGTTGTCCTCAGACCTATCACATTTTTCATTTTCAAATTTGTTAGAGCACTCAACAAAGCTTCCATAGCCTTGAAATTATTCTCAACCTCTTTAATCTCATCAATAGTGGAGGGACCATTCTGAGGAATAACATATCTATTTTTTGTAATCTTCCAGAAGGGTTCACCAATACACCTCAAATGACACTCCATCCTAGTTTTCCACAATGATTAATTTGTTCCATAGAATCTAGGACTGTCCTTCTTGTATGATGCTATCTCGGATCACCTCAAGCTTTTAAACTTATTTAGAGGATCTAGTTCTAATACCAATTATTGGAAAAAAAAGGACAAACAACTGAGAGGGGGGGTGAATCAGTTGTCACAGAATATTAAGAATTTTCAAACTTTACTTAACTTAATCTCAGATTTGATGAATGAACAATAAACCATAAACACTCAACACATCAGAAACATAGAGAACACCAAGGTTTTTTCTGTGGAAACCCTGTTAGGGGAAAAACTATGGTGGATGTTAGTCCACAATATTATGCCCTGTTAAAAGTATAAGAAAAATGATGGGAATGCACATGCATTAATGCACACTACCTAGAGATCACTGCTCAAATTCAAGAGGGCTCATTTCCCATCAATACATAGCAATACAGATTAGATCCATAGGGTATGAACTAAGAAAATAGCTTCTTCAGAAGCCTGATTATAGTTCTAGTTAAGCACAAAATACCTTCTGCACACTTTCTCTAGCATACATTCACTTTTAAGAATATTAACTTCACTCAACCAATCGCTCTGATATATCTGCAACATGGAATACATCAACAACTTAGTCGACCAAAAATATAAAAAATATTTTCAATGTCTACCCAAATTTACTAATAAATTTTCAATGTGGATCAAACAACATCAGCTAATATCATGATGTGATCCAAAACAATATCCTCGAGCATGCCAAACATTGAAATTTAAATCTTCAAGGATTCGTAACACGTTACAACCATCATGTCGGCGAAGAACATGAAAACCCAAATATACCGAGAAAAATCTTCGACCACGAGCACACCGATCAACACAGAAGTACAAAAAAAATAGAAAATGATCTAGAAGCATCCACAAACAACAAGAACTAACAAAGAAATATTTGCAACAACAAAAATTATCAGAAACACATAAACTTCAATTAGGAACACTAACAAAATCCATGAACACAACTGTTCATAGCTCGATCAAATCTTCACGTGGACCTCTGAAACTTCTGGTAGATGAATTAGATACTCTCAACAATAAACCCTCTAGTCCACAACAACTAATCTTCAATTTACATAACAAGACACCTTCATGACCTTCATTGTTCCACTGACAACCTACAACTCTTCCTTTAACAATTTTCTCAATATCCTCGATATATACAACCTTCAATACAATAATGCTAATAGTGTTGACATCAATGACAACCACATATTAGCAACACAACCACAACATCTAACAAAAACTAGATGATTGACCCTCGGGAGGGTTACAAGAGTGAACAAACCCTATTTCCCTTAAATCTAAAAGCCCTAATAGGCCCACAAAGGGTAAACCCTTGAACTCCAAAGAATTTCTACATGTTATGAACAAATGCGGGGTCACATTCATGGGATGAAATCACATAATTCCATTTTTTTTGCATAAAATGCTATGGTACTTTCTCTTCCCATTCCTATAGGAACCCTAGTAGAGTCATTAAACTATAAAACTTGAATATTTGTCAAACATAGAAGCCCTTACAAGAGTTCACATGTGAAAAGCCATTAATCAAAAGCCATATTTAATGGCATGAGTCACCTCAACATCTGCAATGGCATTCCCCGCAAGTGGTAATGTTAAACTTCTAAAATGGCCAAGTGCCAATCTCAATCCAGAAAGTTGTTTGTGGGAGGCCAAACCTGGCAAGACGTTGTAATGACATGGATTTTAAAGGATTCCATGACCTTCGTATCTACATTATCAAACCTTGTGTCCTACAAGGCCTACTAACGATCATCCTAAAATTTCATCCTCAATATGTGACTCACTTAAGAATCAATGGGTTCAGTGGTTAGTTCAATCTGCTACGTAAAACCCCTTTGCAGATATTTGTCTGCAAGATGCCACGATTTCCAATCCATATCAATGAAATAACTTCAAATGACACTCGATTTGATAGCATCCACATAGTAATTTCCCACAAAATCCCTTAAAAGAGGTGTAAGAAGAGATCAGGCCATTGGAGATCAGAGTCTGGTTTGTTTTCTTCCATAGAAGTGAAGGTAGGAAAGGGTAGAGGAGAAACCGAATCCCTGAAAAGTCGAAAGGCATGTTGGGCTTCTCTATTTGGGGTTTTTCCTTAAGCCTTACTAAATGTAATCTATGCAAATGGTAAGAAGGAAGAGCGATACCCAAGCCCCGAAACAAAGTTAGAAGAAAGTTTCCAACAATGTACAAGTAACTTCATAACCAAGCATAGAAACCCATTACTATGTTCACAAAGGAAACAAAACCAAAATTAAGTTAAGTTCAAATGGTTTTGAACATCAGGCTTCAGACTGGTGGCTTTTCCTTATGATTGAAATATGGGGTATGATGGAGTCCTGATCCCCGACATCCAATTAGCATCAGACTTCAAAGATCAGAACTAACACTTTCTCCTTAACAACAATGACGAGTATGTGAAGTGATGAAACCCTAAGGGCTGAAATCTAAAAGGTGAAGTATGAAGTATTATGGAGTCCCAACCCTGAGGGCTGAAATTTTTGTACCACCCAAAATGTTGAAATTTATAAGTATGATGACTCGACAGAGCTTCAATTCTATTCCCCCCACTTGCTAAATTGCCTCACTCCAAAATTTGCTAAGTCCTAAACCAATGCATGGATTGTGATGTGAGAAGCCACAAATGGGACGTTATCTCCCACAAGACATTCTTTTTGGTATAAAATTTAACGACATCCATGCTAACAGCTTCCACATCTGTATTTTCTACAAAATAGAATGGCCAATTCAACAAGTGCAATAACTTTAAACATCTTTAACATACAATTTCCCATGTGATTGAATGAACCTTCATTGAAATAACTTAACCTTTTCCAATGCAAAAGTATGACCATGGGATGCCATTTGCAGAACGCAATTGCACCGGTACCATTGCCAATGTCTTCCACATTGACAACATCCACAAGGTGGAAACCTGCATCCACAAGGTGGAAACCTGCATAACCTAGCCCGCAAAACTACAAAACCCATAGAAGATCATGAAATGTTAGAAATTATTTAATTTAATGATTCCTTTTGGATACATGGATGGATTTAAAGATGTTTTAGAAATATCTGACTAACATTTTTCTCCTTCTTGATTTATTAGAACATTTATTACACACTCTTTGTGCAGAATTTATGGAACAAACTCAAAAGGCCGATAAAGCCAAGAAGAGCACTAGGGCTACTAAGGGAAAGAAATAGAAGTCCAAGATGAAGTATGAATTCCATGGAGTGGAGTGCACTTCAAAGACCGTGTTATAGTAGGACAAGGTGATAGACATTGATCTAGGTCAGATTAACATTGACAAATTCTGACAATGTGTCCTAGTTATGCCAAAGATAAAAGAGGCATGGAGGTTAAAGAAAAGTGGAATTATGAAAGAAACATGCTTCCCTCCATCCTTGGTCAGTCTAGAATTGATATTTGGGTACCAAAATTGCTACCACCAACCAACCAAAAGAGTAGTGACCGTTGATTGTAGAGTCCTAGCTGATCTCACTCGTATGTCAATCAGGAAAATGTTTGGGATCCTCTTGTTTGATAAGATGGAAGACACATAGAAAGGGTATGCACAAAATGTATGGGATGAGAACCCATCTGCATGTAAGAAAATAATAAACCAAGTTTGGATGCTTGATCAACATCCAGGTGCGTGTAAGCTGCCCCAAAAGCTTTTTCAGAGTGACTTTGTAGAAGTCAATGCCCTAGTAACACTTCTAAGCAGGGTGATGGGACTCCCAACCTCCTCTATCTTTGAAGAATGGATGTAGTATTTCATAGAGGAAACTCTAAGAGGTGACACAAATTTTCATTGGGCCAAGATGATAAGTGACAATATCCATAATTAGTTTGTTGCAATAAAGAAAACTAAGGAGTTTTATATGACTTCCTACATTGTATATCGCTTGGCGGTGAACTTTCCCTATAAAGGGCTGGATTGTGCTAGCGATCTTAGAACCAAGAAAGAACAAACCATTGTTTATGATTGTAACCTACAGCTATAGTACATGAACTATAAAAAGAACTATAGGTGGGTAAATGATGCTTTCATTATGCACATTATACAAACATTTCCAAATGACTATAGCAAAAAAATATCGAATTGTGTGAAGGAATTAATCAAGAACTATGGGTGTTGGTTCATCCAATTCCCAAAATTTACTTGTTTAAGAGTTGAAGGCTTCTTGGGATTCCCGTATCATTTTCCCCAATATCTGAGTGACATGATAATCTTGTTGGAACTTACATGATAGTTTCAAACCTCCCATTTGTTGCTACAATCCAAACACCACATAGGATTCCCTTATCCTATTGTCTTTGGTCAAGGGCTATATTCATGTTCTTCTGCCCCATGTGTGAAGTATTTAGAGAAGGAAATTGCAGAATATGATCTTGTTGCACAACAAGCAAGGAGATATGGACCCTTCAAGAAAGTTAAGAATATAGGTTGGGAGCCTACACACTCACAAAGCCCATGTCGAGGAATTTTTGGAAAATTGTGATGATGACCATGAGGTCTAGAGGTGGCTCTTTATGATAATGACAACCAAATTCATAAATTTTATTTATTTATTCCATGTTCTCGACTAGGTGGTCAAAGATAATGATACTCTTGATAAGAAAGAATTTAATGCTATCATCAAGGTGTCTCTACTTGTGTTAGATTGGGAAGAGCCAAATATTATAGACTTGTACACCATCATGTGTTCGATAGTACAATGGACCATAAGATGGTTAGATGATTAGAAGACCTAATTAGAGCTCCAAGGTGTCAAGCTGAGATATGGTGAGTTGGAAGATGAGATTGAGAGTGAAATAGAAAGTAGAGCTAAAGCTGGTTCTTTGGGAAAAGTCCCAAAATCTCCACAAAATACCCACTCCAAGAAAAGAAAAGATGCACCAGAAAGGAAGCCCAAGCAAAAGGTATACTCCAAGAAAGCAGTAGAAGGGAAAAGGACACCAAAGAAGTCAAAGAGGCAAGAATATTTGTTATTGAAATGACTATAATATAGGAAGAGTCCTCTCCTCTTGAGGGGGAAGACCGACCACAATCACCTCCACCACCTACTGCACCGCTTCCATCATCTACCATTGCACCATCTTCTTACACACCTGCACCACTTCTTGTATCATCACCACCTGTTGTGGACATCTCAGTCCACCTCTCTTCAGCCTCCCCAACTTCCTCTGTGGTCTTGGTTGAATCTTCCTCATCAACCTTGTCTCCCCTATCTTCTTCTTTTATCCCAGCTTTGCAACCCCCTTTCTCCTCTTTTCCACCTTATATTTCCACCACCTCTATGACACCTATCATATTGCCTAAGTCTTTTTTTCCTATTTGCAGAATATGCCCTATCAATTTTTAGAGACTATCTTGAATCTTGAAGCCAAGTTTCTCATGACTCAAATAGCTGCATCATTTCCTACTCCACCTCCACCTACTGAGCCACCTAAGATGGAGGATACTATGCAGATATGTGAAGAAATTCAAAAGAGAAGTGAGGAGATACTTGAGGATATAGCTGGTACAACTGAGGGAGCTACAAAATTAGACTGTGAGGAATACCACGAGCATGTTGATGGGGGTCTAGAAATTATTGATATGGTTGAGGTTTCCTTAGATGATGAGGGGCAATGAACACACAAGGATGGGGACCTGAGTGAGTTTAGGGAGCACTATAATGTGTAAACATTTGATAATGAAGAAGACACTCAAAGGGTTGACCCCAGTGAAGGAAAGCAACACAAGGATGAGTAGAATGAAGAAAGGGTCAAAGAAATAGACTAGGGTAAAGATCAACATGATGGAGATATTTGTTTGGAAAAGAAAAAATGTTGGAAAGAATGATGAACTTCACAGAGCAGGACAAGATGGGGGTTGGCATGAAGAAGAAATGCACTTGAAAGAGGATGAAGGAGAAAAGACTGCTGATGAAAAAAATATTGAATCTCCTCAAGAAAAAAATGTTGAGAGTGATAGGAATAACGAAGCAACACAAGAAGAAGAAAATATTGAACAAGGGGTTGTAGAGTCTACCCAAATAGAAAAAATTGAGATCAACAAAGGGAAAATAATAAGGCTAGAAGGGGAGCATGTTGAGAAGGAAAAGAATGATGCTCTGAAGCATGGGGAGGAGGAAAAATTTAAAGATCATGAGGAAGATGATGAATCCTCAAATAAAGCAAAGATCCCTTCATGGTTGGAACAACAGTTGAAAAGAAAATCCCCAGTGTTGCAAGATCCAGAGGCTCGATTGAAAGCTATTTTGGCAAATGCATAGATCAAGCCTCACAAGAGGAGGAAGCCAAAGATTAAATTCCACATCACCACAAATGTGTCAGGCTCCCACATACTACAAGTGGTGACTCCTGCTACCAACAAGGATAGGGATACCATTCAGGGTAAGGATGATCAAATCACATCTATAAACCTTGGTCCCACCTAGCGAGGGCATAAAATAGATGAATTCCAGGGTTCGGTCACCACCATATTGAATCAAATGGATAAATACTAAGCCACTAAGGCAGAGTTAAAGGCGTGGGTGGTAGAATTGACAACCTTCATACAATAATGGGCTACATTTGGAGAAGAGGTTTCAACGGAATCATCGGTGCCTGTCATACTATCAAAGGAAGAGATTAATAAAATGTAGAAAATGAGAACCTAGACCAAATCTAGCTCAAAATGGATCAAAAGGGTGACTGACACAGGAAACAAAGCCATTCATTATGGGGTTCTAGGATGCACAATCGTTTTTTAATTTTGAAAAATGAGATTGAAAAGGAGGTGGAGGTTTGCAAAGACTTTCCTAAACTCTACAATATGATATGCCCCAAGTTAAGCTGCATCTTGAAGTTACCTATAGAGGTCTGGAAGCAGGAACTAGCTCTGCCTAAGGAGTATCACTGCTTGCCTAAAGTTTGGCTATTCAATTTTGAATTCATAAAAGGAGTCATAGAAAAGGTGTTGGTTGAGATGAATGCTATTCTTTCCAATGTCATTGAGAATTTTTCTGAATGTGATGAGATTCTGGAAGTGCTAATAGGAGAAAAAATACTAGCTCAAAATTTGGATTGCGAGTTGGTGAGGCGTCAATTCCATAAAAAAGATGGAATAGGGAACCAGTGACATTTTTTCTAGGAGCTTTATGGACTTTGTTGCACATGCCTTCACTCACTCAGAGAAAATTATTTAGAGAGGGGGTTACTGCATGGGACAAAAATAGGATTTGATTGATGAATTTAAGCTTGTCTCCTTCAAGATAAGCATGTCTAATTTCCTAGAGCATGCTAAGCTTTTAGCAGTTGCAAGGAAATTTATCCAATATTCCATTGTGCAAGAGGATGCTGGGAATAATTTGATAGAGGAAAAATATTTATAATTCCAAGCTAGAAGATCAAATTAGCTACAGGATGAAACTAGCTACAAGAAAAAATAGACTAAAAGAAAAAAATAGCTACCTAGAAGTTTGCTCTAGGCACCTTTTTGATATTTCTTAATATAAAATATGCTAAGGATATTGTACATTCTCCTAGGTTCACATGTGAACCAATTTTATATTAGGAAATATTGTACTTACATTGGACTTGATGTAAATCCTAAGATGTAGTAAACATGCACCATTAGATGCAAATCAATCTTGGCCATTGATCTGGGTTTTGGAAAACTATAAATAGGGGCTTCCCCCATCGTTTGAAAGAGAGATGAGTTGTTGTGTAATTTTTTTTTGAGGCAATATAAAAGAAAGCATTGCAGATTGGTGATTTCTTTGAGTTTTCTCTTAATGTTTGCATGATTTAGCCTCCATATTTTATTTTAGTTTAGTTTATTTTGTTGGATGTTGTGGTTGTGTTTCTGATATGTGGTTTTCATTGATGTCAACACTATTGGCATTAATGTCTTAGAGGTTGTATATGTCAAGGATATTGGGAAAATTGGAATGACATAAGTTGCAGGTTGTTAGTTGTGAAGTGAATTTCAGTTTGTTGGTGAGTTCAATACATTGATGATCAGAGGTTGTGGATTAAAGGGTTTCTTTTCGAGTATATCTAGTTTATCCAATTTAAGTTTCAGAGATCCATGTGAAGATTTGTATTCTGATAATTTTTTTGTTGCTTCAGTTGATGTTCCTAAATGAAGGTGATGAGATTTTATCAAGTTTAGTTGTTGCAGATGCTTCTTTGGTGATTCATGATGTTTGTGGATGTTTCTAGATCATTCTCTATCTATGTTGCACATCTTCATTGATCGTTGTGCTCACGATTCGAGATTTTCTCTTGCGTGTTCATGATTTTCATGTTCTTGGCTGACAGGGTGTTGTAGAGTGTTGTGGATCTTCAAGGAATAATTTTTAAAGTTTTTTCGTGTTTGAGAATTTTCTTTTGGGTCTTCACTATGTTGTGGCTGACCTTGGTTGATTCACATTAATAATCTTTAATGTTTTGGGCCGACAATTTGTATTCATTTTATTATTTCATTGAGGCCGACATGTAGCAATGTAATTTCTTGTTGTAGATATATATAAGCAATTGATTTATCATTTAAAGGCATGAGTATGTGAAGTGTGTGAGTCCTATGTGCGAATATTGTTCAGATCTTTCGAAGGTAGAAGTAGAGTGTGAAGAAGAGTGAAGAAGTGTTCATGTTCTTAACCGAAACTATAATCAGGTATTAGCAGATGCTATTTTTCTTAGTTCAAATCTTGTGGATGTAATTCATATCTTTGTAAGACAGTGTGTCTTCCTTTATATAATTGAGCAGTGAGCTCTAGGCAGTGCACCTGAATGCATGTACATTCCCCATTCATATTTTTTTATACTTTTAATAGGGTATAATCTTGTGGACTGACCTCCACCATGATTTTTCCCCTAAAAGGGTTTCCACAAAAATATTGGTGTTATGTGTGTTTATGATGTGTTGTTGATTTATGCTTTCATGGTTATTGATCAGATATGAGAATAAGGTTAATAAGTTGAATAAGTTTGAAATTATGTGACAATTGATTCACCCCCCCTCTCAGTTGTTTTCCCTTGTGTTTCCAACAATTGGTATCAGAGCAGGTTCCTTGGAGGAACTTTAATAGCTTGAGGTGATCTGAGATGGTGACATATAAGAAGGGTAGTTTGAGATTTGATGGAAAAAATTATTCTCTGTGAAAGACTCGAATGGAGTGCCATCTGAGATGCATTAGTGAACCTTGCTGGAGCATTACAAGCAATATGCACATGTTATCCCTCAGAATGGTCCTACTACTGCTAAGATTAGGGATGTTGAGCACAATATCAGGGCTAAGGAAGCATTGTTGAGTGCTTTGACTAATTTTGAGATGACAAATGTTATGGATCTGAAGACTGCTTATGAGATTTGGAAAAAGTTTGAAACTTTGTATGAAGGAGATGCTAATGTGAAGATTGCTAAGTTACAAAGTCTGAAAGGGCAATATGAAATGCTGAGAATGGGTGATGATTAGAACATTATTACTTTCATGCAAAGAGTGAATGAAATTGTGTGTGGTATTAGATGTGTTGGTGGATAGTTGGAAGAATCAGAGATTGTTGCTAAAGTGCTTAGATCCTTGCCTACTACATACAAAGTCAAAGCTACTGCTATTGAGGAGCTCTGAACTGTAACAAATGTAACTAGAGACATGTTGCTTGGTACGCTTACTACTTTTGAGTTGAGTGAATTTTGTGACGCTCTTCCTAAGATAGAATTTGCATTCAAGGCTACTACCTCTAGAAGAGATAAATAGAGATATGATCTACGTGAAAGTTCTTCTAGAAAGGTATTCAAGTATGAGGAGGAAATGAGAGAGATTGAAGAAGAGTAGAGAAATCTAGAGGAGCTTGAATCTCTTATTGTCAAAAGAGAAGCTAAAGGAGAAGGTAAGTATAAAGGGAAATTTCCTAAATGTTTTTCTTGCAATAAGATAGGTAATTTTTCATCAAGGTTTCTTGAAAGAGTCCCTAAGCCAAGACATAACAAGCCTAGATTTCAAAGAAAATGCTATTATGCTGTTGATGAAGGTGTGACAGATGATGAATCTGATAAAGGGAATGCAAGTGAGGATGAATGGGTATTTATTGCTATCAAGGAAAATGATCCTACCCCTATTGAATTTGTTAGTTACTCAGATGTGGAGAAAGCCCTAGTTGCTCGAGTTGAAGAGAAAGATGAATGGGTGATTGACAATGGATGCTCTCATCACATGACAGGTGATAAAAGTAATTTTGTGAGCCTGAAAAATTATGATGGTGGTGTTGTAAGATTTGGTGATGACAAAGTTGGTGTAATTCGTGGCAAATGATCCATTTCTCTTGATGGTAAGAATAATACTGATGATGCTCTATATGGGGAAGGTTTGAAGCATAATCTCTTAAGTGTCAGACAGATGATTGACAAGGGATACAATCTTCAATTCAAGAATGGTAAGTGAAGAGTATTGGGGAGTTATAGAAATGTGATTGCTTTAGGTACAAAAACAAAAGGTAACATCTTTCACTTGAATGCTACTAGTAAAAGTTGTTTGATTGCTCAAGTTGATGAAAGTTGGTTGTGGCATATGAGAATGTGTCACGCAAACTTTGATAATATTATCAAGATAAGTTCTACTCCGGCAGTGAGAGATCTTCCTAAGTTGGTAAAGCCTACTAATTTACTATATGCAAGGAATATTAGTTAGGGAAGCAAACTAGAATTTCATTTCGGAGCAAACAACATTGTTCAAAAGGAATGTTGGAACTTGTTCATACTGATTTGTGTGGTCCTTCAAGAATCAAAATTTTACAAGAAGATAGGTACTTCATGTTACTTATTGATGATTACTCTAGATTGATGTGGGTTGCCTTCTTAAGGGATAAATTTTAAGCTTTGGAGAAATTCAAGACTTTTAAGGCTATGGTTGAGATAGAGACACGTTTGAAGATTAAATGTCTGAGATCGGATAGAGGTGATGAATTCACTTCTCATGAGTTTAATTCTTTTTGTGAAGTGCATGGGATAAAGGGACAATTATCTGCCCCATGGAACCCTAAGCAAAATGGAGTTGTGGAAAGGAAGAATATGACAGTTCAAGATGCTGCTAGGACTATGATGCTAGAAGTAAATGTTCCTCATATCTATTGGAGAGAAGCTATGAGTACTACTATTTACATCCTCAACTAGGTACAAGTCAAAGGTGATACTGGTAAGACCCCTTTTGAGCTATGGATTGGTCATAAGCCTACTATTAGATATTTCAAAATCTTTGGGAGTAAATGCTATATCAAAAGAGATGAAGAGAGAGGAAAGTTTGATGCTAGGAGTGATGAAGGAATCTTTCTTGGTTATTCTACTAAGAGCAAGGCTTACCGGTGCTACAATAAGAGAATGAGGAAAGTAGTTGAAAGTGCAAATGTCAAGGTTGATGAAGACATAGCTAGACCATCTAGAACCTATGGATATGATTCAGATGATCAAAATAATAGTTCAGTCATAGGAAAGCAAGTTCAGACTCAAAATCAAGTCCAGATCATTCTGGTGAATCAATAAAATCAAGAGGAAGGAGCTAGTGAAAGTGCAAGAGAGAGATCACAAGAGCCAAAAGTTCAAGAACATTCTAAGACTCCAAGGTATGTAAGACAAAATCATTTAGAAGATCATATTATAGGTGTAGAACCCCAATCCTAATACCTACAAAACAAAATAAACAAACACATAGTTAGATCCTATTCAAGGAAGAATAAAGATTCCCCATGAAATCCATTAACAATGCTCAAACTAGGAAATAAAATGAAGAACACAATAAGAAAGCTATGAAGTCCTAATTAAGCATGCAAACTCATGATCCCATGGGGGAATTGGTGCCAATTTGATGTGAAAATTGGCCCTTTCCCAACTCCTATGATGCAATGTTGATGAGTGATGAAGATTGATCCCCTTTGTTGAAGATTTACTTGAGCTCCATGATGAAAAACCTACATAACCTAGCTAAGAATTTGATAAAATTGATAAAAATGGTAATGCTTGAAGATGAAATAGAGTATAATAAGTTTTCTCAAATTGTGGATGATCAAATGAGGAGAGAATCCTCTTATTTATAGAAAGACAAGATGGAGAAATGCCCAAAATGAAGCAATGTGGGACTAACTTTCAACCAATGGAAAAATACCACTTGTCAAGAGATGAATGGGCCAAGAAGGTGCACATTTTGATGAATGTTCCCATAAATGCAATTAGTTGAAATTTGAAATTAGTGAAATGACAAGGTTGAGGGAGAGTCAAATGGAGTTATGGCCACTTGGCTATATGTAAAAGGACTTGTAAGAAGGAATGAATGTCTTATAGGAAGGACAAAGTCCACTTGGAAGGATTTCAAAATTGAAGGAATATTCTCTAAAGATGCCAAGTTGAGAGAAAATATAGATTTAATAAATGAATTAAATGTATTTTCATGTGCAAGTGGAAAAAGCTAGAGGATGGGACATGGATTAAGATTAGAGTTAATTAGGATTTGATTAAATGAGAGGAGATTAGGTGATTTGACAATTTTGACTTAGATTTTAGGATTTAAATAAATCAAAGTTAAGAGGAAAATGATTTAGACTTAGTTAAATAAATGTTTTGATTTATTCAGCTAAAGGGGATGATTGTTAGATTAAATCAAATAAGGTTTAATTTATTTAACTTAATAAGATGACTTTAGAGATTTAATTAAATAAAATGGATTATTTAATTAAATAGAGACCTAGGGTTAATTAAACTAGATTGATTAATTTAATTAAAAAAATAGAAAGACTTAATTAGATAAATAATGATTTATTTAATTAAGGGAGAAAAATTGATGAGTTTAATCAAATAAGGGTATTCAATTAAATGGTTAGATAGAGGGATGATTTAGGATGAAGTGGTGTTAGTAATTGGGATCAAGTATGTCGGTATATTTTCCATGTCTACATTTTGCCCCTCTTTGAAGCAAAGTACTCGTTACATTGGTTCAAAGAATAACTGTCTCGATCAAAAGTCAAAATTTGCCTCACTGCTGCCTCAGTGAGAGAAAACATGCTGATATACTACCCCCTCGAGAGATCGGATGAAAATTTGGATTTTTCGGTGATCTTGCGAAAAAAGAGGTCAGGGTGCCCGACAGGTCCAAAAAGGCTCCAGGATGCCAAAAAATGAGATAAAATGCAAAAAATGGTGCAAAACAGCCCTTTGTTGGGAGAAAATGGGATCGGGGGACCAAAACCTTGATTCCGACGACTAAACAGGGTTAGAAAACCCTACTTTTTAGGCTTAAATAGGCCTCGATGGGCCACTTCCAATTTATTTCAACATTCAGGCCTTTAGAGATTTTGCAATTTTGAGCTTTGACCCCTTTGGAGAGATGGAACAATGAAAACTTTGTCGTCACATTTCAGATAGAGTACGCACACACCAGAGGCTACCTGGCATTGGACCACCGGTGAGTCAACTTGACCTAACTTTGTTTTTCAATTTTTGTGTGCATTTATTAGGCTAGGAAGCTTAGTTTTCAGGAACGGTCCAATATAGCACCGTTGGAAAGTTTTAATTGGTGTCGCGCGGCCTCAAACTGCACTACAGTCATGAGTAGCGATGTCATGGAATTGTTTGGAATTAGGGTTTAAATTCCAAACCCAACCACATATGCAAAGTGCCTAGCTGCGGTTCTCTTTGAAATTAGGGTTTCCTCTTAAACTAAGCCGCCCTCTCAAGTTGCAATGTTGTGACAGAGTTTGAGAGTTTGAAGCTCCTAGTGATGTAGTTTGGAGTTTGCAAACTGCACCACACCCATAGACAACGACGCTGAGGTTGTTTCAAGAAGCCGAAGAAAACCAGGATTAAGATTTTTTTGATGAATTTTAACGCGGTGACTTTCCTGATGCAGGACGAGGTAATGATACTTTATTCACCCGAGCATAGGTCCCAGGATCTTTTCAGCATTTTGGATGATCTGTCGAGTGACACCAGGAGCACCTAAGGTGGATCAGGCTTTGGTACATTGCTTATGCACCACCCGTGAGGACACACTTGGGTATGATGATAGCACTCGCTGAGAGATGGCACAACGAGACATCCTCTTTCCACCTACCGATAGGCGAGGCTACGGTCACACTAGAGGACGTGTGACAGATCCATAGATTGCCCATTTTCAAAGAGTGCATTATTAAAGATGTGGAGGCCAGAGGGAGGCCTGCTGTGACATCATGGGAATTGATGAGATTTTCTTTTGTGAGGGCCAGATCAAGCTGGAGCATCACAAGCCTGCCATTCCACCCTTTCGATTAGTTATAGCAGCTATCATATCGGATCTCGTTGCACCAGATCGGCATGGCTGATACTTCAGTCCTAAATGGGGGCTCGCTTGAGAGCGCATGGTTTAGCAACAAACATTGTTTACGTGGGGGCCAATTCTTCTAGCCTCATTTTACAGAGATTTGCATGAATTCCCATACCTAGATGACCGAGCTCTTGGGGTGGGGGTCACACTCCTGCACATCTGGGCTTGGGAGCACATCATTGTGCTTCGTCCGTGAGTTGTTCCACTTACCATGGAGCTAGATGATCTGGTTGTCTGGTGATACAAAGGAGTTTTTTCTTTCAGCCACAAAAGACAACACATGACTCTCCACTGGAGGAGAGTCCTGGATGACATGCGAGTGCTCACATGGCAGCCATACCTTGGATGGCCTGCATGGTTTGATGATGTTCAACAACTCTTTTTTGCTAGCTAGGATAGATTGATGCAGGGAAGAGAGCACACGATGCTTGAGATGTACCTACTAGGTAGGGTTCAGAGGCAGTTCAGAGAGCCACAAGATAGGGAAAATGATTAGTATGTGGCCATTTTTGCATAGACGATGAGCCAAAGCTCCTCGGGTTGATACATTCTTATGCATGTGGCAGTTTAGAGTTTTATGTAGCTAGTGGCTAGGTCATGGCCATACAATTAGGGATAGGTCGATCCAAGGACCACACAAGAATATAGAGATTGGTTTAGGCCACCTCTTCGTTTGATAGTACCAGGCACACCATCTGCTCGACATAGGGCTAGAGGCAGAGGGGTAGGTCAAGGCCAAGGCGATGAAGATAGGGACCAAGGAGGTAAAGGACCACCACCAAATTAGGATAGGGGGCCACAGGATCAGCCACTCCCAGATCCGCAGGTGGTCCAGCAAAGACAAGATGTCCCTTGGCAGGATCAAGACTAGGGACAAAAGGATAGGGTCCCGACACCACCCAGGGATGAGGGCCAGGATCAGCCAACTGTGCAGCCATCTCTCCAGCCAAACCCTACGGATGACTAGATTTTGTAGTTACAGGCCCAGGAACAGGCACTTACAGCTAAGAGAGATCAGTTGCGAGTAGAGCGGGACTAGGCGGTCCAACAAAGATAGGTGGTGGAGCTACAGACGATGGCCAAGATGGGTAGATGACAACAGAGAGAGAGTATGTTTGCATCTTCCTCCCAGAGCAAGGTATCACTTCGATCATACAGGGAGGCCATCCAGGAGGCTAACTATTACAGGTTGCATTATTACTAGTCCATGCTGAGAGTAGCCCGAGTGCCAGATTTTTCACAGAGGATAGGCCATAGACCCGCATAGGATCATGTGGAGAGAGCAGGTGGCGAGGGCAGCAACCAGTAGGGCTAGCCTTCATTTTGATTAGAGACAAGATTATTTTTTTTCCCTATGGGCTCATTTTTGATAGCTCGATGGGCCGTTTTTACTCTATTGACATACACATGTATATTTTGATCCAATTTTTGTACCATGACAGTGTATTTATTTTGATGATATATGAGATGGTACTTATCTAATATGATGTGTCCTATTCTACTTTATGCATTATGGATGGCTTCTTATTTTCTATATGTTATGCAATGTGATATGATGATGCTATGATGTTTTCTTATATGATGTGATGCACTAATGTTATGCGATGTTATTTATGTGATGATGCAAATGTGATGAGATACAGTCTATTTCAAAATCTTTTATGATATGATGATGCAAAATTTAATGATTATGTGACTATCAGATCTATATTATGCCCCTAATGGATGAAATGCAATATGTTTTATTTTTCATTATCTTTTCTCATGCATTATATGGTGATGTATTTATATGATGCTCATGATGATGATATGGTTCTTATGATGATGATATGGTTCTTATGATGATGATATGATGAATGCAAAATGAATGTAGATGTGTAAATGATGAAATTCTTTTAATAACCAATCTATATTATGCAATGATGGAAATGCAATGCATGTGATATGATTTAATATTTCCTATATGATATGCAGTATGCAAAATGCTAATGGTGTGTGTACGCAGGATGAGTGCATATATGATGAATTTTGATTAACTACCATGGTACCCTATTAGTGTGGGAAGAAGATAGCATAAAAACAGAGATTCCAACAAGACACGAGATGATGATGATGATGATGCATACCGAGGAGTTGGGATTTTCAAAGGGCCAATTACCTTATGTTTGATAACGCACATAGGTGCGATGCATCAAGGTATTAAGAACCAGGATGGCGTTGCACCTAGTGTGATGGATTTTGACTCGACACTCAGATAGGAGTACTCCTATTCACACCTAGCGTACAAAACTTTATTCAAAATTCAGTTTAGATATTCCAGACATCTCCGACCAAAACATAGAAATGCAAGCCTTCCTATGTGGTCAACAAGATATATAAAACACCCTCTCTACACCTACACAAAGCATGCATGACCAAGGTTATATTACAAGAATATCCCACAAACACAACATATAAAAAGATAATGATAGTTGCTCCCTTCCTATCTCTCTAAATCCTTTTGTTTGAATATAATCGAGAGTTCCTTGGAATGAGTGCAATAAGATAAGTTCAACAAGATAAAGATAAAGTAAACAAAAAAGTTAATGTTCTTCATACCGCTAGCCAAGACTAAACTACAGTGATGCCTGTTGTTGATGTCCATTGTAGGAAGGATGCATCCTAGGACATGATGATATCAAATGATTGATATGGGACTGATTGGATGATAGGATATTTGGTAGAAAGAGTTGACTAACTTGTTTACGTACTAACCTAGACTTGAGAACTTTTGATGTTTTAGTTTTCACTTTTGACCAGCTAGACTTGTTTCTGACTATTTCACCAAAGGTTGAGGATGATGATTGATTTTTTATGAGTGATTTTTATTGTGAGTGAAAGCGAGATAGAGATGGATGGATTTTTTTCAAATATTTTGATGCTTTTAGAGTTTTTTGAAATGTTTTGAGGCTATTTTTGGTATTTTTGAGATTTTACAAATGTTTTGATTTTTCAAAATTTCAAATGTTTTTGGGTTTTCTGAGATTTTGATCAAGGCCTAATCTAAAGACTTATCTTAGGGGCCTCGGGGGCTAATCAATAGACTATCCTTGCCTATGTTATACATGCAGAGACCACGTAGTTCGACTAATTTTGACTTGATTATTAATGAGATATGAACAATTGGATTGCCAGATTATTATGACGGACTCCTAAAGGATTGACCTAAATGTCTCAGGGGATGATGAAAGATCAACCTTGCCTACGTTCAAGGCTCAGAGACCCGTAATTCGATAAGGCGACTCTGTTTTTAAATTTTTGACTTGTTTTTGGATTTTGATATGTTTTGAATGTTTTTTGGATTTTGTGATTTTCTAATGTTTTGGATTTTTTGATTTTATGGTGTTTTGGATTTTCTAGTTTTCTGATGTTTTGGATTTTTTTGGTTTTCTTATGTTTTCAATTTTCTGGTTTACTGATGTTTTGGATTTTCTGGTTTTGGGATTTCAAGAACATACACAAATCTGATCTGATGAGACTATGCCCCCAACGTGATGCAATAGACTACTCTGATAAAGGCAGGACAAACTGACCTTGAGACTGAACCGAATAGTACTATGAGGGATCATGACATGAACACATGACCAAGCTATGATGCAGATGTAGATGGGTGATGGATGTGAATATGGAATGTGATGGATGATGGGAGCGTAATGGATGGATGATGCAGAACAAGCCATGAAGATCCTGGTGGATGGAAGGTGCTTATTTACACAGGGTGCATGTTTTCCAGGTTTTCACCAAGGTACTTTCCCAAAGCGCCACCGAAGTGGTTTTCACTAGAGGACAATTTTTTCTCTTTACTGTTTTTAATCCTTTTTCCAATTATTTTGGATTTTTTTGCTTTTTTTATTTTTTTGTTGTCACCAAGATGCTTGTTTGCTAGGTTTTCATCGGGGTAACCATTTTTTTAGGACATTTTCAATTTTTTTTGATTTTTTGGTTCTATACCTTGAAATATTTAGGCATAAAACTTTTTTGAGATGGGAGCTATTCATGGGCTCCTACAGAGGTTCCCCTTTGGGTGTTGGTAATTGGCATGCCCTTGACTTATAGCCCGTTGTGATGATAAATGGTCCCAACCAGTTGGGTTCAAATTTTCCTTTGCCATTTGGATTTGGAATGTTCTTTTGATTCTCCTTTAGGATAAGTTCTTTGACTTGGAATGTTTGACTTTTGATCTTCTTGTTATAGCTCCTCTTGAGTTGATCTTGATAGACCTGTAAATGGTTTAGTGCTTCCATACGTTGCTCATCCAATAACTCCAACTCATTTAGTCTTGATACTCGGTATTCCTCATTCATGTTGAGGTTTTGCAGTGATATTCTCAATGACGAAAGCTTGATCTCGATGGGTAATATAGCTTTTGATCCGTAGACCAGGGAGAATGGGGTGGCACATGTGGGTATGCGAATGATAGTTCAATAGGCCTAGAGGGTAGGATTTAGCTACAGATTCCAGTCATGACCTGCATCATTGACTATCTTTTTGAGGATTTTCAGGACAGTTTTATTGGTGGCTTCTGCTTGGCCATTGCCTTGGGGATAATATGGAGTGGAAAAGCGATGTTGGATTTTGAATTTGTCACAAAGGTCACGAACATCCTGATTCTTGAATGGTGTCCCATTATCGGATACAATAGCTTGGGGAACACCGTATCGACATATTAAGTAGTTTAGGATGAACTTTGATATCTGCTTTCCAGTGATGTATGTCATGGAGATGGCTTCCACCCACTTGGTGAAGTACTCAGTGGCGGTCATGATAAACTTGTGGCCACTGGATGAGGTGGGGGTGATTTTTCTAATGAGATCGAGCCCCCACTGTGAAAAGGGCCATGGTGTGACAATCAGAATGAGCTCTTGAGTCGGAGCATGGATGAGGTCCCCATGCTATTGACATTGTAGACACCTTTTGATGTAGTCGTGTGCTTCTCTTTCCATAGTAGGCCAATAATATCCCATCCTCAGGAATTTCTTGGCCAAGTTCATTCCGCTCGAGTGCGAACCACAAATACCATTATGCACCTCAGTTAAGGCGGTCAATGCCTCCTTAGTGTTTAAGTAGAGTAATAAGGTTCCTTCTATGCTCCTTCAGTAAAGGGTATTTCCGAGGATGAAAAACTGGGATGCTTTCTTGACAAAGGTTTTCTTAAGGTTTGAGGTTATGTTAGCTGGGAGGACTCCTATTCTTAGGTAAGTGTATATGTCATGGTACCAAGGATCATCAGGACCAATGATTTTGCACATGAATTATGACTCTGGTACCTCAAATGTAGGCATGAGAAGCTTCTCTACCAAGACTTTATGCTTTGGGATACTACGAGGGATATCTAATAGGGATCCAATTTTCACCATGGCATCTTCCGCTCTGTTGTTTGCTCTAGGTATCTACTCAAATGTGATCTCAATGAAGGACTCCTTAAGACTTTCCACCAATTTCTTGTATGGAGTTTGTGTGTCATCCTTAGTTTTGTACTCATCATTCACTTGATTGATTATCAGCTGTGAGTCCCCGTATACCTTGAGAGCCATGATATGCCACTGCACTGCTATTCTAAGTCCTATGGTTAAAGCCTCATATTCTGCGATATTGCTTGTGTAGGGAAATGCCAACTTGTAGGACCTTGGTATGTAGTCTCCTTGTGGAGTGATGAAGATGACCTCGGCTCCTGATCCATGCTATGTGTAGGAGCCATCAAAGTACAACTTCCAGTGGTCTGCTATGCTCAAGTTAAAGATGGATTCATCTAGAAAATTTGAAATTAGCGGATTCTCTGAGTACATTGGTGCTTCTGCCAATTGGTTTGCAATGGCTTGCCCTTTGATAGCCTTCCTTTCTACGTGTGCGGACCCCAACCTTGGTACCTACAAAACAACAAGAATAAATAAGAGATTGCAAGCCAAAACAAGGATTCCCCATGAAATCCATTTACAACATTCAAACTAGGAAGAAAATAGTGAAGAACACAATGGAAATGACAAAACAAAGATTGAATCCTAATTTAAATGTGCAAAATCATGATCCCATGGGGGAATTGGTGCCAATTTGATGTGTTGAAGATGATTGATCCACTTTACTGGTGAAGGATGAGAGCTCCAAGCCAAAAATCTACAAAAACCTAGCTAAGAACTCAATGATAATGGATGAAATTTGAGAGATATTTGAGCATGGTAACTTTGCATAAATTGTGGATGGATAAAATGAAGGATGAGATCTTCATTTATAGAATGATAAGATGGATGAATGCCAAAAATGAAGCAATGTGGGACTAACATTCAAATAAAGGAAAGGTGCCACTTGTCAACATTTGATAGGATGAAGGTTGAGCACATTTTGATCCATGTACAAGTTTGAAATTTGAATTTGATGAGATGACATGTTTAGGGGGGATGAAAGATGAGTTAAATGCCAAGTGGGAGACATGTAAGAGACAATGTAAGAGCCTTAAATGCTTTGTTGGATGGACAAGTCAATTTGGGGGGAGATTTCAAACTTGGAGGAATATTCCCTTTTTGATGCCATTTTGAAAGTAAACAGGGAATTATTAAATCAAATAAATGATTTAATTGTGCAAGTTGCAAAATATAGAGGATTTGAGTGATTAGGATTAGCATTGATCATGATTTGATTAATTTAAATGATGTTAGTTGATTTGACCATTTTGACTTAGATTTTAGGATTTAAATAACTCAAAATGAGAAAAGAATGATTTAGATTTAGTTAAATAAATATTTTTGATTTATTTAACCAAAGGGGGTGATGTTAGATTAAATTAAATAAATGTTTGATTTATTTAATTTAATTAGATGAAATTTGAGATTTAATCAAATAATATGGCTTATTTAATTAAATCAAAGATAGGAAGATGAAATGACCTAGCTAATTATACAAAGACAATGATTTAATTAAATCAAGGGATTTATTTAATTAAAAGGAGAATTATGATGACTTTAATGAAATAAGGCTATTTAATTAAATGGTTAGATAGAGGGATAATTCAGAATGAGGCGATGTTAGTAGATCAGGATCGAGTGTGCGATATCAATTTGTATATTTTTGATGTCTAAATTTTTCCCCTCTTTGAAGTGATGCACTTGTTGCGTTGGTTCAAAGAAGAAACTGTATTGATCAAAATTCAAAAAAATTCTAATTTTTCGGATGCCCCACTATTGCCCCAGCAAGAAGAATTATGCTGGTATACTGCCCCCTCGAGAGATCGAGCGAAGAGGTTTTATTTGAGGGTCGATCTCTCGACAAAGAGGTTCAAGATTAGTTCAACTCGAATATTTGATGTAGACATATTTGATGATGTAGACAGTCATCAGCCATGGCTAGCCTCATGCCTATTTTGATATATTACACACACTTGATCCTGATTTGTACCATGAAAGTGACATTATTGATGATGCGATGATTATGATGTTTATATGTAATGGACGATATGATTATGTATGGATGATATGGATGCACATGATTTGATATGATGATGCTTTTATGATTATGCAAATAGATGATAAATGTATGGTTTATGAGATGTTTAGAATAGCCAATATATATTATGCAATGATGGGGATGAATGCATGTGGTATGATTAATTATTTCTATATGATATGATATTCATTATGCAATATGGTTTTTGGATGCAGGATGGATGCATTAATGATAATTTATGATTAACTGTCATGGTACCATGTTAGCGCGAAAAGCAAGAGATAGAGGAAAATAAGAGATTCCAACAAGACATGAGATGATGATGATGATGATTTCTTGCCAAGGAGTTCAAATTTTCAGAGGGCCAATTACCTTATGTTTGATAACACACCTAGATACGATGCATCAAGGTATAAAGAACTAGGATGGCGTTGTACCTAGTGTGATGGACTTTGACTTGACAAAAAAATAGGAGTATTCTTCCTCACACTTGACATATAGAAACCTTGCTAGGACATACCTAACAAAGCAAGTATTTTCCAAGTTATATTACAAGAACATCCAACAAGTGCAACAGATAAAAAGATAATGATCGTTTCCCCATTCCTATCTCTCTAAATCCCTTCGTTGGGGACATCATTGAGAGGTCCTTGGAATGAGCACAGTAAGATAAACCAAAAGAAAAGATCAAGTACACAAACAAGCCAATGTTCTTCATACCTTCAGCCAAAGGGATGTGTTTTGATAGGATAAGAATCCAAGGTGATATCCAAAATGATTCCCATTGTCAGAACGATATATCCTAGGACATGCATTGTAAAGGATGATGATGGGTTGATAAGTTGATTGATAGGCTTTTGATATAAAGTTGATTGACATGTTTGAAAATGATCAAGACTTTGATTTTGTTTTAAAGATTTGTTGTCTGCTTTTGATTTTATGATTGAAGCTTACTTTTGCTGATTGTTGTGGTTGTTTCTGTTTGTGTTGCCAAAGGATGAAGGCGACGATCAGTTTATTATGGATGGTTGATTATTTCGAGTGAAATAGAGATGAGATGGATGGAATTTTTACAAATATTTGGATGTTTTTGACATTTTTGGAATGTTTTGAGGCTATTTTTGGTATTTTCAAGATTTTACAAATGTTTTGATTTTTTTGATTTTTCAAATGTTTTTGTGTTTTCTAAGATTTTATGAATGTTTTTGGATTTTGATGTCTCGGGGGCTGATCAAAGATTATCCTTTCCTACATTTAAGCTTAGAGACGACGTAGTTCGAATTCCATGTTTTTGAAGTTTTCTGCTTTTATGAGTGTTTTTGGGATTTTTTGATGTTTTGGATGTTTTTGGATTTTTCGCATGATTTTGATGATTTGGATATGGATATGTGTGATGATACCAGTGCTCTATATGGGGATTTTGCTAAAAACCAAGATAAGGTTGATTGATCAGATCTATGGATTGATGATGATAACATTGTGGAGGATGCACAACAATATAAGGATAGTGTTAAGCAACACAAGGATTGAGATGTTAATAGGATTGATGATGATAACATTGTCGATGATGCACAACAATGCAAGGATTGTGTTAAGAAACACAAGGATTGGGAAGGATATCCCAAGATGATGATGGGTTGATTGGATTTGATGATGATAACACTGTTGAGGATACACAACAATGCAGGGATAGTGTTAAGCAACACAAGGATATCCCAAGATGATTTTTTGATTGGATTTGATTGGTCATGATTGATGAAGCTTGATTTCGAACAAAAGTTGTTCGAATGATTTGATGTGACGTTTGAAGTGCAACTTAGATGCAACTGATAGTGATTACTTGGATTGATGTTTGATTAAAGATGAAGATTGATAAGGAATGTCTTCTCATCAAAATATGCCATGGGCTAGTGATTTGGATTGTTGCTCACAAGTGGTTTGAACAATTTTATTTTTTGTTTTCCAATGTTTGGATCACCACATAAGTTGGAGGATATAGATCAAGATTTATTCTCAAAGAAAGATGTACATATCTACCCCCAATGTCTAGCAATGTATGGAATGTCATGGGTGGATGCTCGGATAGGTGTATGGATGGATGGATATGGTAAGCACACAAAGGATGCCAGGGATTATCTTGCTAGACGATAAGGTGTTCAGATAAAGAATGCTCATTTGGATAATGCTTCATGGCTTAGATAATGCTAAGGTAGGATAGGATCAATGAAAATGACCTATGTCAAGATGTTGACCATAAGCAAGTGTAAAGTGTGCCCCAAAAATTTTCAAGATCAAGATGACTCAGACTATGGATGCAGATGGATGAAAATGGATTGGATAAATGGTTCATGGATGAATGGATTTATTATGGATAAGATGGATGAAATGTTGGATTTATTATGGATGGGATGAGATGCTTCCACCTAAAATAGTGCATGCAGATGCTTAATTCTACACATGATGCATGTTTGCTAGGTTTTCATCATGGTCTTTCCCAAAGCCCCACCATAGTGGTTTTCACTAGAGGACATTTTTTTCTCTTTACTCTTTTCAATCCTTTTTCTGATTTTTTTTTTGTATTTTCATATTTTATTTTATTTTTGGATTTTTCTGAAATATTTTAAGCTCATGTTGACCCACAAGGTGTTGTCAATGTAGATGCTTCTTTCATAATGTTCCATCGGTATCCTGCCTGAAGAATTTGCTTTGCTAAGATACGTGCACTTGAATGCAACTTTTGGGATTCCTGATTTGCTTTGTCGATACCGGGGTTAACTTTTCCCTTGTGCGCACATCATGATAGAGTGCCTTCGAAATGCTTATGATGAAGGGTCATTGCCAATACATGGTCAATTTGAGAATCAGATATCATGCGTGGAGGTGTGGACGAAGTGTGTTTAGGGATAAGAGATGGATTGGTTGACAGTTTGGAACCTTTGACTCTCCAAACTTAAGAAGATGAGAAATGATGGGTGGATACAAAAGTGTGCATGGAATTAGGACCAATTTCTTGATACACTTTGTACATCACTTGAAAAGCCTACTTTTTCTTTTGTGGAAATATTTGATGGATACTTTTCCCATTTTTATTTTTCCCCATAGTTTCTTTGACTGATGGAGTTTGATAGGGATGATCTTTCTTTGTATTTCTTGGTATCCATTTGTATTTGATTTGTCCATTATGCTTCTCACCTTCTTTTTATTTGATAACATTCTTCGTACTTTGATTCAAATCTTCCTTTTGAAGTTGGTCCCAATTCATGGATGGGGTGATGGGTGATGAAGATTCATGACGTGGCTAGTTGTAGTATTGGCAATGATTTCACCATAAATATTCTTTGTGCTCCCTATGTTGATGCTTGCACTAGATAAAGTTGCCCCCAGTATAGTGCTAGTGGAACCTTCGTTCCTTGATTCTGTTGGTTTTGAGATGTCTTGTTCAGGAAACATGCTCTGACAAATGATCACTGTGGATGATGTTATTTCAATTTGTTGCTCTGCTAACTCTGAAATATATTGTTTTGTCTGACCTACTTTCTTGAATGGATAATGTTGGATATCTTCATACATGATGTCCTCAGTCTGAATTTGGGATATATCTGATCCTGATGTTGACAACTCTGTTTGACTGTATGAATCAATGACCTGTGCTTTTTGTGTAACAATGTCAAGAATAAAGGGATCCTATTTTGAATGAAGATCATCTATGTGTCCATCCATAGAAAGCATCTCATGGGTAGATGGAGGAGTATGTGCTATGTGAACATCATTTGCGACATCTCATATAGATAGGAGAGTGTCCATTAGATTATTGTAGTATCTTGGAGATACAAATTCTTGATCTTGAATGATTTCAAAATTGCTTTCGACATGCCTTGGATCAAGTTCCTGACATGGGTCAGTTTCAAAGGATGCATTGCTTACAGAGGGTTCTTGGATGTCGTCATTAGGTATGGGGAATGGCTTAGTATCCTCTTGATCTTTGAGTGGAATTGGATCAGGTGTTGAGTTGAAGATTCCTTCAATATCGACAATCATGAGGTCGAAGGATGTCAATATGTCTTGGAAAGGATCATTGCTAGACTTTGGTGAAAGACATTGATCATACTTTGGAATAAATTCTTGAGATATTCCCTCTAGCTCATAAGGCAATGTAGAGACATTTTCAACATGATCATAGGTCAATGGGTCATGGATTATGTCAATAGGATCAAATAACTCTAACACTCCTTGAAATAAATCACTAAAGAGTGGTTCTTGAGGTATGGCGATTTGATCATCAGATGGGGTGGAAACATCTTCAAGGTGCTCATCAATGGAGAGATCTTGATCATTGTTCTCAGCAATTGTGGTGGAGAGATTGTCAATGCTATCACTAATGGTTGAATGTTCATCGTTCTCCCCAATAGTTATCATTTTTTGTGTTTGTGCTTGTGTTTGTTGGGTAGCTTGAGAGGCTTGTTGCACTTGTTGAGCTTGTCTTGCTTGTTGCGTGGATAGATATTGTTGGATGACCTTTTGGTAGGCCTAGTGAGCTTTTAGCGCAATGTTATATCATCTTGTTGTGTTTGATTTTGGTGGTAGTGGTGGCAGATTCAAAATTGTTTCGGATGTAGTGACGAGTGGTTGAGATATGCTTGGAGCGATCATGGTAGTGAGGGGTTGAGATATGATGGGTGTGACAGGGGTGGATGGAGTGATCGAGGTGATAGGAATGGTTGGAATAACCAAGGTGATATGTCCTTGGGAGACCATATTTTGATTTGTCAGGATTGATGTTGTCATTTGATTAGATACCATCTGTTGGTGCGATATCGATGGTATATTCAAAGGATTTGATGTGATGGCTCTAGGTGGATTGATTTGGATGGAGTGATTGGTGCTAGGTAAAGGGGGAAACCCTAAACCAAGGAATGATGTTGATATGGGTAATGGTGGTGGAGATGTCGCTTGGCGCAATGACTCAATCATTTTGGTAAGTGTAGCAATTTGATCTCACCAAATTTTATTTTGATTTTGATCTTGACTTCCTTGATATAGTTGATTCGGTTTTTGTTCAAACAGATTTGGGATGCATACTTGTGATTTTTGAATGGGATCATGGAAAATTTGATTTTGGACAATGTTCTAATTTGGGATGATGTTGAGATTTGGCATGATAGGTTGAATTTGAACATTGTTGGTGTTGGGAATCACATTGCCTTGATTTAGGTAACTTTTATTTTGCATGGTGTTACCTTGACTTAGATTAATACATGGAGTTGTTAACATCTTATTTGGACTTTGAACAAAATTTGTATGATTTGCAAACATATTTATCCCAATTTTTTTTGGATTCATGTTTGGAAAACTTGTACTTGGTACATTCTCATTTGGCATGTAGGGATTTAGTGGGATGATGTTATTCATTTGAAAGCTCATGCATTGATTGTTCGGTTGGTGGATTTGTAGGTTTGGACTTAGATTTAAATCTACCATTGGGAAAGGTGTCCCAAACTTTGATTTGGGTATACTCACATTTGTTGTACTTTTGACATTTGTCGAAGGTAATGATCCCATGTATGGTTTGTATAGATGTGAGTGTTGATAATCAATTGGCGTTGTAAGGATTTGATAGCTTAGTTGACTTGGATTACTCATGATGTATGGATCAAGTTTGTATTCCATGTTCTTCTTGTGTTTTGACCTTGTTGCAAAAGTGACCTCTAAGGTGTTTAGGACCAAATGATGAGATGAAGGATGGAAAGGGGTGAATGATATGAGTGTTGAACGTTTAGGGACTTTGTATCAATGCTAGACTTAGGGCTTGATTTTGATTGTTTGATTTGGATAATGAAATTGTAAACCCTAAGATGTTAGATGTTATCTTAGGATGAATTTGTTCAAAGGGGTGCTAATTTAACTAGCGGTATGAGAAAGGATGCATTCCCATGCTTCTAACTAAACAAGGTGATTTTGATTTTGATGATCTACCCAAGTCTTAGAATGATGTTTCCAAAGATCTAAAGTTGTTTGGTGGGATGGATTTTGATAAGTGTTTGGGATGGGTGAAATGTTTGATTAGATCCTAAATGAACCTAGGAAGGACTTGTTTATAAGACCAAGATAGTGAAGAACATGCCTTTCTCTAAGAGTAATTCAAAATCAAAAGACCAATGTTTGCATGAAAACCATATGACCAAAAGATGCCAAGCACATGTGTGGGGTCCAATTGATTCAATATTTGCTTCATAGATTCTTTTTACCACAAACCCAGTCTTGATTAGGTTTTCAACTGAATGTCCAATGTCCTAATTTTCTTTCATCCCACAAAATGCATTATGTGGAAATCGAGGAAATCAAGGCAAAGGTTTCCTAATGTTGACCTTAGTAGGAGAAAATTGAGATGAAATCCAAATGCTTAGAAGCCTCTAAGGATATGAATCCCAAGGGCAAGCAATAACATGTGAATTTGTTCAAGGATATTTGCTTCTCCTAAAGGGTTTGAGATTTGATGCACATGTTGAATGTTGGTTTTCCAATGTTTTCGATCAAAGCACTATGTTTTCAAACTGACTCACAAGCAATATAACACCCTAGCTCAATTGGTACGTTTTTCTTAGTGGGCTTGCCTCATGCCCTCCATAGAAGAAGAGATGATTTTACATGCAACCAAGGAAAAAATATAAAGGTATGTTAAGAATAAAGTCTTAACCTCTATATTTTAACCAAGATCGAACATGGCAAGTAAATTCTTGGAATCTAAGTTCCAATGCACCACTTCGATAAAATCGCTTAATGGATCAATTGGTCACTACAAAACAAGGGTTTTTAGTTCAGACTTTCTGTTCATGGAGATTGACCCATACGGCGAGAGTCCCCTTTCAGATCCATCTCATCGGAGCCAACTGCGTTGTATTGGTGTTTACTCCAATACCCACATTTATATCCCGGTTGGAAATACTCTTAGCTTTAGAGTGTTACCAGTTGAGTCGTTCCCTTGGGTGAGTACTTTTTCCCCAAGGCAGGCCCTCTAGGATAAACAAAAGCGAGTAAAGACAAAATCTGTAACTCAATCAGTCATTGATGGAAACAAAGAGAGAGAATATACATGATAATGCCCCCACTCACACTCACACAAGATCTTGTTCAATTTTAAACCCAAATCGAAGTGTGGAGGTGATTGCTTTGTCTTAACCTAAAATCATGAAAAAGGCCTTTTGATTCTCTAGATCGCTATAAAGCGCGAGAGAAGTGCATATGTACTTTTTCAATGAGGTTAGTTTAAGTAAGCCATCACAAAACAAAGTTGCACTTGTTCATTTTAGATCCCCAAAGCAATTGTGATTTCTTTTTAAGCACCAAAAAACAAATGGGAGTTGCTTTGTTCAATTGTTAACCAAAAAACAAACTCTAGTAAGTTGTGTTCCTAATGTTCATTTTAGCCCTTTGTAGCAAAAATTTAAATGTTCTTTTTAGAGCCCAAAAGAAATTTAGTAGGTCCTTAAATATTGAAAGATAGAAAATCCTTAGAAGAGGGATTATAGTTTCTTCCCAAAGTGTTCAAAAATACTTGATACAATAATGTGATAATGATTTTTTCTTTGAATTCCATGATCCATGATCCTTTAAAACCTATAATACAAGATCCAAATGTTAGATGACATCAAGTAACAAAAAGATATGAAGGTTAGATAAATGATTAAGCATAAAAACCCTAAAATTTAGACCAAGTTTCATTGTGATTTGATATTAAGTGAAATTTTGAAAATTTAAACTCTATCAAAGTCAATAATAACCTACAAAATTGGATAGCTTATCAAATTATATCCCATTTCAAAAAAAAAACTTTGAAAAAGACCAAAAAATGACCAAGATATGGCCATTTTAAGTTTGCATGAAAAAGAAAGAAATCCAAGCGGTTCTGTTTATGACGGCGGCTCTGTTTGATTTTGTAGCAGCGCTATATGGTAATGCTAGAGACTCTAGAGGCGCAGTTTGATTTTTTAGCAGTGCAGTTTGATTCCGGAGTGGTTCTGTATAGCCCCGCTAGACTGTGAGCGGCGCTATATGGCCCCACTGGACTGTCAACGACGCTATATGGCCCCGATGGACTATGAGCGACACTGTTTGAAGTTTTTAGCGGTGCAGTTTATTTCCAGTGGTGCTATATAGCCTCACTGGACTATGAGCGGTGTCGTTTCCCGTAAACAAACAAAAATGCATAATTTTGACAAAAAACGTGATTGGAATGTGAGATTGCCCTCCTTCTAGCGCCAAATGTGTGAACCCCAACCTTGGTACCTGCAAAACAACAAGAATAAATAAGTTAGACAAGATATTGCAAGCCAAAACAAGGATTCCCCATGAAATCCATTTACAACATTCAAACTAGGAAGAAAATAGTGAAGAACACAATGGAAATGACAAAACAAAGATTGAATCCTAATTTAAATGTGCAAACTCATGATCCCATGGGGGAATTGGTGCCAATTTGATGTGAAAATTAGCCCTTTCCCAATTCCTAAGATATAAATTTGATGTTTTGAAGATGATTGATCCACTTTGTTGGTGAAGGATGAGAGCTCCAAGCCAAAAATTTGCAAAAACCTAGCTAAGAACTCAATGATAATGGATGAAATTTGAGAGATATTTGAGCATGGTAACTTTGCATAAATTGTGGATGGATAAAATGAAGGATGAGCTCTTCATTTATAGAATGATAAGATGGATGAATGCCAAAAATTAAGCAATGTGGGACTAACATTCAACCAATGGCAAGGTGCCACTTGTAAACATTTGATAGGATGAAGGTTGAGCACATTTGATCCATGTGCAAGTTTGAAATTTGAATTTGATGAGATGAAATGTTTAGGGGGGATGAAAGATGAGTTAAATGCCAAGTGGGAGACATGTAAGAGACAATGTAAGAGCCTTAAATGCTTTGTTGGATGGACAAGTCAATTTGGGGGGAGATTTCAAACTTGGAGGAATATTCCCTTTTTTGCCATTTTGAAAGTAAATAGGGAATTATTAAATAAACTAAATGATTTAATTGTGCAAGTTACAAAATCTAGAGGATTTGAGTGATTGGGATTAGCATTGATCATGATTTGATTAATTTAAATGATGTTAGTTGATTTGACCATTTTGACTTAGATTTTAGGATTTAAATAACTCAAAATGAGAAAAGAATGATTTAAACTTAGTTAAATAAATATTTTTGATTTATTTAACCAAAGGGGGTGATGTTAGATTAAATTAGATAAATGTTTGATTTATTTAATTTAATTAGATGAACTTTGAGATTTAATCAAATAATATGGATTATTTAATTAAATCAAAGATAGGAAGATGAACTGACCTAGCTAATTATATAGAGACAATGATTTAATTAAATCAAGGGATTTATTTAATTAAAAAGAGAATTATGATGAATTTAATCAAATAAGGCTATTTGATTAAATGGTTAGATAGAGGGATAATTTAGGATGAGGCGATGTTAGTAGATCAGGATCGAGTGTGCGATATCAATATGTATATTTTTGATGTCTACACTACGTACTCGATGTCATATTATGATAGGATCATGAACCACTTGGCCATCCTTCCTATGAGCACCACCTTGGAAAGTAGATACTTGAGCGGATCGATCTTGGTGATGAGTTTGATTTTGTGTGTCAACATGTAGTGCCTGAACTTCTATGAGGCAAACACCACTACTAGACAAGATTTTTCAATGAAGGAATAGTTCAATTCATGCCCTACCATGGTCCGACTAATATAGTAGATGGATCTCTCTATTCCGTTTTCATCGTGCTGAGCTAGGAGAGCACCGAGAGTTGTTGTTGTTGATATGTAGAGTATCCTAGGTTTTCCTGGGATTGGTGGCATAAGCACTGGAGGTGTGAGAAAATACTCCTTGATTTTGTTAAAGGCCTGATCACACTTCTTGTCCCATTTGTATGCTACCCCCTTGTAGAGTAGGTGAGAATATGGGATTGATTTATCTGCTAATTGAGCTATGAACCGACAGATTGATTGGAGCCTGCCTTGTAGGCCTCTTAGCTCCTTCAATGTCTTGTGTGCCTCCATCTCAAGGATTTCATTTACTTTAATGGGATCTATTTCAATTCCTCTCATAGACAAAATGTATCCCAATAGTTTCCTTGATTGTACACCGAAGACACACTTCTTTGGATTAAGGCAGACCTTGTATTCCTCTAGTCTGTCGAAGATGGAACTCAATGCTGCTATGTGGTCCCTTCTCTTTCTAGATTTTTCCAATATGTTGTCAGCATAATCTTCCACAGTCTTATGGATTATGTCATGAAATATTAGGGTCATGTCCCTTTGATATGTTGCTCCAATGTTCTTTAGGCCAAATGACATCTTGTTCCAGCAATATGTCCCCCATGGACAAGTAAAAGTCATTTTATGTTGATCGTCTTTGGGTATCATGATTTGGTTGTATCCAGAGAATCCATCCATTAGTGAAAGCATCTCATGTCCTGCGATCATGTCTACGATCATATCAATGTTGGGAAGCAGGAATTCATCTTTGGGACATGCCTTGTTCAGGTCTCTGAAATCTATGCATATTTGGATTCCCCCATCGGGCTTTGAAATAGGAACTAGATTTGATACCCACTCTGGATAGTCGATTGGTCATATGAACCCTGCATCAAGTAGCTTCTTCAATTCCATGTTGACTACCAAGGCTATTTGGGGTTGCATTTTTCTGAGTTTCTATCTGACAGGCTTTGCTTTAGGGTAAACTGCTAGATGGTGGACCACAATCTCCAGATCAAGCCCGGGCATGTCGGCATAGCTCCATGAAAATTTGACCTTTCTTTCCCCTAAGAAAGAAACTAGGAGCTCCTATTCAACTGACATCAATGATTATGCATAAAATCTGATATGCAGAGTTTTGTCTAGTCCCAAGTTGACTGGGTTGTACTTCTTGGCTAGAACCGCTAACTTTTCTTGATGTAGAGCACTGAGGGGAAGATTGAATCCTTCATCCTCAGACACCTCAGAGAGGTTTTCACCATTAGATGCGTCCTTTGTTTTTACTATTTTAGGGTCAGAGAGTTCCACAGTGTGCTTTTCACTCAAAGACTTTGAGATTATTCTTAAGTTTTCACTTTTGTGACTAAAGGATTCAATCATCTCCCCATAGTAAGCTTGTGTGTCCAAAATGATATCAAACCCTGCCTTATGATGTCCATATGGTATCATGCTCCACAGTCCCATGAATTTCAAGAGAACTTAATCATTTTCAAAAGTGTCTAGAATCTGTGGTCCTTGTTGGTTGTAATCGATGAGCTGGGGGTATACTAGGTTGATTTCATGGTTTTGAATAGTTGAATCAAATGATACAGTACTAACCATGAGAAGGGTGGTGTCCTCGAAAAGCATAGGTAAGTTGGCTATGGGATCTTCATCATCACTACTACTACAGACGTTAGTTATGTCAAATGTGAAGTTGTTTATGAATCGACCTATAGATATGGGTAAGTGAAGCTCGAATGCTATTTGCTGAGGAGTTTTGGCCTTCTTAACTAGGGGATTTCAGCCACATATGGTTATACTCAGAGGGGTACATCCGAGGCCAATATTTTTCATTTGCGTCTTAGGAATGATGGGTATTAGAAGCCCATTGTCATTTTTTCCAAGCTTCCTATTTTTGTCATAGCCCATGGCGAACATCATTTGTAGGCCTTTACTGCTATCATCCACAGGTAGATCGGCTACCGGTCTATTGTCTTGGTACATGATATTGGATGGATCTTCTTCTATTATTTCACACTCGAGATCTCCCCAACTTCTAAAGCTGGAAGATCCTATCATGAAGGTTTGGGATGAGGAAGCATCATTTGTTTGTGGTCGTCCTCGTGACCTAGGATATTGCGGTAACTCTCCTACCACAAAAGCATTCTTTGGAATTGTATAGTGTCCACATCCATTGTCCTGAATTATGACCTTAATGTTGGAGATGGATGGGATGGCGGGTGTCTCTATCATAGAAGTGGAGGCGAGAGTAGCTGAATCAATGTATGGAGTTGATGGGCCTTCATCATTCTTTGGCAGTTGGGGGATTTTGTAATATTTTTCCTCTAGGCTCTTGTAGCAAGAAAATGGTTCGGTATCCCCATGGATAGTGACCTCTTGGCCTTGGTATGTGAACTTGACACATTGGTGGAAGGTTGATGTTACTGCTTGCATTGCATGGATCCAAGAATGCCTTAGGAGAATGTTGTAAGGAAAATTGAGGTCAAGGACCTGACAGGTGGTTTCCATAATTGCTGGCCCTACTTGAATAGGGCATTAAATAGTTCCTTGGGACACTCTTTCTTGATCATCGTATGCCTTGATTGTGATGCCTTTGCCTTTTTCAATGGAATCCTCCTGAGATTTTTAGATTCTCTATGAGCTTGAGGGAACAAATGTTTAAACCTGCACCTCCATCCACCAAGACTCTCTTGATTTTTTTTTTATGCACTAGGACTTCTAAATGGAGTGCATGATTGTGAGATGGTTAAGCGGGAATGTCTTGATCAAAGAATGTAAGAAGATTTGGGGTAATGATGTTTTAGACCATAGCTTGGAATTGTTTAGCATCAAGATCCACAGAGATAGTGGATGAAGCCAATGCTTCTTCAAGGATTTTCCTATGGGAAGATGGAATCTTCAGCAACTCTATGATGGAGATTTGAGCTGGGGTTCTTTTCAACTGATCAAAGAAATTACAGCCATTAGAAACAGATCTTGGGTTGGAAGTGGGTGCTCTGTTTGGTTGAGATGACCTTGCAATGGTGATTTTCCTACCTCTTGTGGTGACTCCATAATCGGCTTGGGCTCCTTTGATGGTTATAGTAGCGCAATACCCATCCAGGGATGTGATGATATGGTCGTATACATGATTCAAGCTCTTGAAGGTACCCTTTCCCTTATCATTGTTATTGTTCCCTTTGTTGTTATGAGTGGACATCAGATTCGTGTAGATCTCAAGGTTTTGATTTCCTACCAGTCGTTCCACATTTATTATTTTATCATCAATAAGGTCTTGAATCAGGTTTTTCAACCTCATACAACTAGCAATTGTGTGTCCCTTGATCTTGTGGAAATCACAAAGGTAATTTTCATTGTACCACGACGGTTTGAACAAGGGATCTTGATAGTTGTCATAAGTGGGGATTGTGATGAGTTTTTTTGCCACTAGCCTCTTCATGATGGATTCAGTTGATTCCCCAAGGGTTGTGTACTTCTGCTTGGGGGATTTTTTGTTTCGCTGGGGTGGCCCCCTTTGATCATTCACATTGTTGATTGTTTGATTGCTTGGCTACTGTGTCACTGTGTTAGCTTGATGGTTATTCTGATTGTTGTTTTGGTGTTGTTGGAGTGTTGGTGTGTTTTGTCGAGGAGCACTGATGACAACTTTGGCATCGACTACACCATTGTTGGTAATGTTTCTGTTCTTCACCCATGTGTGAGGTTTGTCATTATAGTTAGTGGTTGGGCGATTGTTTTGCTATTCAAGATATGTGGCTGACTCACCTTGTGCGATAAGGGATCATTCAATGTTAAGCGCCTTTGATATTGATTGGTCATATGTGGTGATACCTTGTACTTTGAGATGGAATGCCAAGGTTCCTTCAAGATTGGAGATGATGGTGAAAACTTGTTTTTCTTCAGACATGGCCCATTTGCTCTGATTGGCCTTAGATCGCCATCATTGTAGGAATGAAGCAAATGATTCATTCTTACCTTGTTTCAAAGCTAATAGTTCCTCTACATTGACATCCATATCGATGTTGAATGCGTAATTTTTGATGAATGCGTCTACTATCTCTTGGAACTTTTTTATGCCAAGAGGAAGGTGAGAGAACCATTCCATGGCTTGGCTAGACAAACTTCTAGGAAATAGCTACATCAGATCTGTATCATCATATGCAACTTCCATGCAATGCACTTGGAATTCCGTGATGTGATCTTCAAGGTTTCTCGTTCCCCAATATTTATCAAATTTGGGGATTTCAAATCCCTTTGGGAATGGTTTCATCACAAGACTCCTGTCAAATGGATAAGGACACAAGTTGTTGGGTGTTTTTGTGGTTTTCCCTAATTGAAGATCAAGCACCTACTACGAGAGTAGTTTGATTTGCATTGTTACGTCATCTTGTGGACTAGGGGGTGGAGTGAATGTGTTTTTGGAGTGGTGGAGGTGTTGGAGGGATGGGTCCATTGATTGGTGTGTTGGTGGATGGTGTTTGAATGTTTTGTTGTGCCAATATGCTTGTATCTTCCATTGTACCAACAATGCTTGTTGTTGGTCTTGTTGCTGTTGTGCTAATAGTGCCTGTTGCTATTGAGCCAACAATGTTTATTGTTGGGATTCTTCTTGCTATCCTTGGTATTGGTTCAACGCTTTCTAGTATGCTTGTTGTTGTGTGAGATACTATGGTTGTGCTTGCACTTGCTGAGATTGGTATCGGGGTTGCGCCTGAGCTTGAGCTTGCGCTTGAGCCTTTTGTGTAGCCTATGCAACTTGACTGGCTTGTTGTTTTTGTTGTTGTTGCAATAAGGCTTGGACTTGTGTAGCCTACTATGATTTTTGTGCTTGTTGCGCTTGTATTGTGGCTTGGGCAGATTGAGTAGCTTGCACTAATTGAGTGGCTAGCTAAGCAACTAGTTGTGCAACTTGCTGATTTTGCATTTGTTGAAGTACTTTTTGGTAGGCAGCTTGTTGAGCTTCTTGTAACAGGACATTGTATTGATTTAATGTGTTCAATTGTGGTGGATTCAGGATGGTGTTCGTGATGAGAGGTACCATTGTATTGGTGATGGGAATTTGGGTAGTGGATAGTGTGATCAATATGTTTGGTCCTTGAGAGACCATGTTTTGAGGGATGATAGATGATGTGTTGGTTTCTTGTGTTATGGGGATGGTCGCCATCTGTTGTTGCGATATCGATGGCAAGATGGGGGGATTTGGTATGATGCTTTGATTGATAATCGAGGGGTTGATTTGATTTTGTTGATTGATATTTGGTAAAGGGGGAAGCCCTAAACCGAGAGGTGATGTGGATATTGATGGCAAGGTTGGGAGTGGTGGAAAAGTGAATGGCATACTCCCTTGAGGAAATGATGAATATTTAGGGTCAAAGTGCCCCCTGGTCCAAATAGGTCACCTTCTCCTTGCGAAGTCATGAGGAGAGAGGTTTGAGGTGATGAACGAAATGATGATGATGATGGGTCACTGGGATCATGAAAGGCGAGGGGGACATATGAATGTGATGTATTTTGTGGGGTGGGTTGTCCCAAGATAGTTTTTGTGTCCAAATCTTGATTATTCACAAGGGGGTGTGTTTGTAATTCATTGAGAAATGCACTCCCTTTGTTAACAATGGGTTGAGTTGGAGCAATGGATGATGTAATTTGGGGGATGGGTTGAGTGATTCTTTGGAATGGAAGTGTGGATGAAATTGGGGGCATGGATGAAATTGGAGGCATGACCCCAAAAGTTGATTCCATAATGGTTCTCACATCAAAATCAGAACAAAGTTTAGCCCCTTTTTTTGCTAATTCAAGCATGTATTGTGAGGGATTGAGTCTCATAATGATGTTGATAATTCTATGATTCTCAGGATATTTTGGACCATCTCAGTGATCTCAACTTGAGTCATACCAAAATAATTTTTTGTGAGGTCTTCCACTTGTCCTTCCTCTTGATGGTCTTGAGGGAGTGGAAGATTGATTATGGGATTGCTTGATCGAATGAGATTAATTTCAGAATTGGTTTGACTTAGGTCACTTGAATTTGATGTTTCTTTTTTGGCTTCCATGTTCCTCTTGTGTTGAGATCTAGTTTGAACCATAAAATAGGTATCAATTTTTCAAGAATGTAAGAGATGAACCTCTAATTCTTTAGAATGATATATCTTTAGGCACAAAATAGAAAATTTAGGATGATTTAAAGATCAAAGGGTGATAATGAGATATGTGAAGGATGGATGATTGATGGATGATTGGAACTCTTGAGAAATCTTGAAGGAGATGTTAAACTTTAGGACTTGGATTTGATGTTTGATGTTTGATTTGGATGGTGAACTCATAAACTCCAAGAGGTTGGATGTTGTCCTAGAGTAAATTTGTCCACAAGATGCTAATTTGACTAAGTGTGAGAAGAAGGATTCATCTAAACACACCTACCCAAACAAGATGTTTTTTTTTTTACTTGATTTTGATTTTGGATAATGAACTCCTCAATCCAAAGATGTTGGATGTTACCAAGGGATATATTTGTTCACAAGGTTTGATAATTTGACCAAATGTGTTGAGAAGGATGCATCTACACACATCTATTAAAACAAGATGATTTGGATTTGATTTGATTTAGATTTTCCCAAAGTTTAACATGGAGGATTTTTTCAAGATTTTCAAGAGTTGATGGTGGGATGATTTTTGGTTTGATTTTTGAAAGATGGATGAAGGTTTTGATTTGATCCTATGTGTACCTAGAATGACTCTTGTTTACAAGACCTCAGTTTTGAAGAACATGCTTTTCTCTAAACAAGATGCTCAAATTCCCAAAAAAGATTTGGATTTTGACAATAATAGAACGAGTACAAACTGGGATTATTTCTTGAAACTCTTATGTAAAAGTTGAAAAGTAATCTTCATCTAAATTCGTAGAGTGTTGAGAGATGCTTTTGATGTTCTTTTGGACTAAGAGATTTTGATTTTGGCTTTCGGATTTTGATCTTGCGTGAAATCATTTGAGACATGTGTGGGGTCCAATTTAGCTTTGCTTAGTGACTTTTTTTTACCACAAATAATTCTTGATTAGGTTTATCCAAACTAAATGTCTAATGTCCTAACTTCTTATCATCCCACAAAGTGTATTATGTGGAAATCAAGGAATTTAAGGAAAAGATTTCCTATTGTTGAATGTAGTAAGAAAATTGAGATATAAATCCAAGTGGTTAGAAACCTCTAAGGATAGAATCCCAAGGGAAAGCAATAACACTTGAATTTTTTCAAAGATATTTGCTTCCTAAAGGGTTTGAAGTTTGATGATAATGTTGAATGCTTGTTTTTTCCAATGTTTATGAACAAGAAAAGTGTTTTGTTTCCAACAACATGCACAATCCTATGGATATGAAAGACTGTATTTGTTGAATCTCCACTTGGACAAGTCTAGCTATGCCTATTTTTGGTGAATGGTTAGATGCTTGACCCCACCGGGTCCCCTCCATGACACTCACTTATACAGGAAATCCAAGCATTAGTACCCATGAAACTCCCATGGCATACTTTCCATTTCTACTAAAAGCCGTAAACTTGTGGGGCGGCTTCAAAACGACCATTCTTGCACCAACAAATAGATCAAGGATTTTGGCCTTTTCTAAACAAGAGTTTTAATATGAACTTTCCATTCGTGGGCGATCACCCATTTGGTGAGAGACCATGGCTTCCCTTCTCGTCGGGATGACCATCATGATATTGGCCTTTGTTCCAATATCCACACTTATATACTGGTTGGAAGTCGCTAGGCTTTAACGTGTTTCCAGTTGGGTCATTCCCTTGGGTGATTACTTTTCTCGCAAGGCAGGCCCTCTAAGATAAACAAAAGTGAGCAAACATATCTGTAACTCGATCAATCCTTGTTGCAACACAAAGAGAGAGAATGTACACAATACACTCCACTCACACTCGCAAGTTTTGTACAATTTTAAAGTCCAAATTGAAGTGTGTGGGAAATTACTTATGCAACTTAATGTCACCAAAAGGCCTTTTGATTCTCAAGATCATGTTGAGGCGCGAGAGAAGTGCATACATCCTTTTAATGATATTACTTTGAGTAAGTAATTACAAAACAAAGGAACACTTGTTCATTTTAAATCCACATAGAAATGATTTGATTCTTTTTAGAGCACCAAAGACGAAATATGGAGATTGCCTTGTTCAATTGTTAACCTTGAAACCAAATCTTGTGAGTTTTTCCTAAAGTTATTTTTAAGCCCTTTGTAGAAAAAATTGAAAACTTTTGTAGTGTTCTTTTTAGAGCCCAAAAGAAATTTAGTATGTCCTAAGAGCATGAAAAGAAGAAAATACTTAAGAGAGATTATGAATTCTCCAAAAGTGTTAAAAAAACACTTAAAGTGTTTAAAAACACTTGATGTAATGAGAAAATGATGGAATTATGTCACTTTCAACCTCATTTTCCTCCTTCACCTTGATTGGACCAACCTACAAAAAATGATTAAAACTGCAAAATAGAGGTTAGAACAATCAGTTAGCAACCTAAAGAAATCAAAATGAAAAAGCACATGTCGAAATTGAACTAATTTAAACCTTTTACTTGACTCCAGTGGCGCAGTCTGCACAAGCGGTGTAGTTTGAGAAACTTAGCGGAGCTATATGGCACCGCTAAATCTACACATGGTGCTCTGCAGCAAGATAGAGATCAACATGATTGCATTAGACTTTTACCCAATGGTGTAGTTTGTAGTTTAAAAAAGTTAACAACCTCAAATTGAACCAATAGTGAACTTAGAACTTTTGAATTCTGGGTGGGAAATACAAAGTGGCATGGTTTGAAGATTGAAGCGGTGTTGTATGGGGTGTTGCCACAATAATGGTTTACAATTTCTGGGAGATCCTAATTTTTTCTGAAATCACATATTTTTAGAAAATATAATGATTTAAGCCTTGAAAATTTCCATTTAAAGGATTCCAATTGAAGAGAGTTTGATCAAATCACCTTAGACCAAGCCCCCTTGGATAGAACCTCACTACTTTTAAACCATACCTATAATGGAGTCTCCTTTGCACCTATCAAAATGCTGATAGAAAACCACTTTTGATTTACCTTTTGGGGGATCAAATGAATTCATTTAAAATTTATTTTTTTGTAAGTATGTAGTCCTTATTATAAGCTTCCAAAAAAGTATAATTTTAATAAAATCTAATTTTATTATTATATTTATTTATTATTTCTTGTGAGTGTAGATTTTTCACCGAAAATAAAGCTCTTTGTTCTGCACATGTTGAAAAATACCAGATTATCAATTTTTTTTTTTTTAAAATATGAGTGCACCAGATATTGAAGTCCTTGATCCAACAAAAAAAGAAAAAATTAATTTTGATACATACAAAAAAAGTTACGTGTTATACGTTCGTGCTATGTCTGAATTATAATTGGTTTGACTTAGAAACTTGATTAAAGAACAAATATTCAATTAAAAAATATCTAACCAAGTGGAAGCACTAGGTATCGGAGTTAAAAATCTAAATTTGAATGAATTCAAATTTTATCCTTCATGGAAAAAAAGTTATGCATTATACAGTGAGCGTCACTTTTTAAAAATGTTGTTTTCTGAAAAAAAATCTAGTTTTTGAGGGAGATGGAAAAAGAAGTGCAATCTAATTCCAAAAATTTTGAAAAAAATATATTTAGAATCTACAGATAAAATTTCATGAAACTCTAGTTTGCATCATCTTCAAATTCCTCACGGTTTAGCCACTATAGGTGCCCGAAAGTGAAAATTTAGTTAAAAAAAATTATTTCAGTGTCTAGTTTGGCCAAAAATTGTAAACCACTATTGTGGGATCACCCTATATGGCAACGTTGGACTACTAGAGGTTTTTTATGGTGACGCTGGATTGATAGTGGTGTAGTTCCATGTAGATACACAAAAATAGAAAAAAAGCACAAATTTTTTGATAAAAATGTGATTTAAACTTGAGATTTGCCCTCCTAGTGCCAAATTTGAACCCCAATCCTAATACCTGCAAAACACAATAAACAAAAACATAGTTAGATCCAATGCAAGGAAGAATCAAGATTCCCCATGAAATCCATTAACAATGCTCAAACTAGGAAATTAAATGAAGAACACAATAAGAAAGAAATGAAGTCCTAATTAAGCATGCAAACTCTTGATCCCATGGGGGAATTGGTGCCAATTTGATGTGAAAATTGGCCCTTTCCCAACTCCTATGATGCAATGTTGATGAGTGATGAAGATTGATCCCCTTTGTTGAAGATTTACTTGAGCTCCATGATGAAAAACTTGCATAACCTAGCTAAGACATTGATTAAATTGATGAAAATGGTAATGCTTGATGATGAAATAGAGTATAATAAGTTTGCTCAAATTGTGGATGATCAAATGAGGAGAGAATCCTCTTATTTATAGAAAGAAAAGATGAAGAAATTCCCAAAATGAAGCAATGTGGGACTAACTTTCAACCAATGGAAAAATGCCACTTGTCAAGAGATGAATGGGCCAAGGACGTGCATATTTTGATGAATGTGCCCAGAAATACAATTAGTTGAAATTTGAAATTAGTGAAATGACAAGGTTGAGGGAGAGTCAAATGGAGTTATGGCCATTTGGCTCAATGCAAAAGGACTTGTAAGAGGGAATGAATGTCTTGTTGGAAGGACAAAGTCCACTTGGAAGGATTTCAAATTTGAAGGAATATTCTCTAAAGATGCCAAGTTGAGAGAAAATAGAGATTTAATAAATGAATTAAATGTATTTTCATGTGCAAGTGGCAAAAGCTAGAGGATGGGACATGGATCAAGATTAGATTTAATTAGGATTTGATTAAATAAGAGGAGATTAGATGATTTGACAATTTTGACTTAGATTTTAGGATTTAAATAAATCAAAGTTGAGAGGAAAATGATTTAGACTTAGTTAAATAAATATTTTGATTTATTCAACTAAAGGGGATGATTGTTAGATTAAATCAAATAAGGTTTAATTTATTTAATTTAATAAGATGAATTTAGAGATTTAATTAAATAAAATGATCTATTTAATTAAACAGAGACCTAGCGTTAATTAAATTAGATTGATTAATTTAATTAAAAAAGAGAAAGAATTAATTAGATAAATAATGATTTATTTAATTAAGGAAGGAAATTTGATGAGTTTAATTAAACAAGGGTATTCGATTAAATGGTTAGACAGAGGGATGATTTAGGATGAAGTGGTGTTAGTAATCAGGATCAAGTATGTCAGTATATTTTCCATGTCTACAATAGGTGATAAGAACAAAGGTGTTCAGACTAGGAGAAAGATTGCATAAGAATATTGTTTGATTTCAAAGACTGAGCCTAATAATGTGAATGAAGCATGCAAATATGAACTTTAGGTGGAAGCAATGAAAGAAGAACTACAACAAATTGGCAAGAACAATACATGGATTCTTGTTCCTAGACCTAAGGACAAAAATCTAATTGGAACTAAATGGGTCTTTAGAAACAAGCTGAATGAGCAAGGTGAAGTTGTTAGAAACAAAGCAAGATTGGTATGTAAAGGATATTCTCAAATGGAAGGAATTGATTTTGAAGAAATTTTTTCCCCTATTGCTAGGATTGAAGCTATGAGATTATTTCTTGCTTATGTTATTTACAAAAATTACAAGGTTTATCAGATGGATGTCAAGTTAGTATTTCTAAATGGAGAATTGGAAGAAGAAGTGTATGTAGAGAAACCTGATGGATTTTAATTGACCGATCAAGGAGATATGGTTTTTCAGTTGAAGAAAGCATTGTATGGACTTAAGCAAGCCCCAAGAGCATGGTATGCTAGATTGGACAAGTATTTGTTGAAGCTTGGATTCAATAAAGGTACTACTGATAGTAATCTATATTTCAAGATTGATCATGATAAAGATCTGATTGTTGAAGTCTTTGTTGATGATATCATTTTTGGAGGAGATGATAGTTTGTGCATGAAGTTTTTTGATGAGATGCATAATGAGTTTGATATGTATATGATTGGTGAGATGAAATTCTTTTTGGGATTGCAAATTACTCAGTTAGATAAAGGGATCTTCATATCTCAATACAAGTATGTGAAAGAATTGCTAAAGAAGTTTGGTATGGAAGATTCAAAGCCAGTTGGTACACCTATGGTGACCGGATGCAAGTTGACACAAGATGATGATTCTCCGAAAAAAAATAAAACTAGATACAGATCGATGATTGGTGGATTGCTTTATTTGACTCAAACTATCTAGTAGATATCTTGAATATTGTATGCATTGTTGCAAGATTTCAAGCTGATCCTAAGGAATCTCATGTAACTGTTGTGAAGAGGATTTTTAGATAGTTGAAGGGGGTGGTTGATTTTGGGCTGTGGTATCCTAAAAATGATGATCTTAGGGTAAGTGCAAGAAGTTGAGTCCACTTCTAGTGGAACTGCCATTTTTTAGCTTTAAAAGAGGTACTCATTCATTTTTTAGAATTGGTACCCATTATACAATGGGTACTCGTTCCAAAAAAGGTTTGAAAATCATAATCCATGTTTGTCATTTGGATTTAGGCTTAGAAAATGCATGGTAACCCAACACTTAGCCTTAGACCTATAAGTACAAGGTCATGACAATATCGAGAGAAAAAACTGACTATGTCAATATGGTTGACGGGGTTTTTTTTTAAGAATTATTTTATGAAATTAAAACCCATTTTAGATGAGATTGTGTAGATTCTAAAGATGTAATTTTTTTTGAATTGGATTATTTTTTTATTTTTCAATTATTTTTTTATGAAATAGGTCCATAACTTGAATTATCAAGGTTTTTTAGTATTTTAATAACTTTTTATTAAAATATTTTTTTGGAATTTTTAATTTTATGAAAACATACTTCAGAAAATTCTTTTCAATTTGAAAAAAAAATAAAATAAAAAAATGATAAGTTTAGATCATCTTATGTGTAACGTACATGACAATTTTTCAAAACACCAAATATGGCCGATAAAAAATTAACAAAAAATCAAATATTCAATAAAAAAATACAAAAAAAAGGGAAAACATGCTTAAGTGAGTTACAAATATTTTCCCAAAAGGATTTAGAAAAATATGATTATTTAGGTCAAAATATGGATGATGTACATGTGCATGGTAGTGTACAAATAGTGACTTTTAAACAATGGTTTTTAGAAACACCTATTTAAAATAAATTTGTATCATTTGAGTATTAAAATAAATTACATATTTGAAAACTAGACTCTGAGTACTACATTTTATGATTAGTGACTTTTTCCAAGATTCCATCTCTAAGTGCTTCAAATTTTAAGGTCAAATGTGACAAATTCTAAAAATTAGGGGAAACACTTCCACTTTTTGGCTAAAAAGTGGACTCAACTTCCTGCCAACATCCCTTACTTTGAGTGCTTTTACTGATGCTAATTGGGTAAGTGATGTGGATGAAAAAAAGAGTACTAGTGGTGGTGCATTTTTCCTAGGTAAGAAGCTGATTTCATGGTTAAGTAAGAAGCAGAATGCCATTTCTTTGTCCATTGCAGAGGTAGAATACATTGCTACTACTAACAACTGTACTCAAGTATTATGGATAAAGTAGATGTTGAACGATATTAGAGTTGTGTATGATGAACCGATTGCTATATTTTGTGATAACTCAAGTGCAATTAACATTTCTAAGAATCCGATGCTGCATTCAAAGACCAAGCATATATCTATCAAGTTTCACTTTTTGAGAGAGAAGGTGAGTGAAAAGGAAGACAAATTGGAGTATGTGCCTACTAAGGAACAAATTGCAAACATCTTTACAAAGCCATTTTCGAAGGATAATTTTGAGTATCTTAGAGGGAAGCTAGGGGTGATTACCCTTCCTAATCAGAACTAAGATGCATTAACTTGCATTAATCCAAGCATTTCATTGTCATATTTTGATCCAGATTGATGTTGTGGTGGCTGCTACTCAGGGGGAGAAGTCAGATGTTCAGATATGTGGTTTAGAGCATGTGTGGAGATAAGAGATCTTTGTCATTGATGTCAAAGGGGGAGAAGAGTCATGTGAAAAGATGTGAATTATCTGAGGAAGAAGAGTCAGTGGGAGAAGAGTTGTTGAGGAGAAAAGAGTCAGAACCTAAGGGGGAGTAAGTGCTGAAGATAGTTGCATTGATGGTGTTTTTCACATCATGTGTCATCAATGCCAAAGGGGGAGATTGTTGGATGTTGTGGTTGTGTTGCTGATATGTGGTTGTCATGGATGTCAACACTATTGGTATTAATGTCTTAGAGGCTGTATATGTCAAGGATATTGAGAAAATTGTAATGAAATAAGTTGCAAGTTGTCAATTGTGAAGTGAAGTTCAGTCTGTTGGTGACTTTAGTATATTGATGATCAAAGGGTGTGGATTAAAGGGTTTCTTGTTGAGTATATCTAGTTTATCCACATTAAGTTTTAGATATCCACATGAAGATTTGTTCGTGTTATGAAGATTTGTATTCTGACAATTTTTATGTTGCTTCAGTTGATGTTCCTGAATGAAGGTGATGATATTTTAGCAAGTTTAGTTGTTACGGATGCTTCTCTGGTGATTCATGATGTTTGTGGATGTTTCTAGATTGTGCTCTATCTTTTTTTCACATCCAGATTGATCGTTGTGCTCGTGATTCAATATTTTCTCTTATGTGTTCATGTTTTTCATGTTCGTGGTCAACAGGGTGCTGTAGCGTGTTGTGGATCTTCAAGGAATAATTTTTGAAGGTGTTTTGTGTTTGAGAATTTTATTTTGGGTCTTCACTATGTTGTGGCCAACCTTGGTTGATTTGCATTAATAATCTTTAATGTTTTGGGCCGATAATTTGTATTCATTTTATTATTTCATTGAGCTCATTTGAAGGCATGAGTATGTGAAGTGTGCGAGTCCTATGTGAAAATATTGTTCATATCTTTCAAAGGCAGAAGCAGAGTGTGAAGAAGAGTGAAGAAGTGTTCACGTGCTTAACCGAAATTGTAATCAAGCATTAGCATATGCTATTTTTCTTAGTTCAAATCTTGTGGATGTAATTCATATCTTTGTAAGACAACGTGTCTTCCTTTCTGTAATTGAGCAGTGAGCTCTAAGCAGTATGCCTGAATGCATGTGCATTCCCCATTCATATTTCTTTATACTTTTAACTAGGGTATAATCTTGTGGACTTACCTCCACTGTGGCTTTTCCCCTAATATGGTTTCCACCTAAAAATCTTGGTGTTATGTGTGTTTCTAATGTGTTGTTTATTTTTCATGGTTATTGATCAAATATGAGACTAAGGTTAAAATAAGTTGAATAAGTTTGAAATTCTATGACAATTGATTCACCCCCCTCTCAGTTGTCTTCCCTTGTGTTGCCAACATATTTACAGTTCAGTGTTATTTTCAGCTTATTAGTTGATGAATAGTTTTAATGGTGGCTATGTGTTATGTTATTTGATGCACTTCCATCTCATGCTTTTGGTGGTTTATTGATGATAAATCACTATGCAAAGCTAGTCTAAGGCTATTTCTTTACTGTAGTTAAGTTCAACTATGTATGTGCATGATTTATGTATTCATGTTACAATTTGAAAATATTAAGACAACCTTTGAAGATTGCACTGGTTTTGTGACACTATAGAAGTTTCTTGGTTAAGAAAAATCAGGTTTGGGGAGTCTTTCTACTGTAATACTTTCCATTGTTCCTAGTATTCATGGTTTTCAGAATTAGAATAACTCCCCAACCCTTACATATTTTTATATTTCTTTTAAATCTAATTTAAGTCTAGGACTCCAACATCATAATAATGCTATATCTGATGAACAAAGTAAGTTTCAGACTATTGTTCTAAATTTTCTGCTACAGTATATGAGTTTCTAGGTTTTTGAAGCTTCATTATAGACCTATAAGATTCTAACTTTGCAAACCATAAAGGTCCCTTGTGATTACCAACAAATCACATATCAAACCTGAGGTATTTATGCACCGTCAGGATCTGACACTGAGAGACCTTGGGTTATTTTCTGAAACTTGTTTGCAAACAATTACTCTTCAAGCTCGAGATATGACACTTGTGTTCTATCTGTGTTGTTGCAGTGTTAAAGCACTCATCAACACTTACTAAGGTAGTATATTTCATACCTGGGAATCTAATTGATGGAGCTCTTGTCATAGCTCAAAAATTCATTCAAGAGGTGTTTAGATTGCATGGAGTTCCTGACAAGATTATCTCAAATAGGGATGCATGGGTGACCTCAAGGTTTTGGAAAACCTTTTTTTGTGCACTTGGGACTAAACTAAATATAAGTTCAACATATCATGCAAAAATGGATGGAAAAACGAAAGGGTGAATCAAGTAATCGAAGACCTACTAGGAATGTATTGCATGGATCAGCAATATAAGTGGGAAGATTACTTGTCTTTATTGAAATTTTCTTATAAAAATTCCTATCATTCTACAATAAAGATGACTCCTTTCAAAGCATTATATGGTCTAAAGTTTTGAACACTTGTAAGTTGGGATAAACTTGAGGATAGGGTGAGTCTCGGGCCATAAATGTTGGCTAAAATGGAGGAACATGTTAGAATTGTTAAGCAAAGGATAGCTAAAGCCAATGATAGGTAGAAAATCTATGCAAATGCAAAGCGAGTACCCAAGAATTTTGCGGCAGGTGATAAGGTGTTGCTAAGGGTAAAACCTCATAAGAGTTCCATCAAGTTTGGAAATTCATCCAATCTAGGTCCATGCTATGTAGGTTATTTTAAGATTCTTGAGGAAGTGAATCTGGTAGCTTACAAAATTGCGTTGCCACCAGCTCTTTCCTAGATGCATAATGTATTTCACATTACTTACCTATAGAAGTATATACTAGGAGATAATCATGTAATTGATTGTAATGATTTATAGGTATAGGATCACAGAGTGGTAACAATCGATCCTATTAAGGTGCTCATAACACGTAAGCTTTGCTTGCATAACAGGGAGGTTTTGCAGTGTAAAGTCCAGTGGGACCAATATACAAAAGATTTTGCCACTTGGGAAGACTATGCTGAGATAGAGAAAAAGTTTCCACATGTCTTACGTGCTTTTGAAAGTGCTTAAGAAACAATGTTTTGTTTCCTTTGTTATTTTATATTTGGTACATAAAATCAGTAGGGATGATGATTCACAAGGGGGGAGTATGTTACACCCCATTGTGCGTTTACCTATTTACCATTACTATGTAAGGGTAAGTTATTGCATATGTGAATGTGTTTGGGATTTTGGTTGGAATATGTGTGTGTGTGTGTGTGTGTGTGTGTGTGTGGGTGCACTTTGTTTATCTAAATTAATGGAAATATTATGAATGATTGTTTATTTCATTTGATGTTATAATGGAATGGATATCTAGAATGAATGGTTATTGAGTTTGATATTCTAACTATGAAATGTATAATTTATTGTTCTGATGAACGAATGACTACCATGAAAGTGTGTTAAGTTGGATGTAGGTTTAGAATCAATCCTCTAGAAGCGAGGGGAAGTATCACTTAGGAGAATAAATTGGTCAGGTAACATGTAACAAAACCTAATAGAGCATACAAACACACTCACTAATAGAATAGTTGAGTCAAGTCATAGTTTTGGGAATTGGTAAGTCAACCTTTAGTATGATGTGTTTGCATTAGGAAGGATCTTGATTTCTATTAAGAGCATTCTTGGATTGTGTTTAAGTGATTGGCGCATGTGAGTTCTTCTTCATATTACTATACCTGAATGATGAGATATATATATACATAGAATGCCTATATATGTATACATGTGCATGTCAACGATAACCCATACATGTAAGATAATATGTGCATAAGACTACTTATGTAGACGTACCCACACATGCTCATGGATGGGTTGCTCATGGGCATGGTGATAGCAAGAGGAAAATAAGACATGTATGTATATATATATATGCAGCACGTGTATATATACCTATTGATATAAGATATCAATTGTTTATGTGTTTGATTGTATAATCATATATATATAAATACACACACGCATGTGTTGACAAATGAGAAATTCCATACAATTATGTTGATATACGTATATGTACGTATACATGAATATAGATATATATGTATACAAATGGTATTGTATATAAAATGTTAACTTGATCACATTCTTACAAACATCAAGTGGAATATTTAGACAAACTTATTTGTCAAAGAATATATATATATATATATATATATATATATATATATATATTTGAATATATATAAATAGTGTTAAATGCTATTTATTAATGTTATATATATGTACATATTATAGTAATGGCCGATTTATGGAAAATATACCATGGTCAATTTAATATGAATATAGCACTACATTTGATAGTGCAATGCTAAGTATTGAACTGCATTTATCATTAATGATAATAGTCGATAGGAAAACATAAGTACTAATTTGTTGTGTGAAGTTTATTAAACTCAACAATAAAGTGTCGTACACTATATTTTGAAATGTTTTGGGTCAAAACGTTAAATAACGCTATTAAAAAGGAGGTCAATTGATCAAAAGGTGTCAATTGCTACGCCTTTGACCAAGTTGACTACGATATGTATCCGAGAAGAGTTTGACTTATTCTTCTATTTTAAACAACAAGCTTGTGAATAGGAGATGTGATGAATAGATGACGCGATAATATGAATTATTTATTTCTTTTAGAAGTCTTCTTAACTTGTAAGTTGATTTCGTAAATGAAGCATGTGCTTTATGAACTAGTCAAACTGCTATTGGCAAGCATCGGGTCGATCTGTTGTCCTTTTTGAGTGACTAATGACATAGAAATCCACAAACTTTTCATTGATAAGCTGAGTCAAAGGTACTTTGCTGAGAAGTGTCATAGCATAAGCCTTGATTGTAGGTTGTATATGCTAGTTTTTGGGTATAAATATGAGACATTCTGGACTCATTTGAATACACTTCTATGCATCATTACATTGCTCCATTCTACTATATTTTCATGGAGAGGTTCTTATTTTTCTTAGAGATATTGTGAGGACAGTTTAGTGAGAAATATTGAGAGATATTTTTTGCTGATTTGATTTTAAGAGGGGACAAAGCTTGAGATTCAATGAACCAATTGGAATAAGCATATATCAGGGATGAGAATCTATTCTCTTCATTTTTTATCTTTTATCTGAAATATTGATCGCCTTGTACGTTTAATTAGAAATTTCATTGTTTGTTTGAAATAGAGTTATTTTCTATTTACTTATATGAAAGAAAAACATGCTCATTTTTATGATTTCCTTATAATTACATATGTACTTACTCCATATTAAGGAGTGATTGGTTATCATCTATAGTATTACATACTAGGATTGATGAAATGGGAATAGATGTTAAGTTATTCTATGTAAAGTTAATTTGTAGACTTAGAAAGCTCATATGTTATACCTAGGATTAGAATATCCATTGAAGGGGTAACATATTATTTTTCTTATGCTTTATTGGTAGAGGTACTATTGTGTTTTGGGAAAAGGGAATAGGTTATTTCTGAGGTTAATGACTAGCTATTGAAGAAAATTACCTATGCATAATTTATAATGGCCCCAAGTCAAATCGAGCTAGAGTAGTGTATAGGAAAATGATGATTGTCATTCGAGATACTGAGTGAGAATACTTCAAACAAAGTAGTGTGATTTCCTTTGGATCCACTATCAATTCATCATGTTCCTTTTATGCATGCTAGTTCAATATTGTAGTGTCTACAAGCTCTAGTTATGTAGGGAACAACACTAAGCTCAGCGTGGTTGTCATTAAGAGGTTACTCCACCAATCTCTTCATCAAAGGGTAGGTCCATCTATCAGATGATAGATGTGTGGGGGACCACATTTAAGTTTGTGGTTGGTAGAAAATTTCTTGAGTGATGCTTCTCCTCCTCAGCTGGTGACCAAGATTTGAAAGGATATTCCTGAACCATCTATATCTATTTCTTTGAAGCTCGGTTGAGCTATGTATGTATTTTGTATACAACCTTTGGAAATATTGTAATATGTGGAATATTATTTTGGAAATGAAATCAATGATGGTATTTGTTATGATATTCACACTCATTTTTTCTCTTTTGGAAAATAAATTTTTTATACCAATGGTTGTGAAACATAGTTATTTACTTGAAAGTGAAAACTTAGGAAATTTACTTGCGTGAACAATTGGTATGTTACATCTATAGAGTCATCTGCAATAATAAGGAAGATTTTGTCCCAAAATAAAGCTATGATGTCATGTGATCTATAGAGTCATTTGCAAGAAGAATGACAACATGTCGATCTCCTCTCTCAACTAGGATGTGTCCCTCCTACTAGTAGACACATTTCTTGAATATTTTATAGGTTGTCTAGTGATGGACACAAATGAAGCATCATCGTGGGAGGCAGGAAAAAATAAACAAAATAGAATCAACGAAATACAAACGGTTGTAGATGTTTCAATCATCTTGAAAGCTTATTTACATGATATAAGTTGTTGATTGAACATTTTATCTTTGTATTGTTCAAATAGGATATGCCTTCGACATATATTAGTGCAATTTATTTACTTTTTTGGTTGTTACTACTCTATATTAATTTGATTGAACTTATATTTGATATTTTAAGGAATTAAAGGAGAGATGAAAATATAGCAACATAAAATGGATGTACATATCTAAAGCATATAATAATCATGTAATAACTATCATTAATAAGTATTGTGTGATAATAAAATGGTAAATTTCAAATTAGAATCATAAAAACATTTAGAATTAGTGGAAAAGACCCAGTACTTGAGCATGTTCCAATAGTTGTGATAGCATTTTTTTTATATAATGTCCAATATTTTTAACAATATGGGGACCCATAGTTGTGACTTTAAAGTTGTTAGTGTTGATGATGACTACCCATAATTAAATGAAATGTATTCCTTAGATCTAAAAAGCAACAAATCATGTGATGCCACATTAGTGCCCAATAAAACATGATGTAGATGCACAAGTATCCGTCTCACATTTTTTTGGGCCTTTTTGGACACCTTGATGAAAAACATGTTGAGGTGGCCTTGAAACCATTTTTATAAGCATGGGACTTGCCAAGTAAGTTGTAAAAAATTGGGAGATTTAATATTTCCAAATAGGATTTTGAGAAGCACAAAGTTAGGGTGCTCAACTACTAGGTCCTCTCCCCTAATGGGTGTAAAGATGCTCCCACCATTGTCTCAAATGATGAGCTAACTATCATGTCTTATAGAAAATTACGTAAGTACAAAATTCAATACATGCTATATAGAATAAATGTTAAGAAAATTAAGGTGTCTTAACCTTTGATTTTTCCATAGCATTAATTTTTTAAATATTAAATGTTGTTAATTTTCTCATATTGTCATGTGAGTTACAACTTGCAGTTTCTATTATGATGAGGAGTCAAGTTGGAAAGTCAATTTTATAGGCGGAGTTGTGCATGAAGGCATTTTCTATTTCTGTGTTGAGTTTGCATGGAATGTGAGTTTTTGAGGTGCAATTATTTTGGAAAGTGTAGGTTTTGCATGTGTAAATTTGGTGACAATTGGAAACTTACCATTATGTGTGTAAAGTTGATTTGGCACTTTACATGTTGCATCTTTAGCCTTTGGTAATCAATTTAGAAATGTCTAGAATTTGTGCATTGTAAGTGTTGAAACAGATGTTAGTCGCAAACCAATAGGAAGATAAATTCTCACAGGGACACCATGAGAACCTATATTTATTGAAAGACTCCACTAAGTAAACCTAAATCTTAGGATAACTCGGCTTGATCCCAAGGCTCATTTATGTCAGGTCTTGATGCACTAGGTTTGCTAAGGGTTTGTTGTGATAATGCTATTAAATATGAGGGGTAAATGGTCCTTAAGGTATCTGCTGGTATCATAGAGAGATGAAAATAATTTTGGTTTGGTCATTCAATAACTTCATGAAATCAATAAATTTGTAACAATATTTCATGAAATTCAAATAACTTGCATTCATCCAAGTAGATTTAGCATTAAGCATCCAATAATTTCATGGAATCAAAAAATTTGTAATAAAACTCCATGCATTCATCACTTTTTTTGGAACATTTTTTGAAATATAAAACATCTATATTCTAAAACAAAGCATAAAAAATTACTAAAAAGTAAAACTTCTCCCAAGTACTATCCACACATGCCTCAAGAAATCTCCAAACTAGAGCAAACCATTCCACATGTCACTAGATTGTTTCATAGCTAGGCACATAATGATGCAAGATTTTAAAGAAAAGGGGGACTATTTCCCACCAGATAGTGTCAATATGCACCCTTAAACGATGTAGTATACAATCTTGTCCGATAGGAACAAAAAATCAGCTATGTAAGATTTCATATCAAGAAATAGCTTTGAAATTGGCTTTGATATTAGTTAACTTCTAATGAAACATATAAGTTTTTAATTTGGAATGAAACAAAAAATAGGAAAAAGAACAAAAATTGAATTTTTTTGGTTCTCCAACATCCACAAATTTTGAACTTAACTTAAAATGAAACATCTCTTGACCTTTTATAAGAACAAGACACTCAAGAAATTAATCAACACATGAGAGGAAATCCAAGGGAAGAATCGCAACAAGGAACATGGCATATGAAAACTGGCAAGTGAACTTTTGAATAAGTCAATGGATGTCAACCTTCTTTAGCACTTGAAACTTTTGGAGTTATGTAGATTTGAAATTCGATCAAGAAATCAAACTCGGACCAAGCATATTTGTCTAGTTCAAAATGTAGGAACTTCCTCTGTTGGATATTCAGAGTGATCAGGTGGAACTAGTTATTCAAATCCACCAAGACTTTTGGTTCCTACAATTAGGTTTGGTCTCAGATGTGGAACACTCAGAAGTAAATCACCCTAGATCTAGGTGCACTCTTTCACTACATTTGTAATACTAGGATTCTTGGTCCTCTAGCATCTGGCATTTCTTTTCGATGAACTTTATTCTCGCATGAGATTTCAAAGTGCACCACTAAACTTGACAATATCACCAGATCTGCTTAAAACCCAAATTTTCTTGACTATCCATACCAAAACATAATCCAAGATCCTATTTCTCCTACACATAAAATTCCATATATCAATCCATTTTTAAAACATTCATTAAACTATCATAAAAAATAAAAAAATCATTAATAAATCATCCTTTCAAAGAAAATCATAAATAACACACTTTCAATGCATTCTTGTGTACAATTATCCCTTTAGGTGGGTTATCAAACATCTGAAGGTCCTGGGAAAAACTAAACAATCAACTTTAACATCTATTCATGCATGCATTGTTACTTGGTACTCGAAAAACTTCAACTTTTACTAGAAAAAAATTTATCTAGATCCTGGTTACTACTAGAACCTTCACAAATCACGAACCTTCACTTTCGGACCACAACTACTTACCAAACCTTGCATTAAACATTTCTACTAACCTAGCTTTCTGGTACTTGGTATCTAGTACACCCGACACCCAATACACTCAAATCATGAAATACTTTAAATATTTTAATTTTAACATGGACTTCTAGTGATCCTTTGGCAACTAGCACCTTCCATAAGCGTTAAATTTTTACTTGGGTCCAAAATAATTATATTCTTGGGGTGTGCTGTGAGACCACACAACAACTTGCAACGAAAAAACTAAATTTAAAAGAAAACATGGGACTAGATTACCTACCATAAATTATAACATGCATATTTTCCACCAATAGTTCCTTACCTTTACCTAAATTGTGGCATAAAGATTACAAAATTTCTTTGAAAAGTATTAGTGTGTGCTTTGATTAATTCTTGTCTCTGGAACTTGGTGAAAAAAATAGTTCATTAACATTGAACTACATAATTTAGTAATTCTCTAAAGCCAGCCTTGGATAGAGCCTTGCTGCCAGTCAAGCATCCATAGCCTCGAAAAGGTTATCTCTAAATTCCCCCAAACATAGCTCTATTGCCAGTCAGGCGTCTATAGACCCGATAGAGATATTTGGATAGCCCAAAGAGTTGAATTTTCTTTTTTGATATTTCTTTGATATTCATTTTTTCATTTGATATTTCTTTGTAAGCTCTTTTTCTTCAACTTGCAAGTAATGAATCCTGAGCTATTAGGTTGGGAATTATAGCAGTAGCAAAGGTTACTTTTTGATTTTTCACTCAATTTAAATCCCTTCATCTTTTTACCAATTCCTAGAAGACTCAGTTAATTATTTCATGTATGTGCAACTTTCTAGCTAAATTTCACCATCCTTATGTCAAATCTTAGCTAACTACAATTCACTATCTTCCAAAAAAAGATATACATAAGTTAAAATTTAGTAGCAAGTTATTCAATCACAAAATTAATTCTAAATTTAGAGAAGTAGGTCACCACCTTTCCATTTTAATTTATGGAAAACCTCTAAAATAAGCTTGACCGACAATTTCAATTTCGATGGTGCCACACCAACATTAATGCATTAGACTTGTCATGATTATACTTAAGCCCGACCATCATACATTACATTTAATTCACACGCCTTATCACACATGCATTATTTCCTTTAATCTCTCCACATGTTGACGTGTGCCACCTCACTGAATTAATTTTCCTTTCTACAAAGCACACATGGACATATTCATGATTAATACAGTTCGATAGACTAAATTGAAACATTTGATCACCATTTAATTCTAAAATCTCCATTTTGCTCGATTCTTGACTTTTGTACTAGAAAAATTAAAAGCAATGGCCACTAGCTTCATGAGAAATTATTTGATTTAAATTTTAATTCTGGAGAAAAGTGTCCTACTGCCACCTCAACTTGTATTCCCAAGATTTTCTATCCAGGCAACTATGTACCACAGATTTTCACAACTTATATAAATTCCACACTTTCCTTTCACTCTTCTTGTGCTTTCTTGCTTCCAGGCTATGGATACTCCCATATGCCTCACCTACATTCATCACCAGAATGGCTTCCTTGTTTGAATTATGACCCAAAGGCTTGGAAAAGTTTTCTTTCTCTTGACTCCTTCCACTAAATCATTCTTGTGCATGGTTCTCGAGGAAACTTATGTGAATTCCAGGGCATTTTATAGGCTGAATTCAGACCTAGCTTCATGTTTTGTAGCTTCATTTCTGGACCTCAGCCTCTTGGTAGCTAAGGTATATTTTGTAGGTTGATGATAGTACAACCTAATTTTTTGGGGAATTCAGACCATGTTCTCTTTGTTGCTCATCCGACCATGGGAATTCCTTTTGCTGATGACATTCACAATTTTTGCAACAAGGGGAAGTAGTTCCTCTTCAGCCTTTCCTTACTGATTTGCATACCCCCAACATGGATGACCATAGGGATATCGCTTACCTAGGGTACATTGTCCTCATGGATGAAGCAACCCAAATTGACTGAACAACCTACCCACTATTCCAACGTGAATTATTTTGTCTCTTTTTTCTCTTTGCGATGAGAATTTTGTATTTCCCATGTATATACGAAATATAATAAATTTTTTACTTTTTTGTACTCAAGCATGCATTTATTTTGAATGATTTTACCTTTTCAATTTACAATGAAATTTTTTAATAATTCAATCCTCATATGTTTTAGCTTAAGAAGAATTTATTAATGTTGGGTAAATGAAACCAGAAAAAAAAAACCCTACTAAAGAAAATTAACCTAACTAAAATTTACCCTAATCAAGTGACTAACCCTAATTATGAAATTTACCCTAATTTCTACCACTAACTTCATAATTCTCTTTATCTGAATTATAATAGGCTTATCTTTTCACTCAAATATATTTTAGATAACCTATTGTAGCAACAAATTATTTTAAATTTTGTACGTTTAACAAATGAAAATTTGAATGCATACTTACCAATAATTTGGCTAAAATGTATGGAAATGACCTCATTAATGGTCAATTGCACACACCTTCACTGTCTTCTTGACATCCTACCTTCTTCCAGTCCTTGTTCATGGTTCTACATTTCACTCTACCTATTCTATGAACGATTGCATTCATTTCTTGATTTTCTTTCTCTCCAAGATTCTTTCGGCTCTTGGTCCTGTCTTTGATCTCAACATCACTATTCATTTCGTTAGACCATATATTAATACAATTTACACCATCATCAATAAGAGAGAAAGTGAAGTTAATGAAGAAGAGAAGAATGGAAGAGGGAAGGTTCCCATGAACAAGGCGTAGATTTGGACCAAAAACAAACATGGAATCACCATTCCATTCATCTCCAAATTTTCATGAGTTTGGAAACTCATAGAACATTTCACTTACTTGGTGTGTCTGATGCAAGAGAACTTGGGCAAATTGGTGATCCTGCATAGCCTAAAAGAATAATTTCCTTTCATATTTCACATTTTTGGCCTGTGTGGAAATTTTTATGTTTCATTTACATTTTAAGGCCTATTGCAATAATTTTTATCTTAGAGCTTATGGAAATTAAGATTAATTTTTAACGATTGGCTGGTGAAAGGGGAAATAAAATATCAATTGTACCATTTTAAAACTATGAAAATGCAGCTTTGCACAAATATGAAGATGATTATATCAATGAGTCACATTTGAGTGGCTTAATTAATTAAATATTTGAATGATAAAGGCATCCCTACATGAAAATAAAACAAAAAACCATATGAAAAGACAAAAAAAAAATAATGAACAAGAAAAGTCAAAATACCAAAGAAAGGTGATCAGAGGAAGGGTTGCGACAGAAGATGAACAACATATTTTTTGTTAAAAGAATGTGGAAAAGTAAGAAAGGGGTGATGTTGGGGGAGGCAACGTGGAGAGGGAAGTTGGATGAGGAGAATTCAAACATTTTAAAGAGTTAGAAAAGGAAACAAATGAGACACAACCAAGGGAGGAAAGAGTAGTTTGAACAATAAAAAATGTGTGTAGAGGTAGGGGGCATGTGTGATGTGCCAGTAACAAAAGAATCATCGAAGGGGAAAAGATCGCAATTTGGAAAATAAAATAACAAACAAGGGAATAGAAGTAAGGTCACAATAAATAAGATGACCAAAAATTAGGTCATTGATGGAGAGAGAGGCAGGTTGGTAGCATATGGAAGATTTTGGTGCCATTCTTAATTAGATTTGTCAAAAATACATAGCAATAAAACCATTAGTAGAGGGTTGAACAACAATAAAACCATTTCTGCTATTCGTGTTGAGGAAATTGAACTTCCTGATGTGACCAATATTTCCCCACTCGAGTCCAAAGGCCCCATTAGGAAAAACCATCCGGTTTCTGCTGAAACTCATAAGCCTAAGCCTGCTACTAAGAAGCTCAAGGGGAATGCAGGAATTTCCCAGAGTAGTGTTGCGGCTAGTCTCTATGAGCTCAAGTCGACCCCTGCCAATACTATAAGCAAATCTACCCCAAAAAAGAAAGGTAAGGATAATGTGAAGGGTTTGATGGATCCTCCGACTAGGGAAAACAAATGTAAAAATGTTGTGGTAGGGATTCAAAGGGGGACACAGTGGTCATGGCTATGATGGTGACTGGTGGCGATACCATCATTAGGAGGTTTGGTAGACTGGCTAAGAACAACAAGAAAGTGCAGGTTAATGAATTGGATTTATAAGAGGAGTGGTCTGACAACAAAGATTGCAGGGACGAGGAGGAGTCTGGGGAAGAGGAGGAAGAGTATGTTGGAGGCCCCCACACCATTCCTGATATTATTAAAGTGCATAAGGAGAACTCAAATTCCCAGTCGTCGGACCCGCTGGATGTGGAGCGTGCTAATATTGTGAAGGCTGCAGATTATGGGGAGGAGCTCCATGTGTTGCAGGAAAGAATGGAAAGAATGGACAAGAAATTCTATGATTTGACCCATTTCACTGTCAAGCTAGTCCATTGTGTTACCAGTACCCTTTATATTGTGATGAAGGATGAAATGGACAAGAAGAATGTTGAAGATGGCCAGGAATGGGTTGGGGATAATGTTATTAATCTTCTTTCCAAGAGCTAGGAAAATTCCAGTTAGTCTACTGTTGCTGCGTTGTATGTCTGTCTGTTGTTGGTCCGCAGTGTATATTTTTTGGCTTAGGTTTTAAGGTTTTTAAGACTTGATTTTTTTGGCCCTTGTGGCTCTTTGTGTAAAGGGTACAACACCATGTAAATGCTTCTTACCGTATCAAAAACATAGTGAAGGATGAAGTTATTTGTAGGTAGAGTGAAGGTATAATAGAATTTCCAGTTGAAAGAACATTATCTTAAGATAAATAATTGCTTGATCAATAATTTCCTCTAGAAATATATTTTGAAAGAAAATAATATTTAATTTGAAATAGTTTTTAGAGTAAAAAATTGTAGCTTTTTTTATTGAGTTAAATATAAATATGATTCAAGAATGATAAACAAGGTGTCAATTTAATTATATAGCATAAGTTTGTATATTGCCCCATTAAATTTTTTGTGTTGCACCATTGAGGTTTGTGGGTCAGCATCAAAAACTTGAGAAATAAAAATGTTCTTAGAAACCAGTTAATCCATCTAGCACCCAAAAGAGATGATGGATGTTAATTGTAAGTGTAAGGATGCAAAATATGATTCCTTTATGATAAAGTACATGATGTGTTAATAAACATATGTTAAGGATTTATAACCCTCAGTAACATGAATAACTTTGGTTCTAGTAAGCCTGAATAGTTTTTAATTAAAACCAAGAATATAATTTCTAATATACCAACTAATTAGTATGAAGAGGGTAAATTTCTTGATAGATTAATTTTATGGTACCTCTATAGATACATTAATAAAAGGAGAAAATGTGTAATTAACAGTTGAGTAACTGTGGAAATATAACTGTATGAAGTGTAAATACATAACCATTGTGCGATTAGTAATGCAATACACCAAAATTCCCTCGTTATTACATTTTTCCTCTAATGTACCCCTAAAAACTTCAATTTCACCTTGCCAAAACTTGGGCCCTTAAGGTTTATATAAAAAAACTTATTGATTATATAAATACAAATTTACGAGAAGATATTTCTTTAAAGAAATACATCTTGAATCATGTGGAAGTCTATCAAGATGCCTCATGATCTGTGGAAGGGTGTAGCATCCAGCTAAGATTCTCAAGTTCTTGGACTACCATTTTCTAGAACTCCCAAATCACTAATTCTTAAATTATTCGACAACAATCCATATTGAGCTATGATAGAGCTCCATCAAGTTGTCTAATGACCCTCAAAAGGGTATAATTCTCAATAACAGTCTTGTAAACTCATTGGAAAATAATTTATATTGATTTCAACACCAAATCCCTTACTTGTTTCCAAAAATTAAACTTCACAATATATGTATTTTTGAAATCCATCAACAATAGTCAAAAATTAAAAGTAATAAAGAAAGAAAAAATGATTCTCATGCAAGGCACCATCTCAAAGTGAGAAGCTAACTTGAGATCATGGAATGACCTCCATCTTTTGGTGTTGGACCAACCTCCAATTGATCTTGTTACTCCCTAACTATTAAATGTAGCATTCAAACCTTCAAAGACCCTATTATGTGTAACATATATGACAAGAGTTGAAGAACTGTATGTAGCCATGATTAAATACAATTAATAGGTGTTTGGATTAATTGATAATTCATCCATTAGAATAAAAACCTTGAACACATATGGGATGACCATTTTCTTTTTTGTGCATGGAATCAATCTTCTAATTGTCATCCTTATTTTAAAGAGTCCTATTATGCCCTTCTTTCTCATAAAAAATGTTTGACTCAAAGGAATGCAAAGTAAACTAGAATCTTAACATTACCTTTAATTACCTCACCAAATCAAATTTCCAACATTATTTCCAAACCCTTACCTCTCCTTGCAATCAAAATTATACACAACTTATTTCATCAAAACAACTATTTGATGCGGGTTGGTAGGACAAACTAGCTTTAACAATCAATATAGTCTTAGATGACTTTTTGTGAATAGTTTACTAGTGATTAAACCATCAAATCAAAGCCAAATTTATTCCATAAGATTCTAACAAGCAATTACTTGGCCTACGTGTAAAAAATCTCATTCACTCTTGATTTACAAAAATATTTATGTTGAAGAAGTATAGATGCTATATCAACACAAAATAATAAATTGCTACTCCAATTGAGATTTAACACACTCATCCCCACTTTTTTAATTGAAACATCTTTGTACTCATAAAAATTTATCTAAGACTACACATAGATTTACCTACCTTTAAGATCCTTGGCGTTGATATTATTTGCAAAAAAAGCTAGCCAAATATTCACAATATCTCTCCAAATTCATTATCTATTGTTATATCGTAGTGAAAAAAGTAAATGTGAACTTTAGACTAGAACTTGATGTTGGTGTAAATAGGTGTTTTACCTATCTAGGTCCTATTTACATGTTAAGCCCACTTAGGTCCTAGAAGGGAATATTTCAAGATAATGTTAGTTATCACTAGATCTTATCTTATCTTTTGGCATTTAATGCTTGTGTCCTAAGTCATTTAATATTTGTTAAGCTAGTTATCTCATTATACAATATTAAGACACATGTCAAAATCTTGTCTAATCCTATATCACAACTTTCGTTTATAAGCAAGGGATCATATGTACGGGTGTGTGCAAGAAGTTGAGTCCACGAAATGTGGAAGTTTTTTGCCTTAGGCAAAAAATTGAAATCAGCATCGAACAAATGGGATCCCGATTTTTAAAAATCGGGATCCCGTTACGGTTCGGGATCCCGAGCCTGAGACCAAACGGGATCCCGCTTTTTAAAAATCGGGATCCTATTTCCCGTCAGACTCTGAACCAATGTTAACAGAACGGGATCCTGATTTAATATGAACGGGATCCTGATTTGTAAAATACGGGATCCCGATTTATAAATAATGGGATCCCGAGTTGTATAAATCGGGATCCCGTTTTATACTATTATTTAAAAAAAAAAAAATTAGTTTTCACTTCTACGAACGGGACCCCGAGTGACTTGGCGACAGCGACCCCAACAACAACTACAGGTACCTCACATAAACACCAATTCTTTGCATTTTTTTAGTTTGAATTGAAATTTTAAAAGAAATACGTTAATTTAGCATGTTTTTTTTTAATTTATGTCACGTTTTAATCATTTTTTTAATTGTTATATTAGATTTCAATAATTGTCAAATTAGACGAAAACTTGCAATGAAATTTAAACGTTTTTTAATAAAAATGAAAAAAAAAACCTTGAATTGTGTTTTAGAAACAAAATTTAACTTTTAAATCTTAAATTGTTCGATTAAACCCAAAAAAAATTGATTTTGAAAACCCTAATTGAAACAAAACAAAAAAAATTGCATTTCAAAACCCTAGAGATCAAAATGAAATAAAACATCGCATTTACAAATCCAAATCGAGCTTTTTGAAACCCTGAATTCAAATCAAACGAAAAAAAATTGAATTTGAAAACCCTAGTTTGAATTGAAACGAAAAAAATTCATTAAAAACCCTAATTGTTTAAAACTGAAACCCTAAATTGAATTGGAACAAAACAAATTGTTAAAACCCTAAATTGGAATCGAACAAAAAATCATTCACATTGCTTAAATGTTTTAAATTTTATTTTCTTTGTATGGAAAAAATGATATATATTAAACTTTAGTTTCAATTTTAAATTATAATTAGATTAGAAATCAATATGTTAAAGAATGGTTAAAATTCATAAAGTTTATCTTTCAATGTTTGTTTGCAAATTTAGTTAACAAATTCGTAAATCTAAACATGTACAATCGATTCCAATTGACACTAACTTGCAACTCTAAATTATGCCAAGGGCCACCCAAACTTCACCCTAAGTTTGCTAAATCCTAGACCCTAAACTGTAAAATCTAAACCCATAACACTAAAGCATTTGAAATTTATGAACCCTAGACCCTAATCTTTCATTGGACATACCTAAAATTATGTAGGTTCAATGTCAAGAATGGGTCTATTTGGTAGATTTATGAAAACTATTTTGAATATCTAGAATGCCATAAAAGTATAATTATAGCAATTCCAATTGGAAACACTTCCAGGTACATATATATCCTAGATAATAATCCACCCATCCTCAATCATAATGGATTATTTGGCAATTAAGAGAGATTCAATTTAACCATAAAATTACCTATATTTTGATACTATATAGATTTATGTGGAAGGATAGAAATGCATCAATATGCTTTGTGCCATATTTTATGAATATTAATATTTAAGAAAAATCTAGATAAGATTGACCTAAGTAGATGATTTATGTAAGGGATTTTTAGTGAACAAGTGACACACCATGGAGATAGGGATGGTATTTAAATTCTTATTTATAAATATAGTGTACCCCCTTTAAATTTGTATTTGGTTTTTATAATGAGTTGAAATTATCAATGTGTTACATAAAAGAAATTTGTGCTTAGATATATTTAAATTAGATAATAAAGATATAGTTATATAAAATAGGGAATCCAACATGAGGAATAAACCTTTAATGTGCCATTGTGTGCATCTAATTTATGCCAATGATTTAGTAAGAGTGATCGTCTAAGAGGATGAAATAAGCCTTGAAAAATTGTAAGATCTAACACTATTTTAATGTAGTTTTATATGTGTGTACATGTCCACTATATTTTTTGAGTTTATGTTAATGTAAGATAAGGAGGATTGGTGGATATATTTGAAATCTAAAGAAAAAACAAAAATGATGTGAATATATAGATATATATTTTTAAAATGATTCTTTAACTTATCTATATTAAACATTGTATATTATCTCTATATTACTATCATGGCTTGATTTTCATTATGTCTACTAAATGTTGCTATATTTATTCATTGTTGTAATTAAATTATAGGGCTCAATGTGTAATCTATTTTACATCAAATTTTATAGTAGACTTATAATCCTAGAATGTTTGTAAATTTAATAGCTAACAAATAACTTGATAGGTGCAACTAAAAACCAAAAAGTGTGGTTTGATTTATCTCCATTAGGCTAGAAAGCTAAAAAATCTACTAGGTTTATCCCTATTAGGTTGAAAACCCAAAAGTGTAGCTTAATAAACTTACAAGTGGTGAAAACTCACAAAAGCACTAGAAACTAATATTTGCAAAACTACCCTTGACATATCAAAAAAAGCCAAAGGTCACCATATGTCATACCTACATATAGGTTGTATAGTTATATTAGATACCTTATAGTATCTCCTATTGGTTAAATATGTTTGAAGATGACATTAGCGACACATCCCTACATTTATATGAGATATATTATTAACATGTCGTGTTACACATATGCTAAGATACTCAAATATGGATAAGGAGAACTAGGGAATATATATTAGAAGAGAAATATATACTAAGCTATCCAATATTATATTTTTGTACTTAGTGTAGAAGAGAAATTCTAGACCAAGAATGCAAGTGCAAACTCAATACTCTACTTCTAATGAAAGGTAAATAAAATAATGAAAGATTAGAGAAGCATAATATGTTCCATAACATTCTTTTATGGCTAGATAAATGTATGTGTTGAAGTTGCTCTTTGGTTCTCTAATGTGATAACATATACATACAAATTTTATCATATGGAAACATTTGGGGATGTCATTATTTTATAGAGTTGAGGGGAAAGGAATGGAGGACTAGGTTTTTTTGGAATCGAGGACTAGAATCATGAGAGAATTTTTGAATTTGAATTTGAGAGGGAAGAGAGAATTAAATGTAGGTGGTTGGGTTGATGGAGGGCTTGTGTTGACTTGATTAGGTAGATGGGAATAATTGAATGCTAATTTGAATTTGGATTGAAGGTCTAAGTTGGAAATGAATGGCTATGATTAGTCTAATTGATTTGATGGCTAGGATAGATTATTAATTTCATTTTAGATTTGATGAAGTGGAAGTAAGTTACATTAGTTTGAGTTTGGATTGGTGATTTGGAATTATTTTAATTTTAAGCTATGGATGTGACATGATTATCCCCTTAATGGTTGATTAAAAGTTAGGATTTGGGGATTTTAGCTAATTAAATAATAAACTCTAAAGTCTAAACCGTAAACCCTAAAGCCATCATTTTTTCTTAGACTCTTAATGAAATTTGGTTGTCTTAGGAAACTCCACCAAATTTCATTACCTTATGCCATGTAATTGTTTCCTAGGATCTTGCAGCATGTAGATCCCCTTAAGCTATCCTATTACCTTAAACCCTAAACTCTAAAGTCTAAACCCTAAACCCTAAAGCCATCATTTTTTCTTTAAAGGCTCTTAATGAAATTTGGTTGCCTTGGGCAACTTCACCAAATTTTATTCATTTGAGCCATGCCATTTTCTCCTAGGACCTCACTAGACGTAAATCCCCTTAAGCCATCATGTCACCCTAAATCGTAATTCAATTTTCTTAAGGGGTTCCAATATGAAATTTCTTAAGGGGATCAAAGAAGTTCTTAAAATTTGGTGATCAAAGTTTCCCAAGGCCCAACCAAATTTAACAATAATAAGATCCTGCAAGATTATACAATATCAATAGTTAATTGTATTTTCATTCAAATAAAATGTGCCTTAGACATATAAATGAGGCTTACATATAATTTTATCATTTGTATTCAATTATTTAAGGCCATTTATATTGATGGTTTAACTTGGTATTTCCTAAACATGTATCTTACATCTTGAAATTACAAATCTAATGTAGGTTCACTCATATCTTAAAGATCACATGGATCCATTCAATAATATTCGCAATCCACCTCCACGCCATCCATCTCCAACACCTTCACCTCCACCTCCCCCACTCCACCTCGTAACCCCCCACCTCCACCACTTGAAATCAATGAGCATGCTCGTTTGCAAGCACAAATCAATGCTTCTGCTAGAACCATCCAAGATCAAATCAACATTATTGAAAATGAAGAATGTGTCGCACCTCCTGTGAGGATGTTTGCATCTAGGATGCAAACCCTTGTTGATGTTGTCAGGGCTATGGATGGGATCGTAGATGAGCATCAACAATGGCTAGAGGAGAGGAGAACTCCTAATTTTGAAAAGGAAAACACAAAGAAATGAATATCTATGCAGTAGAGAGCCATAATAGTTTATAAATTAAAACAATGATCTTAAATAGTTATGAATTTATACATTTTGGTGAACGATGGATATTTTGTGTGATGAATTTATAAATTTGGTTCCAAATGTATATTTTTAGTGACATGAATTTATGATTTTGGTTCTATATGGATATTTTAGTGACATGGATTTGTGAAGTTGGCGGAATTTATGAACTTATAATGAATAGTATATAATAGTATATATTTTATGACTATCTACTAGATCATGATTTCTCCTGCTGAAAAATTGTAATATATATATATATGTGTGTGTGTGTGTGTGTGTGTGTGTGTGTGTTAGACATAAAATGAGATTTTGTGAATGTTTCAAGTTTATTGTTTAGTATGTATGTGCATGTATTAAAAATTTGCATAATAGTTCTTAAATTTTGAAATTTGTATATGTATGTATGTATAGTTTATTTTAATGATTTGTACGCATGCAAATTATGCATCATTTTTTTTATTTTAAATGTACATGTACATACATTTAATTTTTAATTTTGTATGGACATTCTCTTGAGTTGAACAATCAATGTATATATATGTGCATTTCAATTAAATATATGAGGTTAATATATATGTTGCTCATGTCCTATTTCAATTAAATATGTGATCTTAATTTTTGTATGCACATGGACTATTTTGTATGATTTAAAATGCAGGTGCACATTATATCAAGCATATATCATGGATGATTTTAACATTGATGATATCATCAATCCACCACCTGAGCCACAGCCAGATCCGCCTCCCTCCCCCCTCCACCTCCACCTCCACCTCCACCTCCTCCCCTTCCCTCCCCTCATATGCCACCTCCAGCACCTATGGCATCTGATGAGGCTCACTTGAGAGCACGAATAAATGATCAAGTCGCATCCTTATAGACACAAATCAATGCTATGCAGAGTCAAGCATTGATTGCTCCACATGTGAGACATTTTGCATATGTAATGCAAAACGTTGTTGATTCCATCAGGATGATCGATTTTGATCTTGATAGGCATCGACGAGAGAGAGAACAAATGAGACAATTTTATTCTGATGGTCTCTCTTACAAACAAATATTAGACCTTAAAATAATGAAAGCCCATCTAGCCCCCTACTTTCTTGACCCCATTATTCGACAACCCATTCCACCCAACAAATCTAGAATATCCATGAGGTGTGCATACATCCGTAGATGATTGCACATTTTTGGGATCAATGGTATATGGTTTTTGATAGTCCCCCACATGCTAATTGGGAGTGCCCATTGTATTTTTGAGAAAACTGTATGTAGAGTTTGTTTTGGGGAAAAAGCCCAATTATTTTGATTTTAGATCATTTTAGGGTGTTGGTGGCGGCATGCCACAACAGAGATTAGGGGCAAGGGTTGATCCCCAACGCCCCATGCATGCACAACCCCTTGTTGTTGCTCCTGGTCCTCCCATTCCTGCACATGCATGTAAAGCTCTGGTCTCAACATTGAGTTCCCTTAGTACACTCGCAGGAGACCTTGATCAGCATGCTTCTGCGATAGCGAGTGGGGAGCATAGAGATGATGATGATGGAGGAGTTTTTATGGAGCTGGTCCGAGTACTGCTCCAGGAGTGTCGAGACCCGTCCCCCATATATGTACTAGTTGTCATCAAGTGTGCTATGGACCTGATCAGGCTACACCTAGTTTAGGTGGACGGGGAGATTCTGGTGGTTCATCTGGTCGCATCAGTTCATTTGTAGAGTTCCTCGTAGCATAACATCACCCTGAGGACACTATGACACATGTATAAATATGCATCTAGATGTATGAACTCATTTTATAATATTTTTTATGGTTGTATATATCAAAGAAAAGTTTGCAATACATTTTAACAATCAATTTTTGGTGTCTGTGAGATGGCACCTTCGATCTGAGCAATCATCTGTTCCACGAGTACATATATCGACATTGGTCATACTTGGAAACCCTTATGGGGTATTTTGATTTCAATTTTTAAAATTATATATGAAATCATAAATTATTTAACTTGAGTTTTAAATTTATAATTGAATCACATATATGTTTCAAATATTCATGTTGGTTTAGGTGAGTCAATCGGCATCCACGTCGATTCCTCCTAAGGGATTGTCAAGCACTCCTCCACTATTGAGTGACATAGATCATGGGCAGGTACATTCATATTTTAAATTTGTTTAAAGTTTACATTAGTATAGTTACAATTTTATGAGTTTTGAATTCACTAGATATATATGGCATGCATGTACACTTGTAAATATTATAAGCATTAAATGTCTATGTACATGTATGTCTAAGGTTGATACCACAATAAGAATGGGCATTGGGAAAACATTTGATGTTGGAGTTACTTTCGTGAGACCCCAGCGATTTCCAGGTTGTTTACAAAACTTTCTAAAAAAATATGCAAACTTGAATATATATGTATATATTAACCTAATTGAATTGTACATGCTTTAATTTTGATCTTGTAGGACTTTGTTGGTGCAACTTTCAGCCCTAACCCAGACATAGTTACACCACCAGGAGGACATGTAGAGCAAGTCTCAGATCAAATGGTAATTTTATTTTTTTATTATATTTAAAGTGAATTATAAATTTTAAATTGAATATATACATATTAATATGATATTTTTCACATATTCATAGCATGGGGCATCCATAGAACGACAGAACAAGTCTGGAGAAGAGCCTAGTGCACAACCTCGAGAATCGGTATGTAAATTAAAATATGATAAATTCTGAATTAAATTGGATAAAATATTAATAATAATAATTGTAGAGTTGTACATCTAATTTTGAATTTCTGTCTTGTTTATGGTAGGCGATTTAGAGAATTTAGGGTTTCGACGGTTTTACGAGCATCGGATGTAGATATGGTGGTAATTTAATTTTATGATGGATTATAAATGAAATTGTCATTAAAATCATTTTTATTGTCTTACATCTAATTTCATCTTTCTCTTATGTCTGAGTGTTTTAGGTCATCCACATGAATCATATGGTGTGAAGAGGTCTCTTGTTGATTATAGAGCGTTTACTGACCACAAACATGTGATTTTATGTGTTTATATTTCTTGTTTATCATGTACTCTGTTGGACTTTATTTCATGTGTGCTTAATATATTGGTTTCATACACTTAATATGATACATAAATTATGGACTTTATTATTGTTTGAAATTTTAATTTATGCATGTACATTTATGCATTTTATGTTCATAGTCAAGACATTAATATAGGACATTAATGTGAAATTTACTGAAGACTTCATAATTGTAGAATAATTTTAGGTTTAATCTTCTTTTCAATGAATAAGAAGATATGTTCCTTCTAATGTATTAATTTTAATTTTATGAGAGAAAATTTATGTGGATTTACCTACTTATTTAGTTCTATCAATTGAATTTTACCTCATTGTTGGTGCACTTGGAATTCCTATACCTTGTGAATATCATGGATATCACCATTCTTTGTTATTTTATTCTTTAATTTTTCCTTAACTAGATTGACAAATAAAGTCATTGCTCTAAACTCTTAAGCAAATAAAGTTCTTTATAGTGAAAAAATCTAACAAGGTATTGATATAATTAGCTAATGTACATATTTATAAAATGACACCATTAGTTTCTCACTAGTAATGGAAAAAAGTGTTCCTACTAAAAATTAAGGAAAGAGGTAATCATTAGAAAAAATATAAATTATGATAACATGAGAATGTGTATATGTAAAATGATTGTAACCATTAGGTGATGAATACGTAGTGTACACACATGATAAATTTTAAAAATCATGAATATGGAGCTCAATCCAAAGGAAAATTAATTTCATCATTGTTTCCCCATTTAGAATATCATGATTGTGTGTTGTGTATGAAAAATGAATAAAAGTCTTGTCTCCATGTGTCAATAACAAGAAAAAAAATAGAATATCACATAAATTATGTACATAAGAAATAGAAATATGACCCACAAAATTTTCTTTGTGAATTAAGGTTAGGGTTATAGGATAAAACTTTGGGTAAAGGTTAGGATTAGGACACAACTAGAGTTAGGGTTAGGTTTCAATTAGGGTCAGATACAACAAGGCTTAGGGATAGGATTAATTTTAGGACGGGGTAAGGGTTCATCTAACACTAATTTATAAGTTGTCAAAACAAATATTGACATCTTAAGGGGATGTCTAAAGGGGTCATAATATAACATGTTAATTAAGGGGATGTCTAAAAGGGTCATAATAGAATGTCTTAAGGGGATGTCTTAAGGGGTTATAATATGTCTTAAAGGGATGTCTAAAGGGGTCATAATAGAATGTGTTAATAAAGGGGATGTCTTAAGGGGTCTTAAGGGGATGTCTAAAGGGGTCATAATAGAACATGTTATTTAAGGGGCCGTCTAAATGGGTCATAATAGAATGTCTTAAGGGGATGTCTTAAGGGGTTAGAATATGTCTTAAGGGGATGTCTAAAGGGGTCATAATAGAGCGTGTTAATTAAGGGGATGTCTTAAGGGGTCTTAAGGGGATGTCTAAAGGGGTCATAATAGAACATGTTAATTAAGGGGATGTCTAAAAGGGTCATAATAGAACGTCTTAAGGGGATGTCT
>VDFB02000015.1:509802475-510141918 GCA_007258455.2 Sequoia sempervirens
AACATCATTATATCCAGCCGCCTTGTAAATCTTTCTCAAGAAACAATTTATCATGTCACTAACATGCGGGATTTGAAGACGCACTGATTTGTGTGTATATTGGAAACATTCTCCATAGCATTCAAAGAGGGATTTGAAGACATATTAGGACTTGTTTGTATAATCACATTCTTCTCCAAATTGACTCCTTGAAAATTAGCTTCATCTACAACTATGGTATCTTCAATGTTTTCATCTTCAATAGTTGTTGAATTGGTTGTTCCACCATCGTTCATTGATTTTATTCTCATTCTTCTTTCTCTTTGTCTTTGTCTCTCTTTTTCTTTATTTGCTTCAACTTCTTGAGGAGTCAATGTCTTTCTTCTCTTATTATGAAATTTATCTCCCATAATTATAAAATTCTCAAGCACAAATGAATGTTAATAGTGAAATACTTCAAAATATTGAATCCAAATCGGAAGTTGAATACCTATTACGCCAAAATTCTTCCTCTTGTGTTCCTCAAAACAAATAGAAAACTACCACAATTCCACTTTAAAAATTGTTTTCTTTATGCTTCCTTTGAAAAATTCAATCCATATTGTAAATTTCACTTCAAAAATGGTGTACATGATGCTCCCTTTGATAAATCAACAAAATCAAATTGACCACCTGTAAATACACAATCCTATGAAAAATAATTGATTTTTAGTGCTCTTGGCCGTACATGTGAAGGTGCAAAGTTGCAGAGTTGACAGTAATTGTGAACAGTGCTTTTAAATAATATAAGCGGGATCCCGTTTATAAAACGGGATCCCGCTTATAATAAAACGGGATCCCGATTACCAAACGGGATCCCGTTTACTAATAAACGGGATCTCGTTCACTAAAATCCAGTGTGCGAGCCGTTGTAAATGCAACGGGATCCCGTCTAATAAACGGGATCCCGTTACCTTTACAACGGTCGAAATAGAAATGGGATCCCGATTATGACACGGGATCCCTTTTTTTAAATTTGAATTTTCTTTTGCATCGTGGGCAGATTTTTGCCAAGGTTTTCGGTTCGGAAAAAGCTTTGGAAGTCTGAACCTAAGCCTTCAACCTGGTTTGACCTGCAAATTGAAGGCTCTAACAATGTCAAAGAAAAATATCGACTTTGGACATATGGCTGACGACCTTTTTTCAAAAAATTTCTGACAAAATGAAAACCCATTTTAGATCAAACAATGCAGATTCTAAATATGTAATTTGTTTTGTAATTGAATTATTTTTTGTATTTTTTAATTAATTTCTAATAGAATTGGTCCATAAACTTTAAATATCAGAGTTTTTTACTATTTGAATAACTTTTGATGAACATAACATTTTGACAAACGGATTGCACAAGAGCAAACTTCAGACAATTCTTTTCAATTTGAAAAAAAAAAATTAAAAAATGATAAGTTTAGGTCATCTTATGCATGTCGTACATGACGATTTTTCAAAACAACAAATCTGCCTAATAAAAAATTAACAAAAAATATTGAAATAAAAAATTACAAAAAAATATCAAGAACAAACTTCAGTGAGTCACAAATATTTTTCCAAAAGGATTTAGAAAAATACGATAATTTAAGTCAAATATGGATGTCGTACACGTGCATGGTATGGTAAAAAAAAATGACTTTTAAACAGTGGTTTTTTGAAATGCCTATTGAAACTCAATTTGTACAATCTGGGTATTGAAATAAATTACATATTTGGAAACTAGACTCTGAGCACTACATTTTATGATTAGTGACTTTTTTAAAGATTTCATCTCTAAGTGCTTCAAATTTTAAGGTCAAATGTGTCGAATACTGAAAATCAGGGAAAACACTTCCACTTTTTGGCCAAAAAGTGGACTCAACTTCTTGCACACACCCGTACATCACATATTCAATCTGACAATCTTGCATCTATAATCATAACATGATATTTCTACCATTTCTATCTTGTGGAAATTATTATTGTCTTGCAGGTGATCCTAGGGTGTTGAATATTTCACCATTAACTCCTAAATGGTATCAAAGATTTAGCACTAAAAAATTCTTCCCAGATATGAGGGACCAGGGTATGTGCAGGATCATCATGGAAAAAACAGGCCCTTAAGTGGCAAAAAATTCAGAAAAATTAGTGTTAGGCAACTTGACATAAAAATTTGAATAAATTATCTATATTATTTCAAAAATATGTAACAATAGAATATGTAGAAAATTGAATTTAGTTTCTAAACTACTAGGTTTATTTAAAAATAAATAAAATCTATTTGGTGAAAATTAGAAATTTCAATGCAGTAGTACTTAAATTTAGGGAAAAAATAAGAAGTAGGTGTCTGTCTGACCACCCTAACCATAATAAAATGATAATATTTTTTTATAAGATTTTATATATAAGTAAAGGACTCATGTCTAGATGTGATGCATATTTTTGAGTAATTTTTTTCCAAGTAAATATTTAATTATGATTTTTTTATTACAACTTTAAAAAAATATAAAAACTCGTATGTCTGACCACCTTAACTTGGTCAAAAATTCATGAAATTTAATTTTTCTTTTTTTTTAATCTTATAGTATGTGAAGCATAGAATGTGATGCATGTTTTGGATTCAAAAAATGTGATACCGTTTGAAAGTTATAGATGTTTTTCAATCAACCTATCGATCAAGACTTTAGTCATAATTCTAATAGAAAATAAATAATAATAATTTATTAAATTCAAATTAAAGCATAATTTATATTGGTGGAAAGCTGAGAATCTCCTCTAAAAACCCTTTTCGTTTCATCAATTTTGGATTAAAAAAAAGTCGCTAGCCACATACCCTACAAATGCCCATAATATTGCCACTTTTTGGCCCATCATGATCCTGCACATACCCACCAATCTTGGCTTAAATATTTTGTTGGGTGTGATTGGAGTTTTCAATGACCTCACCATTGCATCTAGGGTGTTAGAGAAAGTCAGGTTTTCAATTCATTTCATCAAATTTTGTTATATTTTATTATATCTACAAGGGTTTCAAGTTGGGTTAAGGCTACCACATCTAGGAGTTAGTTGATTTTTTGGAGCACTTTGGGCTAAAATAGAACCTACCATCATGTTCGTAAGGCCTGAAAACCTTAAAATCAATTATCAAATCATAAAAATATGAGCACTTGACCTGAGCCTTCAAAGGAAATTTTTTCCAATTTGATCATATGATCTATATGGTCGTATGGTTGAAAATCATTCCTACAAGTCATACGCATCTGCAAAAAAAATGTTGGTAAAAATTCAAAAATAGGTTTTAATTTTTTTTTGAATTTATAATTAAAAAATATCAAAAAGTTTTTTAGGTATTGTAGTACGTACACCACATGAATTGTAGACCTATAGTCATGGGCCACCTCAGGTTGGCATATGGGGCATGGATGTACAACCATGCCTCACTTGTAGACCTACCAGAGTTCTGCCAAATGCAGATCACCTTTCCCAAAAATCGATGGACAAATAACATATACCAACCTAAAAAAAATCATATTCCTCTATTAGGAGTATATAGCAAACACCATCCCTAATATTTCATCATTGTCATTGGCCAAATAAGATTCCACCAAATTATCTAAGATTTTGTCACCTATAGAATATTTCAACGAAAGAGGTATGCTTCATTTGTGATAGCTAGACAAACATCAAATTTAATCACCCCCCTTTTGACATCAACAATGCATTAGCTGTCCTTTGAAACTTTCAGCCCCACTGGGTGATCCTACAATAGTGGTTTACAAATTTTGGCCAAACTGGACAATAAAATATATTTTTTTAACTAAATCTTCACTTTCGGGCACCTATAGCGGCTAAACTGTGAAGAACTTGAAGATGATGCAAACTAGAGTTTCGTGAAATTTTGTCTATAGATTCTAAATATAATTTTTTCAAAATTTTTGGAATCAGTTTGCACTTCTTTTTCCATCTCTCTCAAAAACTAGTTATTTTCAGAAAACAACATTTTTTAAAAGTGATGCTCACCGTATAACACGTAACTTTTTTTCCATGAAGGATAAAATTCTAATTCTTTTGAATTTAGATTTGTAACTCTGATATCTAGTGCTTCCACTTGGTTAAATAGTTTTTATTGAATTTTTTTCTTTAATCAAGTTTCAAAGTCAAACCAATTGCAATTTAGACAGTGCGACCGTATAATGCGTAATTTTTTTTTGTTGGATCAAGGACTTCAATATCTGGTGCACTCATATTTTTCAAATTTTTTTTGACAATCTTCTATTTTTCTACATGTGCAGAACATAGAGCTTGATTTTCAGTGAAAAATATATGTTTAATAAAACTAAAACACAAATACATAATAAAACCAAAACATATTAAAATTATATTCATTGGATAGCTCATTTCGAGGACTACCTAATTCCAATTGGGTTTGTGAAGTCTCCGCCATTTTCATCTTCAACCCAAGCTTTGAAGTGCAAAAATTTAGATTTTTTTTTGTGTCTGAGGGGGAGAATGAGGGATAAGGGGGGTTCGAGCGAACCCCCAGGGGTTCAATCGAACCAGGGTTCACTCGAACCTTGGTTTGAGCGAACCACCTTTCTATGTGCATTTTATTTGGTTTTTTGGGTGGGAAATGAGGGGCAAGAACTAAATGGTTTCGTTCAAACTTGTAGGTTCGTTCAAACCCCTAAAACCAAATTTTTTGCCATGGGGTCATTTTTTGTCAAATTTCCTTCCTCCATCAAATTGTAAACCACTATTGTGGCTTCACCCCACTCTCCATTATAGGTTTTGATTTTGCAAGAAAATTGTGGAGGCTCATAAGTTGATCATACAAATTCCTTTTCTCAATTACTTTTTATTTGGGGTAAAACTCCATAATCTTCATAGTGGTACAACTTGTTTTAGATTTTGGTTCCCGGTTTTCTAAAAAAAGTAGATTCTCACAAGTTTTTTGAATTGTTCTCATTTTGGGAACTTTCGGGGCTCTATTCTTGCTCCTACAGTAACATTTTTGGGTGATTTTTTTAAAAGTGTATAATTTTTCATAATAATTTGTAGTGGTGTGATTAGATTGATCCCATTATGTGTAAAAAAATTACTTTTATTTTCTGGCCAAATTTGGCATTTGTAAGCACTAAGATCAAGTCCACTTCACTATTTTTGGCAAGTGGCACCTGTAATTGCACTAAGTATAAAGTGCCACTATGGATGTAAATCTTAACTAAGCTAAACATGACTGTAATAAGCAATTTAAAACAATGTAATTAGCTAAATCAAGTTACATTCCCAATGAAATTCTTGCAAACCTAAACTAGGAAGCCATTAAAACTTGAAATAAAGCTCAAATTGCACAAATAATCCTAATTAAACTAAAAAAACCTCACCCCATTGGGGGATTAGTGTTGCTTCAAGTGTCTCAATTGGAAAGTAAATTTTAAAAATGACGTCTTAAACTTTTTATAGTAACTATGTGAATTCACCATAAATAAACATAATATTCTAAGTGATTTTTTTTGTATTAGAAATAAAATTTTAGAGTGAGTGAAAAATTAATTTTCCTTGTACATGTTTTTGGTAATTTAATGATTGATTTTTTCTTTTAATATATATTTAATGAAAATTCCATATCTAAATATTTTCTTAATACATAATTTTTAAATAACATGTTAAAATGTGACAAGTATGGAAAATAAAAGTAGTCATAGATAAACTAGGGAGAGTAGGATGTAAAATTTATAGACAATATTGTGTTATGGATGGAATTTAAAGAATTAAATTTATAAATAGAGACAATTTTGTTTTAGGATCAGAAAAATATATCAATTATGAGTAAAATAAATTTGTCTAAAGACCCTAAAAATAGAAAAATTATGGGGCTAGAATTATCAAAGAAAGCCACATGGTGAGACATAATGACTACATGATTATTTGACTATATCTAAAATTATTTCCTTTGTCATGATTGCAATTTTCCCCTTTTTATACATGTATTTTCTTGATCCTTCAATGCCATGCAAAATGAGCATATCTTTTATAATAATGATAATTCTATGCTTCTATCAATATTATAAAATCTACAAACTTTTTCTCAAGGTCTTTTCATCTTCCAAGGTTTTGACTAATTTGATAAGTTCCACTTTCTCTCATAAGGAAATAAAGTGATGTTGCTTCATTGTTAAACTTTAACCTTTGTTACAAAAGCTTGAGTTAAATTTTCTATCAATCTACTTTTATTAGATGATAATGGCTTTGTGATATAATTTATCTTTAATATTGGATATTTGCTTTGCTCTATTGAAATAACAACTAATTTCTATTTCTTGATAAATATCTTAGTACATTTTCATAAATTACTTGATATTAATGATCTTCACGTATATGCATAGCTAATTAGAAATTTATTGCACTCAAACATAGAGATATAAAAAAAATTAATAGTTATCTTTCATTGAAGTTTAAAATAAAGAATTATATATTTTGTAAATAAACCACTCTAATTTTAGAAGTACCCTAATAACAAAAATGCAACATGTCTCTAACTTGATATTTTTCTCTTACACTTCAAAGAAACATATTTTCATCTAAAACATTTTGGATTAAAAACATCATTAAGACACTCTTCTTTGCATCTTATGTTTTATTTATTTATTGTATTATCAAAGTATTCTAATATTGAGGGTCTAAATAGTCCACTTGAACAATTCCTTATACATCTTTAAAATATTGTAAACTCTAAAACATACCAAAGCAAGAACATTAAATTTGAACAAGTTAGATAAAATATAATTAATGTGATCTCATGTACACACCCATTATATTAAAATATATATTTTTTCATTGTTGACATAGAAGAATAAAACCTTTTTAAAAAATAAATATTATAAAAATCTTCTTAAAATGAAATTGTTAAATAAAATTATAAGAATGATTTTTTGAAAAACTAGTTAATTGAAAACTACATGCTTGAAAACACATTTTATTTGGGGGCTAAATCCATCCCCTCCAATTTGTGAATTCAAAATTATATGAATAATTATAAAAAACTAATTAACAATTATTAGAAAAATCTTATACATAATTTGTTTTTAAATTATTGAACACGAGTAATAAATTAAAAATTACTTAGAACACATATGATAATATTTGATACTACACTAAATTAGAGGAGAGATCTAGTAGTTGAGCACCCTAACTTTGTGCTCCTCAAAATCTTATGTGGAAATTTCAAATCACTTCCATTTTTCACAGTAGCTTAATCAACATGCTTTTTGTCAAGGTGCCCAAAAAAAAAGTGAGACATACTTGTACACTAAATCATGCTTTATTAGAGTGTTGATGTGTCATCACGTGATTTGTTATTTTTATCTAAGGAATACATTTCATTCAATTATGGGTGATCATCATCAACAATAACAACTTTAAAGTCACAACTATTAATCAAATATTATTATAACAACTATTTTATAACTATTGAAACATGCTGAAGTACCCAAAATGATATTTCACATATAAATTTTCTAGAATGCAAAGGACGCGTTTCTTTTTGCCCGTAAGCTTAAGAGAGTACTATTCAAGTACGGAAACATTAATTCATATGGAATTCTGAGGAGTGGAGTAGCGGGAAGTCAGTTGTCATACATGAAAAAGGCACATGGATGCCTGGAAGTTTGGAACTTTCAACGAAGGCGCCGCAAGCCAAAAACTTTTGTACAGCTCACAAACTGGACTGGCTTTTGAAAACGACTTTTTTTATTTGGGTTTCCAAATCACAGATTGAAATAGGATTTGAGTTTCCAAATCGCGAACTGAAGTAGGATTTTGAGTTTCGAAATCACAAATTGGACGGGCTTTCGAAAATGATTTCTTGTGTCGGCACCGTAAGTGATTTACTTCTGAAGTCACGGAAGTAAGAGAATCTTGTGCCAGGCAGAAAAGAATGTTCGTGACGCCTTCGTTGAAAGCTCTCAGACGTGAAATAAGGACGAGTTGAATAGAATAAATACCCATAATCCCTTGTTCTAAATTGGAGAAGTTAGGGATTTCTTCTGCCTTCAAATGTGTTCTTTGTGGTTTGGAGTTTACAATGGAGAACAGCAATAATCCCCTCTTTCAGAATACAATGGAGAATCCTGCCCCTGCGACTGCAGCCAACATGACCCTTACTGCCGGTATGCTAATTTTCCATATCTATTGCTTACGCATGCACTTACAATTTTAATGTATCTACTTATAATATGAATTACAGGTGCAGCCAACCAGATGGGTAGCCCCCGTAGGATTAGAGCGCGGGGGCTTTTACGTTTACATGGAAGATTTTGGTTTGCTAGGGGTCAAGCGGGGAGGATTTGAATTCTTTTTCTAACACCCAGAAATGCAACACAGGAGGCGGCGTCTGTGAGAAGTTGTTGGAAAGTCGCATGTCTGATATTAGGGTTAGACGTTGTTATGCAATCAACGCTTTTCTTTCTAGCAATGAGAAGAGAAGCAGCTGTTTGACTTGGTGGGTTCCCTCAATACACTCTGCGCTATTTTCATCTCTCACTTTCTTTGCTCTTCTTTACCTGCTAAATCATCTCTACTCCATTGGAAAAAAATACCTCTTTTTCACTGCTTTCGTTTTCATACTTGTTTCTGCTGTTGTTATGGGGGCTTTTAGACTTACGCTTTGCTTTTTTTTATCAGTTGTAGATCTCATCTGTGTTGCGTTCTTCTGCATTCGGTGATGTCGATATTCAGGCAGTATATGCAACCTATAGATTAAGGTTATAATAAGTGGATTTAATCGTGGGCTATGACCTAATGCCCTAGACATTACATAGTTTAGAACTTTAGATTGTATCTTATTAAAATTAAAAAATATACTTAAAGAAAATTGATATTTTTGAATTTTTCTTCATCTCTAAAAACAAACCATTATTGTACCATGTAAACTCACTAAGTGTGGCATGAAACAATTTTTACAAGTTGATAACACTTAAAATTTTCTTGAATTTTCTTTACCTTTAAAAACACACCTTTGATTGTCTTTGCCAACATTATTTGACCATGTAAACTCACTGAGTGCAGCATGAAACATGTTAAATGATTTACCTGAATTTTCTTTACCCTTAAAAACACAGCTTTGATTGTCTTTGCCAATATTATTAATTTATTTGACCATGTAAGCTCACTAAGTGCATCATGAAACTTAAGTTGATAACACAAAAAAAAATGATTTTCTTGAATTTTCTTTATTCTTAAAATCACACCTTTGATTGCCTTTGCCAACAATATTTAACCATGTATACTCACAAAGAGCAGCATGAAATGAAACTAAAGAATATGGTCTTGTTATTTATTATGTACAATTTATTTTTTAAGATCAAGAGAGCAAGATTTGGTATAAAAAAATTCCATTGAATGGTTGCATATATACAAGTTTTGAATAAATGGTTTTAGAAGAGGAGGTTGGTTTGCCATCACATTTGTGGTTCTATGGAGGTCTTTTCCTTTTGTTTATTTTAGTTTCAATATCTGTCACATTAAAAAATAAAAATTATTTTTATTTAGGGGAAGGGTACCAATAGTTGTTATAACTAATTTTGTGCATCCTAAGCTCCTAAAAGGTATGCCAGATTTTAATATATTTTTTGGGTTTCTTTGGATGTGACTTAAGAGCTTATAGCTATTGTTTCATCTTTTGGGTAGCTACAATGAACACATGAGGATTTGTTATGTACACAAAGTTCAAAAAGTGGTCATTTCAAGGTGACATTTGATACATATTCTCTATTGCCTTGATAACCACTTTCTTTGAACACCACAAAATTTACACAAATACCCCAGTAATCATGTGCTATTGGTACCAATAAAGTTTCACAAATCCTCCAATTAAGTACTTTATTTTTAATTATTGGGTATACAAGTAGACAACTATTGATACATTTGAAAAAATTTAGTGATCTTTTAATTAGCAAATATCAATGAATGGTTATTGGAACATGGGTGGTAACTGGGGTCTTTCCGATAGATATCCCTAAAATAAAATATCATATAATAATGGTTTATGGGCTAGATAAAATGGACTGCACTCTATCTAAGGTTGAAATGGTAGCCATGTCCTTGATCTAGCAATTTGTGGCCTTGATTCTATAACTTGACTTTGAGCTATGTGTTCATATATTGAATAAATTTGTACAATTATATATATTCTAATTGAATGGTTCTCAAAAGAATTACTAGTACTTATTATCTAGCGAGAAAACTTGTATCTTGTCTTAATTGTAGTTGAGCTTTATTGTCTCAATTCAATGATGTTTGAATAAGATTGAAGGAATGTTACATAGGATGCAAATGTTAGATGCACATGACAACTAAGAGGGAGGGTAAATCAGTTGTAAATTAAAACATTCAATCCCTCATCAATTTTCAAACCCTTATTAGCCCTTAAACCCTTATCATGCATTAGTAGAAGGTAAACATATGAAACAACAATGCAAACACATCCAAACATAAGATAACACCAGATTTACATGGAAATCCCTAAGTAGGGAAAAACCATAGTGAGAATTAACTCACATATATATGAATAGCAACACCAAATACAATTAGGCTCACTTCCAAGGCTTCACTACCCAAATGAAGAAAGGCTCACAGTCAGGTGGCTCATTGCCAAGAAGAAAGAAGAATATCAGAAACTATTATAGAGAGATTCACTATCTCAGAGCAACAAGAAAATCCACCACTACAAATTTGTACTAGATCTACAACCTTCAATTCACTACCTCCAATAACTTCAAGAACACTAAAAATATAGACACCTTTTGCTCATTGCATCTAGAGTCATACATATTAAATCTCACACCTAGATCACCACACTTCATCAAATTTACATATCAAATTTTCCACACACCTCAAGACAAACTCCAACAACTCACGTTTCATTTATACCATCCTTGACCTAAACAATCTTAATTAGGTCGGCCTTAATCAAATGTATGCACCCTAAATGTGCATCACTAAGATAGGTCAGCACCAAAGACTTCCATGGTGGAAAGAAGTGAAGAAAGAAAATGCCAAGGGTTAACTAGGACCCAAATCTATATCACCACACAACTCAACACATCCATAATCCATGAAGTACCTCCACAAATAGCGCTAGCACCCCAGGTCGACCAAACCTAAACTAAAACTACAAGAAACCACATACATGCTTCTCTAGGTCACACAAGCCACACAACAACACTTTGAAGCATCCACACAATATCCCAAAATATTCCAGCATCATCAAAATATTCTACAACATAGCTGCAATCACTTGAAACAAAGATTACTTTCATCTTGTGCACTAAGATGCACTACCATTCAACTTCAACACAAAAACTAAACTGGCACTATAAACTCCAAGGGAAGATAAATATAGAAAATATAAGAATTTTACCAAATATGTAAGACAAGAAACCTTACTACAAAGAAATGTGGAGCAATTCCATTTCCCCTAGATTATCTTCTATAGAGATAGAAAAACTTTCAAACACAACTTTCACTGCAAAATGATCTAGAAACTAAAAATTTGGATATAGAACCTTTGAATACCTTTGATCACCATATCCAAACCACACAAGCATATCTTTAACAATGAAGAAATATGGAGCACCACACTAAATACACCTCTTGCACACTACACACTCTTTTATTCAAATTTTATTAAAAGCACTTAGAAGCCAAGTGAACTAGTTGCATCAACAATACCAACACAACATTGCAAAACCTTCTCATCATGACTACATCACTTGCAATACCAACAATCTCCACATCTACAATATCTACTCAACAATACACTATAGGTTGACAACACTAAAGACAACATAGTGCGACACACTTACTGAACATGTCATCAATGATAACACTGCAAAAATCTTCCTAACCATACTAGAGGTTGAAATTAATGACCAACTATCAACATCATTGACAACACCAGTAGCATACTTGCAACAATATCCCCCTTTATCATTGATCCAACAACACCAACTTTAAAAAGCCATCAACAACAAAAGAAATTCTACATTAAGTAGCACTCACCCTTACTAGGGTACACTTCACTCTCTTTCTTTACCTAAGTTGTTCTTTAGACACCATACTCTTTGCAATATCTCCCCCTATATGAGGATTTATTCAACCATTAATCTCCCCTTTTGATATCCATTATTTCATTGTGTTTTTAAGACTTCAATTTCTCCCCCTTTAACTTCAATGGTAATGGACAACAAACTCACCTTTGAGGGTGATCCCATAATAGTGGTTTACAATTTTTGGCCAAACTAGACACTGAAATTATTATTTTTAACTAAATCTTCACATTCGGGCACCTATAGCGGCTAAACTGCGAGGAATTTGAAGATAGTGCAAACTAGAGTCTCATCAAATTTTGTCTGTAGATTCTAAAAATATTTTTTTCAAAATTTTTGGAATCAAATTGCACTTCTTTTTCCATCTCCCACGAAAATATTTTTTTTCAGAAAACAACATTTTAAAAAGTGACACACACCGATAACGCATAACTTTTTTCCATGAAGGATAAAATTCTAATTCTTTCAAATTTAGATTTGTAACTTTGATATCTAGTGCTTCCACTTGGTTAGATAGTTTTTTATTGAATATTTTTTCCTTAATCAAGTTTCAAAGTCAAACGAATTACAATTCGGACATAACGCGGTATAACGCGTAACTTTTTTGTATATGTCAATTTTTTTTTTTTGTTGGATCAAGGACTGCAATATCTGGTGCACTCATATTTTTTATTTTTTTTTTTTGATAATCTTCTATTTTTCCACATGTGAAGAACAAAGAAATTCATTTTCGATGAAAAACCTATGTTTAATAAAACTTAAAAAACAAATACATAACAAAACCAAAACATATTAAAATTATATTCATTGGATAGATTGTTCTGAGGAATACCATAATCATTTGAAATAAATTTTAAATGAATTCATTTGATCCCCCAAAATCTAAATCAAAAGTGATTTTTTATCAGCATTTTGATAGGTGTAAAGGAGATGCATTTATAGGTATGGTTTAAAACTAGCGAGGTTCTATCCAAGGGGGTTTGATCTAAGGTGATTTGATCAAACCCTCTTTAATTGGAATCCTTAAAATGGAACTTTTTAAGGCTTAAATCATTATATTTTCTAAAAATATGTGATTTTAGCTAAAATTCGTACCTCTCAGGAATTGTAAACCACTATTATGACAGCACCCTTGACACATCACCTGCATAAAAATTTTATTTTCTCCTCTCCACCTTTGACATCTACAGACATCATTTTGACACCACTTGCAACACCAACAACCAAATTCTCTCTCTCCAATACTCTTCACTACTCATTCTTCACTGCTCCTCCACTACTTGCTCTTGTTTGCACATTGAACATTGAACAACTACAAGGGTTTTATTATCATTTTTTGATTTTTTTTTTCATTGTGTAAAGAATTGTTTATAGATTGATTCAATATAGTTTTTTAACAAGAAAATTAACAAATTAAAAGTTATTAAAAAAATACAAAAACCTGACATTTCGAGTTTATGGACCAGTTTTTCATAAATTAATTAAAAAATAGAAAAAATAATTAAATTGTAAAAAAATTACATATTTGAAAACTAGACATTGTCATATATAATGAGTTTTAATTTCATAAATCAATTTAGAAAAAAAACTCATTAGTTATATTGCTAAAGTTAGTTTCTTTCTCTTGAAATTGCCATGAACTTGTACTTACAAGTCTAAGCCTAAGTGTTTGGTTACTATGCATTTTTGAGCCTATATCCAAATGAAAAACATGTCTTGTGAGTTTTAAACCTTTTGGAACAAGTACCCACTTCAAAATAGGTATCTATTCTAAAAAATGAATGGGTATTTGTTTTAAAGCTGAAAAATGACACTTCCCTTGAATGTGGACCCAACTTCTTGCACTTACCTAGTAGACCTTACAAACAAGTCTAGCCTTATTTATGACATCTTTTCCATCCTCATTCATTTTGTTCCTGAAATCCCATTTAGTTCCTATCATGTTCTTGTTTGTGGGTCCTGGGACCAATTCCTAAGTCTGATTCTTCTCAATCTATTCCAACTCTTCTTTCATAGCCTTGATCTAATTCTCATCTTTTCGTAGTTTAATTATTTTAGGTTCCACCTCTCAAAGTAATTTTTTTTTTTTTACTTGTTCCTCTATCATAGTAGCTTTTTTCCTTGTCAACACACCTTTGCTCTTATCTCCAATGATATGATCTTCAAAATGATTCTTCTACACATACTTAGGAGTCTTAAGGATCTTTTCTGAAGCTTCTTCCTCTTCAACTATCATCTCTTTTTCTTGAACTCTTATTTTTCTTCTTTACTGCAAAGGGATTCATTTGATTCATATCCTTATATGAATACAAAACTCTGATGTGGTTCTTCATCCACTTTGACACTTTCACTTTCAATAATATTCTTCAACATTTTTTATAACACTGATAAACTTTACTTCTTTTAGAGTATCCAAGAAAGATTATGTAATCAGATCTTGCATTAAACTTTCCTAATTTTTCTTCATCTCTTTTGATATAGTATTTACTTCTAAAAACTATAAAATATTTCATAGTAGAAGCTTTTCCATACCACAACTCATAGGGAGTCTTTGAAATATTAACTCTTGCTTGACCTTTATTAAAAATGTATACTGCAACATGAATTTCTTCTCTCCAATAGGCATCCAGTAGACTTTCTTCCTTCATCATAGTCCTTGTTTCTTCTTGAACTATTCTATTCTTCCTCTCCACAACTCCATTCTGCTAAGGAGTTATTGGAGTTGAAAAATGCCTCTTTATTCTATGATCATCACAAAAACTATTAAACTCATTTAATGTGAACCTGCCACCTTTTTAGACCTTAACACTTGATTTTAACATCCATTTCATTCTCAACCATAGAATTAAATGCTTTAAAATTACTAGAGCTTCTAGTTTTTCTTTGAGGAATGTCACCCAAGTCATTCTAAAATAATCTTCAATCGACAACATAAAATACTTTCTAGAGCTTCTAGTTTTTCTTTGAGAAATGTTACCCAAGTCATTCTAAAATAATCATCAATCAACAACATAAAATACTTGTCACCTCGAGAGCTTCTTATTCTGGTAGGTCCACAAAGTTTTGTATGCACCAAATCCAAATGACCTCTGGTAGAATATTATTTAGCCTTGAAACTCTTCTTTGCTTGCTTTCCAAACTGATATTCCTTACAGATTGCATTGATAGGCTTTGTAATATTTGGCAGATCTCTCATAGCATTAGTAGAACTGATCTTTTCTAGGTTGCCAAAATTGACGTCACCCATTCTTTTGTGACATCCAACTTTCATTAATCTGAGCCATAAATCATTTAGCACCAGTACCTTTGAGATGATAAACATTACCTTTTTTCCTTGTCCCTGCAACAACCAAAGTTCTAGATCTTCCTTTTTTGATTTCATAGCCATCATCTTGAAACACAATATTGTATCCTCTATTACACATCTGTCCTACATTAAGAAGATTATGTCAGATACCCTTGACATAAAGAACATCATCTATTTTATGCTTTCCATAAAAGATAATTGAACATCACCAAACTTAACAAGACCACCATCATACTTTTGAAGTTTAACAAACTTACTCTTATCAACCATATATGTTTTGAGCATCTAGTATCAATTATCTAGTAATTCCTCTCTTCTCTTGCATGAAAAGTAGTCACCATAGTTCCTTCAATGTTGTGAATTATTATTAGAGCACTTTCCTTCATACATTCAAAATTAGTAGAATTAGTTCCAACATTTAAATCCATGAACAAGCATTCATTAGTGTCATCATCAAGACAACTCGATTCCTCATCGTCAAATACACCATTGTCTCTTTCAATATAATAACTCTTCTTGAAAAATTTTCCTTTATGATTTTTAGGTTTGTCATTTAAAACTTTGATTGGACATTTAGAAGCATAATGACCTATATTTCCATAATTGAAACACTTAAAGGGTGGGTAAAAGCACAAAGATGAGTCCACGAAATATGGATGTTTTTTCCTTAGGCAAAAAAATGAAATCAACTTGGCCAAAATAGGATCATGCTTTTTAATAAATGGGATCTCGATTTTAGAAAATGGGATCCTATTTAGCTTTGGATCCCGAGCCTAAATTCTAAATGGGATCCCATTTTTTAAAAAAAGGAGATCTTGTTTATTAATGGGTCCTAAACCAACAGACATGAAACAAGATCCCGTTTGAAGGTGGCATTTGTTTTTAAAAACAAACGAAATGCAGTGCATTCAGATAGCATGGGATCTCAAATTGGGGAGGATGAAAACAAAATAAGCGACCTCTAGGTGCACCTCCACACCCAATTTTTTTTGTTTTTTTCATGTTTTTTTTGAAAATTTTAATACAATAATAGATTTTATCATGTTTTTTCCAATATATTTAGCATTTTATGTATTTTATTTACCTATAATAGTATAAATGATGATTTGTATAAGTAGAAGAAAAAATGCAATGAAACCCTGAAGATATTGAATAGAAAGGAAAAAATAAACCTTAAACTGGATCTTAAGAACAAAATTTAGCTTTTGAAAACTAAATTGTTCAATTAAACAAAAAAAATTGCATTTGAAAACCCTAATTGAAAGGAACCAAAAAAAATTGTATTTCAAAACCCTAAATTGAAATGAAATAAAAAATGCATTTGAAAACCCTAATTTCTTTTTGAAACCCTAAATTCAAATCAAACAAAAAAAAAATTGGATTTGAAAACCCTAGTTTGAAATGAAAGAAAAATTGCATTGAAAACCCTAATTGCTTCTTGAAACCCTAAATTGAATTCAAACAATTTTTTTTTTCTAAAACTCTAAATTGAAATCAAAAAAATCATTTTGCATTTGAAAACCCTGATTTCAAGCCCAAAAATATTTGATAATGGAAAAAATTCATTTGCATTGCTTAAATGTTTTATATTTCATTTACATTGTATGGAGACAAGTATGTAGGCACGCCTATGGAAGAAATTATTTGATATATTTAGTTTGATACATAGTAAATTAGGGTCCTTGATATTGACAATGAAATAGGATTTGATAAATATTATACATTTAAATGTGTATTCATCAAGAGACACAATCAATTAAAATTTATGAACATAGATATAATTAGAATATAAAACAATATGCCAAACTTTACTTTCAATGTTAAATTATATTATATTAGAAAAGAATATGTTAAACAATAGTTACAATTCATAAATTATCAATGTTTGTTTGCAAATTTAGTTAGAAAATTCTTAAATCCTTGTACAATCCTTTTCCAATTGTCACTTAATTAGATAATATTTGCATTCATTTCTATTTTATGTTTTGATCTCTCTTAGTCATCCCTTGTTTCCATTTCTTTTTTGCATGTGTTGTCTATTGTGTTTCAACAATCTTAACTCTCATTCTAGTAAATTAGTTGTAGATTAGGCTTCTAGTTTAGTCTAAAATCTGAATTTGCACTAGGTACCTAGACACTAAAAGAAACTAAATATTTTTCTTTTCTTTCTTTTAGGTTCTTTAAATTCCAAACAATCCAAAATAAAAAAAGATTCAATATTAACTAATTTTATTATACATTTTATATCATAAAATTCATTTAAGTGGGAAATATTCAACTTTATCATAGTATATTAAACTTTATATATATATATATATATAGAAAATCAATATTAATGAAAAACATGTTAAATAAAATAATCTTATATTCAATTAAAAAAATATCAAGTTAAAGTATACATAAAACTCAATCTTAATAATAAATAATTATGTGTTTCTATTATGGAAATAGTCAGACTATTCATAAAATTAAATATATTCATAAACTAGTCATTCTATTACCCTAAACCGTAAACTGATGTCTTAAGGAGTCCTAATATGAAATTTCTTAAGGGGATCAAAGAAGTTCTCAAAATTTGGTGAAGTTTCCCAAGGAAACCAAACTTAACAATAATAAGATCATGCAAGATTATAATATGAATAAGATTTCATGATCTAGGATGGTCCGTCAAAACAAGAGCTATCTCAATCAATAGTTCCACAAGAAAATGTTGTTCACTAACTTGCAAGTCCATTATTCCAAGGGCCACCCACACTTCACCCGAAGTTCCTTAAACCCTAAACCCTAAAGAATTCATTTTGTCCTAGGACCTTAAAATGAAATCTGGTTGCCTTGGGAAACTCCACCAAATTTTATTCCCTTAAGCCATGTCATTTTGTCCTAGTACCTTACTACATAGATCCCCTTAAGCCATCCTATTACTCTAAACCCTAAACTCTAAACTATAAACCCTAAACCCTAAAGCCATCATTTTTTCCTAGGCCCTTAATGAAATTTGGTTGCCTTGGGCAACTTCACTAAATTTTATTCACTTGATCCATGCCATTTTGTCCTAGGACCTTACTAGACATAGTTCCCCTTAATCCATCCTATCACCCTAAACCATAAATTGATGTCTTAAGGGGTCCGAATATGACATTTCTTAAGAGGATCAAAGAAGTTCTCAAAATTTGGTGAAGTTTTCCAAGGCAACCAAATTTAACAATAGTAAGATCGTACAAGATTATAATACATGAATGAGATTTCATGTGAGGTTGATAATCAAAACAAGAGCTATCTCAACCAATTGTTCAACAAGAAATTTTTTTTCACTAACTTGCAAGTCCATTATTCCAAGGGCCACCCAAACTTCACCCTAAGTTCCCTAAACCCTAAATCATTCATTTTTTCCTAGGACCTTAAAATGAAATTTGGTTTCCTTGGGAAACTCCGTCAAATTTTATTCCCTTAAGCCATGTCATTTTGTCCTAGGAACTTACTACATAGATCCCCTTAAGCCATCCTATTACCCTAAACCATATTTATCCTAAACTCTAAACCGTAAACCCTAAAACATTCATAAATTGTCCTATATTAATAGTTAATTTTTTTTTCATTCAAGTAACATGCCTTATACATAAATGAGGCCTACACATTTTATCGTTTGTATTCAATTAGGCCATTTATACTGAATGGTTTAAGGGTATTTCCTAAACATGTATCTTACATTTTGAAATTACAAATCTAATGCAGGTTCACTTATATCTTAGATATCACATGGATCAATTCAATAATATTCATAATCCACCTCCACGCTCTCCATCTCCACCCCCTTCACCTCCACCTCCACCCACTCCACCTCATAACCCCCACCTCCACCACCCAAAACTGATGGTGCAAGCTTGCAAGCACGAATCAATGCTGAGGTTATATCCATTTAGGATCAAATGAACATTATTCAAAATGGAGAATGTATCGCACCACCTTTGAGGATGATTGCATCTAGGATGAAAAATGTTGTTGATGGTGTTAAGGTTATGGATGGGATATTAGACGAGCATCGATGATGGCTAGAGGAGAGGAGAACTTCCAATTTTGAAAAGGAAAACATAAAGCAATGAAGAGATGTAGTAGAGATCCACAACACTTTATAAATTAAGACAATGATATTATAGTTATGAATTTATGAATTTGGTTCGATGGATATTTTGTGTGATTAATTTATGAATTTTGTTGGATGGATATTTTTAGTGATGAATTTATTATTTTGGTTGGATGGATATTTTTAGTGATGAATTTATGAATTTTGTTGAATTTATAATAGTATATATTTTATGACTATCTACTAGATCATGATTTATCTTGTTGGAAAAATCTAATATATATGCCTTAGACATAAATGAGATTTTTTTGTGAATGCTTCAAGTTTATTTCTTAGTATGTACATGTATTAAAATTGCATAGTTCTAGATCTTAAATTTTGAAGTTTATATGTGCACATAGTTTAGTTGAATGATGTATTCATGTAAATTATGCATCATATTTTTTATTTTAAATGTATGTACATGTTAAAATTTGAAATTTGTATTGACATGCTCAAGTTCAATCAATGTATGTATGTGTATGTATATGCATGCACATCCTATTTAAACAAATTTGCATGTAAGTTTCAAATTTAACTATTTCTTATAATTTTGTAAGTTTGTATGTTAATTTTGTATAATTTAATGCAGGTGAACACTTATATCTGATATCATGGATCAATTTAACACTGATGCTATCATCAATCTAGTACCTTAGCAAAATCTACCTCCACCCCAGGCTCCACCTCCCCCTCGACCCCTCCACCTCATATCCCACCTCCACCACCAGCGAGATCAGATGAGGCTCGCTTGCGAGCATGTATAAATAACAAGTGGCATCCATTCAAAACCAAATCAATACTATGAAAAATTAAGCATTGATTCCACCACATGTGAGACATTTTGCATCTATGATGCAAAACATTGTGGATGCCATTAGGACTATCGATTCTGATTTAGATCGGCATCAACGAGAAAGAGAGAAGATGAGACGATTTTATCCAGACAGTCTCTCAAATAAACACATTTTAGACCTAAAAATAACAAAATCCCATCTATCCCCTTATTTTATCGAGCCTAATACTCAGTAGCCCATAACTCCCAATAAATATATAATATCCATGAGGTGGTGTACATACATCCACAGATGAGTGCACATTTTTGGGATTGATGGTATATGGTATTTGATAGTCCACCACACGCTAATTTGGAGGTCCCATTATATTTTTTGAGGAAACTATATGTAGAGTTTGTTATGGGGAAAAAGCCCAATTATTTTGATTTTAAATTATTTCAAGGTGTTGGTGGCAGCATGCCACAACAGAGGTTAGGGGCAAGGGTTGATCCCCAATGCCCAGTACATGCACAACCCCTCATTTCTCCTCTTGGTCTATCCATTCCCACACTTGTGTATCGTGTGGTGGTATCAACATTAGGATCCCTCAGTACACTTGTAGGATTCCTCGATTAGCATGCTTCTACGATAGCGAGTAGGGAGCATAGAGACCGCGATGATGGAGGAGTGTTTTATGGAGTTGGTCCTAGTACCACTCCACAGGTGTCAAGAGCACATGTATGTACTAGTTTCCATCATCTATTCTATGGACTCGATCAAGCCACGCCTAGTTCAGGTGGATGTGGAGATTTTGGTGGATCATCTATTTGCCTCAGTTCATTTGTAGAATTTCTTACTATAGACCATCACCCTGAGGACAGTGCAACACAAGTATAAATATGCATTTACATGTTTAATTTATAAGAATTTTATTGAATTTATGTAACAAAAAAATAAATTGGAATACATTTTAATAATAAAACTGTTTGGTGTATAGATAACACTAGTGGCATGGAAATCATCTACACCGTGAGTACATATGTCGACACCAGTCCTAGTTGACAACCCTTATGGGGTATTTTGATTTCAATTTTTTAAATTATATATGAAATAATTTTTAACTTGAGTTTTAAATTTATAATTCAATCATGAACACATGTTTTAAATATTTATGTTGGTTCAAGGGAGTTAATCGACTTCCATGTTGATTCCACTTGAGGGGTTGTCAAGCACTCCTCTAGTGTCAAGTGTTGCAAATCAAGGACAAGTACATTTATATTGTAAATTGTTTAATTTACATTACTATCTAGTTAAAATTATGAATTTTGAATTCACTTTATATCAAATGTGCATGTACACTTGTAAATATTATAAGTGTTAAATATCCTTTGAATTTTAGGTTGTTTAAAAATTTTCTAAACAAAATGTGTAAACTTGAATATATATATTTTAACCTAATTCAAGTATACATGCTTTCAATTTGATCTCTTGTAGGAATTTGTTAGTGCAAATTTCTGCCATGACTCAGTCATAGTTACACCTCTAGGAGGACATGCAAAGCAGGCTCTAGATATCATGGTAATTTAAATTTTTTATTATATTTAAAGTCAATTATGAATTATTGATTTTGAATAAATTAAATTAAATTTTAAATTGAATATATATATGAGCTCATACATGTTAAATTCTTTTTCTTTTATAGCATGAGACACATCTTGTAGTTGAGCATGTACAGACAAGTCCTAGAGTAGAGGGTGCACAACCTCTTATGGTTCAATTTAAATATGATAAATTATAAATTAAATTGAATTAAATAATTTTTAATTATAGAGTAAACATCTAATTTCAACTTTCTTTTTCTTGTACATATGTAGATTGATTCAGAGAATTTAGAGGTTGTTCCAGGTGCACCAAAGCATCTAGATCTAGATATGATGGTAATTTAATTTTATGATGAATTATAAATTAAATTGTCATTAAATCATTTTTCATCATCTTACATTTGATTTCATCTTTCTCTTGTACAGAGTGTTTCAGGTCATCCGTGTAGTCTGCATGGTGTGAAGAGTTATCTTGATATAATAGAGACAATACATGACCTAAATATGATTTTATGGGTTATATTTGATTATTTCATGGGAAACATATTTGATTTTGCATGTACTCTATTGGAATTTATTTCATGGGTCAAGTACTTTGTTGAACTTTATTTCATGGGCCAAAGGGATGTAATCACAAATAATCATGATAATCATACTTGTTCTTCTCGTAATGTCTCTTCTACTAGTGAAGAAGATATTTTGGGATTAGATGAACTATTCATTGAAAGTCATGAGAATCTTCTTGCTCCCTTTCCTAATGTTTCCCCCATCCAAGAATACATAATTGAGAAAAAGGATCCAATCATTGAAAAACAAGAGTGTGATGCTTTTTCTTCTCTTGATGTCTCCTCTCATTGTGATGAAGTTACTCTACAAAACCTATTAATGGAATGTGATCAAAATATTGTTTTCTTCTCTCCTAAAAACTCTCCTGCTAGGTAGAATATCATGGTACAAGCAAACATCAACACTATCCTGTGTAAACAAAAAATCAACCTCACCCTCAAACATCTTGAATTGCTTGGTATGGATCAACCCTTGAACCAAATGTTAGGAGTTTGTGACAAGTTGCCTTATACCCCTGAAAATAAAAAAGTTACATGTTCTATGATTAGTACCAAGAAAAATGATATAGAAAGACAAAATCAAATTGAAGAAGCCGCAAAGTTATTGGAAGAGGCTTCAAAAACCTTTGATTTCATTTCTACATCCATCTAGGGGAATAAATGATCATAACAAAAGAATCTAAACAAGGTAGAGATAAGGAGGTAATGTCAAAAACATCCACTTCACCTACTTTAAAAGAAAAGACAACACCCAATCTTGACAAAATTTGAGGCAATAAAACAACCATAAAATCCAAAACAAGTGACAAAAATTTTTGGAAGATGTTTTGAACTTCTAAAGCAACTTGAAAAAGGATGCATGTTGCTATAAATCCTAATGATCTTGGTTATTTTTCCTCAAAATAAAAACTTCAATCAATTTCAACATCATCGCAAACAATTCTTCCAATAAAAAATTAGCCTTGGTACATGGGTATGTGGCTGACGACTTTCCTTTTACCCGAAATTGATCAAATGGAAAGGGTTTTTAAAGGAGATTCTCAGCTTTCCAACAATATAAATTATGCTTTACTTTGAATTTAATAAATAGTTATTATTCATTTTATGTTTGAATTACGACTAAAGTCTTGATTGATAGGCTTATTCAAAAACATCTATAGCTTTCAAATGGTATCACATTTTTTCAATCCTAAATATGTGTCAAATTCTATGCTTCACATACTATAGGATTAAAAAAAGAAAAATTGAATTTCATGAAGTTTTGACCAAGTTAAGGTGGTCAGACATTCAAGTTTTTATATTTTTTAAAAGTTGTAATAAAAAAATCATAAATACATATTTACTTGGAAATAAATTACAAAAAAATATGCATCACATCCGGATATGAGTCCTCTACTTATGTCTAAAATATTATAAGAAAATATTATCATTTTAATGTGGTTAGAGTGGTCAGACAGACACCTACTTCTTATTTTTTTCCCGAAATTTAAGTATTACTGCATTGAAATTTCATATTTTCACCAAATAGATTTTTTATTTATTTTTAAAACCTAGTAGTTTAGAAACTAGATTCAATTTTCTACAAATTCTATTCCTACACATTTTTGAAATAATATAGATAACTTATTCAAATTTTTATGTCAAGTTGCCTAACTAAGATTTTTCTAAATTTTTTGCCACTTAAGGGCCTATATTTTCCATGATGATCTTGCACATACCCACATCTGAAACTAATAGATATCCCAGGGTGTTGTCACAATAGTGGTTTACAATTCCTGAGAGGAATGGATTTTAGCTGAAATCACATATTTTTAGAAAATATGGGTATGTGCAGGATCATCATGGAAAAAATAGGCCCTTAAGTCGCAAAAAAATTAGGAAAAATCAGTGTTAGGCAACTTGACATAAAAATTTGAATAAGTTATCTATATTATTTCAAAAATATGTAAGAATAGAATCTGTAAAAAAATGAATGTAGTTTCTAAACTACTAGGTTTATTTAAAAATAAATAAAATCTATTTGGTGAAAATTTGAAATTTCAATGCAAGAGTAATTTAAATTTCGTGGAAAAATAAGAAGTAGGTGTCTGACCACCCTAACCATAATAAAATGATAATATTTTTTTATAAGATTTTATATAGAAGTAGAGGACTCATGTCCGATGTGATGCATATTTTTTTGTAATTTTTTTCCAAGTAAATAATTAATTATGAATTTTTATTAGAAATTTTAAAAATATAAAAACAATGTCTAACCACCTTAACTTGGTCCAAACTTCATGAAATTCAATTTTATTTTTTAATCCTATAGTATATGAAGCATAGAATGTGGCACATGTTTCAGATTCAAAAAATGTGATACCGTTTGAAAGTTATAGATGTTTTTCAATCAGCCTATCGATTAGGACTTTAGTCATAATTTAATAGAAAATGAATAATAATTATTCATTAAATTCAAATTAAAGAATAATTTATATTGGTGGAAAGCTAAGAATCTCCTCTAAAAACCCTTTCGTTTCATCAATTTTGGGTAAAAAAAATGTCGTCAGCCACATACCCTACAAATACCCATAATATTACCACTTTTTGGCCCATCATGATCTTGCACATACCCATATAATGATTTAAGCCTTAAAAAGTTCCATTTTAAGGATTCCAATTGAAGAGGGTTTGATCAAATCACCTTAGATCAAAACCCCTTATATAGAACCTCTCTAGTTTTAAACCATACCTATAAATGCGTCTCCTTTACACCTATCAAAATGCTGATAAAAAATAAATTTTGATTTAGCTTTTGGGGGATCAAATGAATTCATTTAAAATTTATTTCAAATGATTATGGTATTCCTCAGAACAAGCTATCCAATGAATATAATTTTAATATGTTTTTGTTTTGTTATGTATTTATTTTTTAAGTTTTATTAAACATAGGTTTTCATCGAAAATGAATTTCTTTGTTCTTCACATGTGGAAAAATAGAATATTATCAAAAAAAAATTGAAAAATATGAGTGCACCAGATATTGAAGTCCTTGATCCAACAAAAAAATAAAATAAAATTTTGACATATACAAAAAAAGTTATGCGTTATACTGTGTCTGAATTGTAATTCGTTTGACTTTGAAACTTGATTAAGGAAAAAGTATTCAATAAAAACTATCTAACCAAGTGGAAGCACTAGCTATCAGAGTTACAAATCTAAATTTGAAAGAATTAGAATTTTATCCTTCATGGAAAAAAGTTATACATTATACCAAGGCCACTTTTTAAAAATGTTGTTTTTGAAAAAATAAATTTTCGGGAGATGGAAAAGAAGTGCAATTTGATTCCAAAAATTTTGAATTTTTTTTAGAATCTACAGACAAAATTTGATGAGACTCTAGTTTGCACCATCTTCAAATTCCTCACAGTTTAGCCGCTAGAGGTGCCCGAATGTGAATATTTAGTTAAAAATAATAATTACAGTGTCCAGTTTGGCCAAAAATTGTAAACCACTATTATGGGATCACCCCCCATTAAATATGTATCAAGTAGAAAATTTGTTTAATTATCAAAATAAATAACATTAGTTGCCACTCCTTTCCATGCAATAGTTGTAGGATCATAGCATACTCACTATTGCAAGGAGTAACATATCATCATCTATTTCAGACTCACCCTTGTTTTGCACTAAGTGGGGGCAAGGGGTTAGGAATTCTTATCCCCATATATCACTTGTCATGGTCTCTTTTGACTAAGTCATTAACTTTTCATGAACATATAAGAGCAAGCTTGGGATGTGGACAACATGCCTTAAGTTGGCTCACATGTGATGTACTTATCCATGACATAGCTTCATTTGGAAACATATGACTTGGAATAGGGATTTCCAAGTTGGCTCTCATGTCTTATTTCATTTATCATTAGCTACTTTAAATAAATTGCTCACAATGTTGGTGTAGCAATTGCTTTAAAGTGGGGGCATACATATATGACATCTTTTGGAAGAAAAATTCATGGCATGAATTTTCTTTTTTCTTGTGATGTGTCCTCTTCTTGGTGGTGTGATTGGGTTTTATGTCGTCCAAGAGTGTACGATCTCCTAACATGGCATGATCTGAATGAGGCATCCCATGGGCAATGATTTGACACCTTGACTTGTCCTCTCTTGGAGACATTGGGCACAATGCTCCCTAAAAGGAAGACCTTACATGAACAAAGAAAAATCCTCTTTAACAAAATTTTTACATGAAAAAAACATTTTCATTGTGGTGCCTTATTAAATTTATCAGGAGCTATAACTTTGGTATGGTTGAGTGGGTATGTGCAGGATCAAGATGGGCTAAAAAGTGGCAATATGATGGGTATGTGGCTGACGACTTTTTTTACCTAAAATTGATGAAATGAAAAAGGTTTTTAAAGGAGATTTTCAGCTTTCCACCGATATAAATTATGCCTTACTTTGAATTTAATAAGTAATTATTATTCATTTTCTATTTGAATTATGACTAAAGTCCTCATTGATAGGTTGATTGAAAAACATCTATAGCTTTCAAATAGTATCACATTTTTTGAATCCAAAACATGCATCACATTCAATGCTTCACATACTATAGGATTAAAAAAATAAAAATTTAATTTCATAAATTTTTGACCAAGTTAAGGTGGTCAGACATACGAGATTTTATATTTTTTAAAAGTTGTAATAAAAAAATCATAATTAATTATTTACTTGGAAAAAAATTACAAAAAAATATGAATCACATCGGGACACGAGTCTTATACTTATATCTAAAATATTATAAAAAATATTATCATTTTATTGTGGTTAGCTTGGTCAAATAGACACCTACTTATTTTTTCCTTGAAATTTAAGTACTACTGCATTGAAATTTCAAATTTTCACCAAATAGATTTTTTTTGAATTTTTTGCCATTTAAGGGCCTATTTTTTCCATGATAATCCTACACATACCTGAGTGGGAAGCCTATTTCGGGGCATGAATTTTCCCATAGCCAATTACATGTGTGTGAGTGCATACCATCCATGAGTGTATGTGTCTCACCTTTTAGGACTTCTCACCCAATGGATAACCAAGAGTTCTATCACCTTAGAGTGTGTATGCATTTTTGGACAAACAGTCTAGATCTGATCCACATTGTGTTGGAAAAACTGTTGAAGCTTGATCCACCTCATTCTTATTTCTATTTCTTCTCATTTTCCTTTCTTTTAGTTCTTGCCATTGCATGTTCATGTATCTTGTTCTAAAGCATATTATACACCTTGTGTGTTTCCTTTTGTGCTTATGTTGGTTTGACTTAAGATCTTGGATCCCAGGGGCATGACCGTTGTCTTGATCCTTTCCATCCTTTGTCATACGCATTAGTACAATTGGACCTTCCTCTTGAATGTCTATTTTAGTGTGAGTTTGAAGAAGGTTCATCCTCTCACTGAAGTGGGGGCTAAATGCAACACAAAAAAATGTATCTTTGGACATTTTCACGCTCATTTGGGTCTTTCTTATGGATGTTGGCCTAGTTTTTCCTTGATTTAATGTTGTAATGTGGTCAACACATTCATATTAGGTCTTGGACCCTTGCAAATTGAATAAAATTCATGTCTTGTCAAGGTGTTGTAAAGAATTGTAAATGACTTTCACACTTTTCTTGACTTTTATTAAGAATTTAAGTCTAATGGTCCTTTCCTCCCTACTTTTGAATTAAATATTATTTTAATTCAAAAGTTATTTTTTCCCCCTCTTCTTCTATAATTAATGATTTTTATTATAATTATTTAATTATCCCTTCCCTCTCCATTAAATAATTGTTTTTAATTATTTAATGTTTAACACTGCACCTTTCCTCTATAATTAAATAATTATTGTTAATTATTTATTTATCTCATTATTTTTTCTCACCTTGCTAAATAAATAAAATTAATATTTTATTTATTTCACCTATGTTGGCCACCTAAATTAAATAATATTTATTATTTAATTTCTCCTATCACCTCTTTTTTAGTGCCAATCTTACCTTCCACCTCAATTATTTATCTATCCATGTCTTTTTTCTCTTAATTAACCTCTACCCTTGATTAAATTATTTTCTAATTTAATCTTGGCCCTTGATCATGATCCTTATTCTCGCCATTCACTTAACTCTCCTTTATAAAAGGAGAACTTTAACCCTAATTAATAAATTAATTCATCATTCATCATTCATTCGTCATTCATCATTCATCATTCATCCATGTTGTCAAGTGAAGCAAGCCAGGGTTTTAGCATTCTAAGTCATCAAGATAGCTTTCTAAGGAATTCAAGAGCAAGATTCTTCATCAATTTTTGTAGCAACTGAAGATCTATCATCATGGAGAGTTTCTAATTGCATTGTTTCATGTTTTATGTTTCATTATCTTATTTCATCATTTTGGTTTGAATACCTAAATGGGGTTTGACCAAGGCAAACTCCCAATCCCTAACAATCAACATTTTCTCTCTCTTCCTTTGTGTGATTGTAGATTTAGGTGCTTGGATGGCTTGGAAATGATTGAAGAATAGGTTTAAAATTTTTTGGAGTCATTTACCTTTTTTTAAGGTCAAAATACCCACAAAAAGTCACTTTCAAGCCCAAATTTGGTAGTTATAAAAACTGGGCACCTAAAGGAATAGAAAGAGCAGACCAAGAGCTTCAGACTCCAATTTTAGATCTCCAAAAAATCCAAAGTGGAATAAGTCACCACCATTGGTGACTTATTCCTACTATACCTATTTTTTAGAAGTTTCTATAGATCTAGATACCCATTTGGCTAAAACGAGCTCCGAAATAGTTTTCCAAATCTAGGACTAAGTCGCTCAGATTGGCATAAGTGTCCCAATTGGATTATACATCAGTTTTTTTAGGATTCTAAACCTTCATTTTATCCTTCTTCAGTTTCTAGGTGCACACCTTTAGTTTCATAAGTTTTTGTCATAGTTTACTTGCATTTCTAGGTCATTTTGCATATCATAGTGTGTTTTCAAACATCTTGCATTTCTTAAGTTTTGCATTAATAATTCATCTATTTTATGAGTTCATTGCATCTAGGGAAGTATATTTAGACATATTTAAATCATATTTTCATTAGTCTTGAGTAAACCCTCTAAGTTTTTGTGGGATGCTTTTCTCCTTTTAGGTGCAAAACCCTAGAAGTGTAAGAGAGCACATCTAAAGAGGAGTAAAATTTGTTGATTGTTAGTGAATAGACTTTTAGGTAATTAAAAAAAATGAAGATATAATGAAATAAGGACATGAAAAATGAAACATGAACAATGATACCTTGAATGATGTCTTGTAAATCAACAATTTAACATGAAATGGCCATGAAGGATATAGATCTAGATCTTGAGATAAGTATAGAACAATGCTTAAAATTTGATCTTGAATGCAACATAACAACACTAGCTCAATAACATGCTTGATGCTTGATCATCTTAACATGATGATGGATCTTGAATTGCTGCGACAATTGATGAAAAATCCTCCCTTGAATGCCTTAGAAATGATCTTGAATGTTGTCTTGATGATCTTGTAAAGTCTTGGAATGCTTAACTCTTGAGTGCTTGAATTGATATCATGAAGGATTATATGAAATAATTATTTGATACCTCATGTATATAGGAAATCTATCTAATATCCTATTAATTTGATCTCATAGGCTAGTATTCATGAAATTTTAACTTAAAACCTAGATTTTCCCACTCAAAACCCTAAAAAATAGGCCAAATGGGACTCATACACCACACCTAGCATATGGGTCCCACCTAGATTGGAATCATATGCCTATGGTGGAGTATGGGTCCCACAAGGCCTTTTTAGGTGGAAAAAGTGTTGGGGTGTTAAGAAATTAAGTTTATTTATTGATATTGTCAATATTTTCATTTAAATATGCCTTTGGATGCACAATATAGGGTTTTAGGATCCCATTAATGATGATATTAAGGTCATAAATGCAAGAGGGTTCAAAATTCAATGTGAAAGTGTAAATAAATATACTTTACAACATCAAATTAAGGAAAAAATAGGTCTTTTAGATTAAAAGGGTCCTAAACCCAATGTGAAAGTGTACAACACATTACAACACTAGATTAGGTCGATTTAGTTTACAAGCCTCCTAAATTTAATGTGAAGGTGTAAATAAATACACTTTGCAACACTAAATTAAGGAAAAATTAGGTTTATTTAGGTTTAAAAGGGACCAAGACCTAATGTGAATATGTAAAACTCATCACAACACTAGATAAAGGCAATATTAAGTCCAATTTATCATTAATTATTCCCAAATCAAGCAAGGAAAAGATGTACTTTTTCTGTCATTACATCTAGCCCCCACTTTAGTGAGAGGATGAACTTGCTTCAAACTCACACTAAAGTAGACATTCAAAAGGGGTCATTGTGTATCGATGCAAATGGGCTAGGATAACAAGGATCAAATGAGGTGGCCATGCCCACAAGATCCAAGATCCTACATCAAACAAACATAAGGGAAAAATGACACACACAAGGTGTATGATATGCAACAAAACAAGATACACAAACATACAATGCCAAAGATATGAATATGCAAGGAAAAGAAAGAAAATGTGGATCAAGATTTGACTACTTGTCCAACACGATGTGGATTAGATCTAGGCTATTTTTCCAAAGATGCATGCTCACTTGTAGAAAATAGAATTTCAGACTATCTGTTGGGTTCAATTATCGAAAAAGGGTGAGAAATGCGACTGGTATGTGCTCACAAATACGAGTGGCTAAGGGAATTCATGCCTATGTTTGGCTTCCATACAACCAAACAAAAGCTATACCTCCTAGTAACTTGGATAAGGTTCCATGCAATAATGATCTTCAAGCTTCATGAGACAAGCAAAAATTTGTATGCCTGGAGCTCAGTAACAATCAATCAACTTCGAGCTTCATGAGGCAAGCAAAGCTTCGTATGCTTGGAACTCATGAACAAACAGGATGGCTCCACAGGAATGCAAAGTGTGTTATACAAGGTGGCCATATAACAAATAGTGTAAGGTGCATTCAAAGGGATTTTACTTAATTTGTGCAAGGTCTCTTCTTAGGGAACATCATGCCCAATTTATCCAAGAGAGGACAAGTCAAAGAAATATCACTCTTAGATGAAATCAAACTCAGTGACACCACCAAGAAAAGGAAACATCACAAGAAGAAATAAATCCCAAAATGAAACATGAGTGTCGATGTATGTCCCCACTTTAAAGTGGTTGCTAACACCATGAATGCGAGAAATTCCTTTAAAGTAGAAGAAGAAATGAGAGCTTATTCAGAAATCCCTATGCCAAGTCATATGTTTCCAATAAGCTACAACATGAAAAGGGGAGAGGTTGCCCCCAAAAGGTAGTATGTCACATGTGAGCTAACTTAAGGAATGTTGTCCACATCCCAAGCTTTCTCTTATATGTACATGAAAGGCGGTCAACTAGCCAAAAGAGACAATGAAAAGTGACATACAAGAACAATGCTACATAACCATTTGTCCCCACTTAGTTTAGGACAAGGATGAGCCAAAATGAAAAGAGGGACTAGGTGCTTCAACCCAAGGAAGAGCACCACAATCCTTACAATATTGAATTTTGTTATTCAAAGCATTAAATTCATTAGTATAATGACCATGAACTCTATGATATGAGCAAAATGAACTCTTGTAGTAGAATTTATTTCATGTGAACTTCGAGGGAGAGATATCATACAATCTTGGAGTAGTCTCATCATGATACTCTCTTGATCGAAAGTAGAGGATGTTTCATTATTTTGCAATAAAGATATCTCTTGCTTCGTACATGATTTCATATGTATGCAATAATCTTTATATTGTGATATTTTGTTCTCTCCTTTATAGGAGGGTGTAAAATATAATGAATTCAAATCATTAGTGTTTTGCATGATGAAATTGACATTAAGCAAAGATTTCATTATTTCTTTCAAAGGATAACAATCAAGACCACTAGTGTCTATCAATTTATGATGCACAAATGTTAAAGTTGGCTTAGTGGATTCTTTTGTAATAGTGTTGATATTAAGTGGTCTTGTTTGTGTTTTTCAAGGGAAAATAACCAAAACCACTAGTCTTTTCTTGTGTGTGAGGATCTATATATAGGGACATGAATACCTTGTTCTCTAGCACCACATCCTTTTTCCACTATAACCATGTTATTTCATAAGTTCATAACCTTTTCCATAAATATTTTTCATCTCTTTTGGATTTGGTGGTTTCTCATAATTAAGTTCATCAAATTTTGTTGTGTAATTTGTTGTCTTTTGTTCTAAAGTAGTTGAGGTGGATGCTTTCAAAGGGTCTTCCAAATTTTATGTTAACATTACTACTTTTACTTTTCCCTTTTTAGAGTCTTTGTTTATGTTCTTGTATTCTCCCATGAATGTTGGTTTGAAGTCTAAGGAGGCCCAATCATCTTCTAATAGCATCATGACTTCCTCAATGTGTTTTTCTTTGTCTTTTTGTTGCATGTGTTCTACTTGTGTAGTTGGTGTTTATGTTTTCAAAGGATTCTCTTTGTTTCTCTCAATGTTTAAACAAATGTTTGGTTCAGAGTCAACTTTGAGTGTGTACACTTTGTTGTTGTATACATACTTCATTATACGATGAAGAGTAGAAGGCACCCCATTCATTACATGAATCCATGGTCTGCTTAAAAGAAGGTTGTATGAAATAACATGAGACATAACATGGACTGGTGCTTCTAGTGTGGCCTTTCTAGCTATAATAGGAAAAGTGATCACACCAAGTGGTTGTTTTCCTACATTGTCAAATCCCTTAATAGATAAAGATTCAGGTTGAATTTTTTATTTATCCACACCAAGCCTGTCCAAAAGGTTTACACTACACACATTAAGAGTGGAGCCATTGCCGACAAGGGTTTGCTTTATGCCTATCCTATTGTATCTAGCTATTATCATGAAAGAATCATTTTATTTTTGCACTTCCAAAGGAGGGAGCTCACTTTGGTGGAAAAAATGGTCAACATTCATTCCTTGAATCATGGCTGCTATGTCATTCGGTTGTGAATTATAAGGGATAGGAACTTGTTGTAAAGTGTTTTGAATCATGTTATGGTAATGAGGGGAGGATTTAATAAGGTCCTATAATGATATCTTAGTAGGAGTGTTCTTGATTTGTTCAACAAGATCATACTCCTTTCCACTTTGTGGAGGAAAATGAGGAGGACCTGGTAAGATATGGTTAGGAAATGAGAGGGAGGTTGAAGGTGTTTTTCTTGGTTGCAAATTGTTCATAGTGTTATATGCATGAGCAACATTATTAGAAATCAGTTGCTAAAAAACATTATTCTTTGGTGGGTAAAGGATAAGTTTAGGCTTGTTTTGAGTTTGCAGTCATTGTGAGGGTGGGTAAAGAATTAGAGGATTCTTAGGATTTCTCAAAGGGTATGTAGGAGGTCTAATAGTAAAGGGGGATCTAATGAAAACTTGTACATTCATAACCTCAATAGTATTTGTTTGATGTATTTCTAATAAAGGGAAATCTAGAATCACCTTTTTACCATCACCTAAGGAAGCAACATTACTATTATTGTCATTTTCTTGCACCATGATATCCTCCCTAGGAGGAGAGTTTTTTGGAACAGGTATGTGTAAGATCATCATGGAAAAAATAGGCCCTTAAGTGGAAAAAAATTCAGAAAAATCAGAGTTAGGCAACTTGACGTAAAAATTGAATAAGTTATCTATATTATTTCAAAAATATGTAAGAATATAATCTATAGAAAATTGAATGTAGTTTCTAAATTACTGGGTTTATTTAAAAATAAATAAAATCTATTTGGTGAAAATTTGAAATTTCAATGCAGTAGTACTTAAATTTCAAGGAAAAATAAGAAGTAGGTGTCTGTCTAACCACCCTAACCACAATAAAATGATAATATTTTTTATAAGATTTTAGATATAAGTAGAGGACTCATGCCTCGATGTGATGCATATTTTTTTGTAATTTTTTTCCATGTAAATAATTAATTATGATTTTTTTATTACAACTTTTTAAAAATATAAAAACTCGTATGTCTGACCACCTTAACTTTGTCAAAACTTCATGAAATTCAATTCTCTTTTTTTTAATCCTATATTATGCAAAGCATAGAATGTGACACATGTTTTGGATTTGAAAAATGTGATACCATTTGAAAGCTATAGAATTTTTTGAACTATCAATCAGGAATTTAGTCATAATTCAAATAAAAAATGAACAATAATTATTTATTAAATTCAAAGTAAATCATAATTTATATTGGTGGAAAGCTGAGAATCTCCTTTAAAAACCCTTTTCGTTTCATCAATTTTGGGTAAAAAAAGTTGTCAGCCACATACCCTACACATACCCATCATATCGCCACTTTTTGGCCCATCATGATCCTACACATACCCGAGAACTACAAACCAAATGTTATCAACATTCAAGGATTAGTTCTTGCAAAATGACTTCATCACAAGTAGGGGAATGATCAATGGTTGAATTTTCTTGCTCAATAAGGGTTTCCCTAGGTGAAGAGGGACAACTAAGATTCTCATGAATTTCATTTATCAAAGTATCTTCTTCACAACTAGGAGAGATACTAGGAAAAGGACAAATGTGATTTTCATGATCATTTATGATTTCATTCCTTTTTTCCCTTTAATGTCTTCCAAAATAGGATAGGTAGGGGATGGATCATAAAGAGGGTTGTTATAGACCTTAAATATTTGATCATCTAACACCAACATATCTTCATCATTTACAATCTCATCCTCTTCCACTAAATCATTCCCATAAGCAAAGGGAGAATGGAAATTAGGTGAGGTGATGTTTAGAAATTTGTCTATGACTTCATTATCTTGTGTTATAATATCTTCCCAAGGGGGAGGAGGCGAAGGACAAGCAAGACTTTCATGATTCTCAATAATTGCATCTTCTTTCACCAAGATACATTTGTCACTAATAGGAGAGGTAGCGGGAGAAGAACAATTATGATTGTAATGGTTCTCTATTCTTTTATCCTCTTTAGATATCACATCATTCCCACAAATAGGAGAGATAAGAGGGGGTGTAGGTTCAAGGAAAGCATCAACATTTTCACTCTCTTGCACTAAAAGACTCTCATAACTAGGAAATGTATCAAATGAATGACTAACATGCTTCTTGAAAAAAAAAAGTGTATGAGTCCCACTCAACATTAAATCATAACAAAAAAATGTAAAATTAGAGGAATGCACATGGAAACTTGTAGAAGATTGAATGAAGTCTTGAAGCTGGAAACATTAAATTTAATGTTGAGTGGGACTCATACACTAGTCTGGGCGATTTAGTCCCAAACTAGTATTTTTGTGCCAAAATTGGAATCTAACAGTGTTGATTTTGAATCTCCAGAAACCTTGAAAATTGGTTGTACTGGGACTCATACACCCAAGGTGATGTATCAACCCCAGTGTGCTTTTTCTAAATGTTAAGGTCTGATTCTACTCTCCAATCTCTTCCTTTTCTTCCACACTTCATTTTTGGATCTAAAATCCTAATTTTCAAACCTATAGATGACTTTTTGTGAAGATAACAACCTTGCAAATGAGGGGACAACTCCAAAAAAATTCTCCAAGCCTGTAACCTAATCTTCAATGATCCTTAAAGCTCCAAGACACCTAGACCTACAATCACACATGTAAAGAGGAGAAAACTTGTTCATTGTTAGTGAATAGAGGTTTGCCTTGGTCAAACCCCTTTTAGGTAATTAAACCAAATGAAGAGATAATGAAATAAGGAAATGAAACATGAAATAAGGAACATGAAACATAAACAATGATACCTTTAATGATGTCTTGTAAATCAACAATTTAACATGAAATGACCATGAAGGATATAAATCTACATCTTGAGATGAGTATAGAACAATGCTTGACCTTGGATCTTCAATGCAACATCACAACACTAGCTCAATAACACACTTGATGGTTGATAATCTTGACATGATGATGGATGTTGGATTACTGTGACAATTGATGAAAAATATACCCTTGAATTCCTTAGAAATGATCTCGAATGCTCTCTTGATGATCTTGTAAAGTCTTGGAATGTTTAACTCTTGAGTGCTTGACTTGATATCATGAAGGATTATATGAAACAATGATTTGATACCTCATTTATATAGGTAAACCATCTTAGAATATCCCATTAATTAGATTCCATAGGTCGACATTCATGAAATTTGAACTTAAAATGTAGATTTTCCTGCTTGAAATTCTAAAAATAAGCCAAATGGGACTCATACACCACTCCTAGCATATAGGTCCCATAGGGCCTTTTTAGGTGGAAAAAGTGTTGGGGTGCTAAGAAATTAAGTTTATTTATTGATATTGTCAGGATTTTGATTGAAATATGCCTTGGGATGCATAATATATAGGGTCTTAGGGGCCTATTAATGATGATATTAAGGTCATAAATGCAAGAGGGCTTAAAATTCAATGTGAAAGTGTAAATAAATATACTGTACAACATCAAATTAAGGAAACAATAGGTATTTTTAGCTTAGAAGGGTCCTAAACCCAATGTGAAAGTGTACAACACAATACAAAACTAGATTAGGTCCATTTAGTTTACAAGCCTCCTAAATTTAATGTGAAGGTGTAAATAAATACACTTTACAACACTAAATTAAGGAAAAGTTAGGTTTATTTAGCTTAAAAAGGGCCCAAGACCTAATGTGAATGTGTAAAACTCATCACAACACTACATCAAGGAAATATTAAGTACAATTTATCATTAATTATTCCCAAATCAAAAAAGGAAAAGGCATACTTTTATATCATTACAAGAACCAAACACTTTTGTAGTGGAAAGAAGTGAAGCCAAACAACTCTAAGGGTTAAATAGGACCCAAATCTACATCACCATGTCACTCAATACATCCACAATGCACGAAGTACCCCCATAAATAGTGCTACCACATTAGGTCGACCATACCTAAATTAAGACTATAAGTGACCACATATATTCTTCTCCAAGCCACCTATACCACATAGCAACACTTCATAGGATCTAGACACATCCCAAAAAAAATTTAACATCATCAAAATATTTTGCAACACAACCACAACCACCTTAAAGAAATATTACTTTCATCCTACACATGAGGATGCACTACCATTGAACTTCAACATAGAAACTAAACTTACACTAGAAACTCCAAGGGAATATTAATACAAACAATATAAGAATTTTCCCAAATTTGCAAGACAAGAAACCTTACCGCTGATAAATTTGGAGCAATTCTATTTCTCCCAGATAATCTTCTACACAAACAAACAAGCTGTCAAATGCAACTTTCACTGCACAACAATCTATCAATTGAAACTTTAGATATAGAACTTTTGAACGCCTTTGATCATCATATCTAAACCACACAAGCATATCTTCAACCATGAAGAAATGTGAAGCTCACCACTAAACACACCTTTGTCATATTGCACACTCTTTTATTTATATTTTCTCAAAAGAACTTGGAAGCCAAGTGAACCAGCTGCATGATGCATTAGTGTAGTGTAGGAAAGTGCATACCCTTACATTTGCACACTTGTTTGGGCCCACTTTGACTTTTTTATTCTTATTCATGTCTTAATTGGTCCTATTTTGTATCCACAAGCCTAATAAACTATATCTTTTTATGGCTAATCCTGACAAATGGCAAAAGATAAATGACAATTTAATGATTTTGACTATGTCGTTAATTTTTGGACTAGGACTAAAATTCTAACTTTGGCGTCTTTGTCCTCCAAAGGTCTTGGGACCCTATTTTGAAATGTGCCTTCAAGGGCCCCCTTTTTGGAGTCTATGCCCTGAGTTTCAAGCCTTGGGACTGACACCACCTAGGGCATCTTCGTCCCTCTTATGTTATTTTCAAGATTTAATTTAAACTCTTGGTGGGATTTAGCATCCTTTAATTAATGAATTCATACGTTAGCTTGTTGTGGTGTAATTTTAGGATATTAAGCATGGATAACTATAAATACAAGATTATATCACTCATTTTCACCTAAGACTTTTGTAAGAGCATTCATAATAGCAAATTGGAGTTCACAAGAGCATTCAAGAGCAATTCATCAAGAATTTAGAGCCATCATCAAGATTCAAGCATCATGTGAAAGATATTCTTACATCATGTGTGTTTTTGACCTAACATTTGTGATGTAGGGTTTTGATTCAAGCAAGAAATTCAAATCAAGATTTATCGAGCATTCATTCAATTCAAGATCTACATTCAAGCTAGCCACTTCACACAAGTTTGTAGATTTCATAACAAGGGTTTGGTGAGTTGCAGCATAGCACTTTGTTCATTCATCATTTCCCTTCATTATTTCATTTCATTTTAAAGTTTAATTACCAACAAGGGGTTTGACCAACGAAAACCCCCATTTACTAACAATCAAAAAGTTTTCCTTCTCTTGTATGTTAGTGTTTGCAGATTTTGGTTGAAGATTATTTGAAGTTGAAAGTTGCAAAGTTTCAAAGTTGCATTGTAAAGTTGTCATCTTCATAGAAAGTCATGTATAGGCCAGATTTGGAAGTTTCAGGACTTGAGATCTGAGAAGAAGGAAGTGCAAACCTTGGACCTCAAGATCACATTATAAAATTGTAGAAATTCAGATCGGGACAAAGAAGATAATAAGGGGATCTTACTCCTCTTGGAGGTATTTTTCATAGATTCCTTCAGATCTGGTTCCAACATCCCAAGATTTTGTGTTTGCCTCAAAAAATACATCAAGACTATGAATACTGTAAGGGAATCTTAGTCCTCCCTAGCATATTTTGATAGCATTTTTGCATTTCCAAAATCCTTATCACATTTCCAAAATTCCCAGGTACATACATCTTAACTTGTTGTTACTTAATTTTGTCATTTGTATTCATCATTTGGCTTGCATTACTAGGTTTTGTGAGTTGAATGTTAAGTTGTATTTTTGAAGCTTTTTCTTGGTGGAAAACCCTTCAAAGCCTAAGGTGTTGGAATAGAATGATCTACTGAGAGGGGGGTGAATTAGTAGATACACTAAAAATTGGTCCTCAAAACCTTTATGCAGATTACTTACTTAACTTCAAATACCTTGTGAAAATTTATTACTCAACTCTTACTGTGTAGATTCTAAACTAAAGATGCAAACATAAATATGCAAACAAAAAATAGAAAAAAACACCTACAACACCAGATATACATGGAAAACCAAAGATGAGAAAAACCACGGTGACAAAGGCTACTTGATTCTACTGTTCAAATCTAGCATCACAAATGAAATCTTTGTTACAATGTTTTAGGGCTACAACCCAAGGAAGCATCAACTACCTAATTTAGAAGCTACAACTTCAAGGATGCAACAACACCCTGATTTAGGAGCTACAACTCCAAGGATGTAACAACACCCTAATCTGAGCCACAACTTAGTATAATGGTAATAGATTCAAATATTCATAGACTTGGTTCTGGAAAACCTATAATGCATCATTGCATTCAGTACATTGTTGCACTTACTGCAGCTCACACTCTACTACTGAAACTAAACTCTTAGTAGAAAAACTCTTCACATATCTCTTTTGCACATAGAAAACTCAATGTTCTATCTCTAGCCCTCTCTTTCTGCTCTTCTGCACTTTTACATATACTCATCTAGATGATTATCTACATTACAAATGAGGTTGCTTTTTCTTACTTTGTTTGCTAAAACTCATCTATGCATTACTTTGTTCGACTCTCTCTATACTTGTAGACTACACTCACTACACACTCACAAAAGATACTCCAACATTGAAAATTATCTGATTGTATTCTTCTTGCTTAACTCCATTAACATGCAATCACTACCTCAAGATACACATCACTATCCAGATTGTCAAATCTGGTTACATGCATTGCATCACCACTAAACTAATGTGTTAGGGTTTCCATACTTGCTATCTTCACCAGCATGCTTCCTCTACCTCAAGCAACACACACCACTTTCCAGCTCATCATAAAGATATCTGATAGCATTTACTAGTTATTGTTATATCCTACATCGAGCCACCCAACATTTAATTTGGTTATAGAGAATTTTCCCAAATTAGCTTCTGTATCAAATCCAAGAATTTGATATGCATTAAATGCATTCTCTTATCAATATGATCAGATTTGATCTTGATCACTTCCACAATCTGTATTTCCACCTTAAAGATCAAATTTTCATTTTCTTTGGTCACTTGTGCATCTAGAATAATTAATTCCTTCTCCTATTTCAGTTACCAAAATAAAAACGCTTGTTCACAAGGACTAGAATATTGGAGATATTCAAATTTAAATACTACCCATTGATCTTCTTTCTCACGCATGATCCTACGATCTTCGTCCACTATCATGCCTTTAAACCTGACCATCAGATAAGCGGTCGTTTAAATCACTATCATCAATCTTAGGGGTATTCATCATGTCACTCTATGAAGGAGACATTCACTATAGTCTCATCGACTTCCACCATTCTCTTTGATATGTTGCTTTCTTGTCATACACGGGTTTACTGATTATCACACAACTCACAACAAGGATGCGAGTTGTCCATCGATCTAGTCAACACCTTTAAATCACGACCATCAAATTAGTATTCTTTAGATTGACTATCACCATTGATCCTCATCTCATGTCAGTCTCTTATCATCATCTGATCTTTACCGCTTGATCTCCACCATTAATCATAGGGTTCAATTTCAAGCTGCATCACACAACACTTTTTCAGGGAGACATGCTTCAAGGTCCTACTGATACACATATGTCACTTTGATAAGAATTTCCTTTGAGTACATGGGACCACATGCCATATTTCCTCCATGTCATTTCCATGTAATTCACAACAACGATGTGAATTAGCACACTGAGCAGCTGTTCTTTGCCACATGTCAACCTTTGTCCCAATTAGGTCCCACTAGCTTTTTGCCTTATCACTCCATTGAAGGGACATCTGAATAACTCTAATTGAAACCATCTTATCACTCCAATAAGTGAATTTTCCTCCTTATCACTCTATTGAAGAGACATTTTCCATACTCATACTGATACACCAAATTCACATCGATGAGATAGCCATCAAGCTATTGAAGAGATATTAACTCAACTCTCATCGATATGGTGTTGACATGTTGATACATTTTGCTGCTACAAAAAAGCAGTCCCCACACCATCATGTCACCACATGTCACCATCCAATATTTCTTTTTGCTATATGTCCTATCATTCACTCGCTAATTGTACCATCAATGCATGTCAACCTCACTAGGTCCCATAGTCAGCATTATACTCCCATCACCCTATCAAAGACACCTTCTTCAATGTACTAGGGATATGCCAATGTCTCATTGATGAGGTCATTGGGTTGTTGAGGAGACATCCAAACAGGTCTCATTGATGACCATCAGTCACACCGATGAAGGCCATTGATGATGTCACCTATCCACCTTATCACTATGTCACTGCATCATAATCCACAACAAGGATGTGGATTACAATTTATCCAGTCTCATCATGCCACATGTTATTTTTGTCATCACTATCACCCACATCATCATGACTTGGTCCAACTTGACCACTTCCTTCACATCGCCATGTTAGAGAGACATTGAATAATGTCTCAATGATGCCATACATTCTCATCGATAATGCTTTCATACTCCTTATCACTCCATTGCTAAGAACTTGAACTTTGAAACATCTTGTTAGAGTTTACTAAGTTATAAAAACCTGCAACTTTTTGACATATGGATATCGAGTTGTTAGAGAGACTTTGATGCAAGTTCCACTGATAAGCACTTGTCATGTTGATGAAAACTTAATTTACTTTCTACATTGCCACATCGAAGAGGCATCTCCCATTCTCTCGTTGATCATGCATGGTCACACTGACAAAGTGACCATCAGGCCATTGGAGAGTCTCCAGTTTGACTCCTGGTGATACAATGGTGTCACGTCAATGAAATGATCATTGGATTGTCAGAGAGACTCCTAGGTGAGTCTCACCAATACCATTCACTCTCACTAATAAATCGCTTCTTACATCTTTAGGACACCAACAACCTAGGTGATGGGGTTGGTCACCAACACAGAAAGATAGACTTAAGTTATTAGTTAAGTTACCAAAAACTTGTCATAGCAAGTCAATGAAGAAATATAATTCTATAACCAACTCTGCTATGATTGCAAACACATTAGGGTTTAACTGATAATCTCTAAAACCTGAAGGAAAATATAATCCATTTTTGGGCACATCCTTCACTTTTTGGACCTACACAATACCCTTCTAGAAAGCTCTCAAAAAACCCACATCAAATTTACTACCTGTTTATACCTTTTTCTTTTGGAAGAACCCTTTGCATCCTCAGATTAATATTGCATCGTAACAATGCAAGATTTGGGAAACATTTGTTGAAACATGCTTCTTTTACTAGCATCCTATACCATAACTTCCAAAACCAGATCCACTACATCTCCATAACATCTAGGCACACCACTGAACTAGTCTTTTTCATTAATTCTAACATCCTCACTTGCATGAGCAACTCCATTTCATCTCCTGTCATCATGTCAACAATCTCCTTTGCCTAATTTTCCCTTTTGACATCAATGAAAACATTATGTGCTTATGCATAGGACCAACACACTTCTCCTCTAATCCCCTTTTGACATCAATGACAACATATTCCAACAATCTCCCCATTTGTCACTGATGGAAAAACATTAAATGCTCAATGATATTGATTAGCCAATTCAACATTTGTACCAATATCATATTTACTTTCTACTTCTATTGTTTCTTTCTTCAATGCTCCTCTTGGAGCATTTGTATGACTTTATCCCCCTTTGACATCAATGGCAAAGGGATCACTCATCCTTAAAGTATTCTTTGCCTTTGAAAAGCAGTGCAAAGGGTCTAGTCATTCTCTAATATCCTCCTTTGACATTCCTTCTCCTTTGCTCATCCTTATGAGTATCTTCAACTTTTCCCTTATGCTCAAATATTAGAGCACTTGCTAATCCTTTCTCCTCTTCTTATCTTAGGTCACTTCTTCTTAGCAATGGAAAAGGGACTTTGCTCCCCCTTTGATTGATACAAATTAAAAATATATATTTTCTCTCATACCAACTACTACATTCAACCTTTTTACTACAATGGAAATACCATATGCTTCAATTGCTCTATACCAATTAAAAAATATATCTAATTCCATTTGAAATGCCATTACATCCTCTTCTCCAATTATGTATGATACCAATTGTAGATATACTTATTCATGATTTGTGCCAATTGAATCATATACTTGACATCGATTGATGATATCATGCCCTGATACCGATTATCATTCTAATACCAATTGTGAATGTATTCACTTTATGCTATGTACCAATTGATATCCAAGACTGCACTATATCAAGTATAACACTAATTTGATACCAATAGCATCACCCCCTTAGACCTTTCTCCATGCTCTTCTACTGGCCTACTCATGCATTTTCTTCATTGCAAGTTTTGTATTTCATTTGTACCAACTAATATGATCATACAATTAATCTACTAACTAAATCAACTCCCCCTGAGATCATGCAACATTTTCTTCTCAACATACTCGAGCATTTGCTTCCTTTTGGGCTTTGTACCAACTAGAATGTTCTAATTTTTTTTATAGTGGTATAATACCAATTTAAAAACAATATCTACAGAACATCTTCCCCTAGACTCATGCCCTAACACTACAAACTATTATTGTGAGGTAGAAGCAACCATATGGAGTGTTGACTACCAATCTTTCTCTCTCCATACCATTTTTTGCACCTTCTTTGATACATCAACCATCTTTTCAACATCATGTGAACCATTGTTCACTCTAGAAGATGTATATTTCCTTGTATTCTTTCTCTTGCTCTGTACTACTCGTCTCACAAGATCTAATTTGCAATCTTTCATTGTGTGACCAAAGTTGTTACACTTGTAGCATACTACATACATATTTATTACAGGAGAAAATGAATTTATATTTATATATTTTGTGCTCCTAAGTGCAACTCTACATTCTCTAGCCCTATGACCAAACTAATTATAGGTATAACAGTAACCATTAAAACATGGGGAGCACTTGGTCATAGTGTTCCTCTGAATAGGATGAGGAGGTCTTCTTTGATTTGGCTTCTTCATGTATCTCATCCTAGTAAATCCTCTTGAATTAGCTCCCATAATGTTTTTTTCTTTTTCTTTGATGCCTTTGGATTGATTTCTCCATCTTCTTATCTATTGTGGCCATCTTTTTTAACTTAGTAGTAGTATCCTTATTTTGTTTCTTCATCTCAGTAGTAGTAGGATTCTTTTCTTCTTTTTCTTTCTTCACTCCAACAATGCCTTTTTCTAATCTTCCATTTCCAAAGGTATTTTCTTTGGAAAAACTCGTACATGCTTCCTCATTCTTTTTGTAGCTACTTTCCTTTGCTCTAAATCTTTCATATAAGTTTGCAGAAGTACTGGTAGAGGAACTCATTCCTTTCTCAAATCCAAGTCAAACCTTTTCTTTCGGTTTTGATGGCTTTTATTATTTTACCAATTCATCTAATATTTTAGATCCACCTTTCAACTTCAAACCTTTATCAATCTACTCCCTAGGTTTTCAATATCTCTTCTCAAAGCAACTATCTCTGCTTCTAGCTTCATGCACTCATCTAATTTAGATTGTAGTTCAATTTGAACTACATATTTTTCTCTTTTTTCTTCTTCTACTTGTGTCTTCAAACTAACTATCATTTGATCAAAATTTTCAAGGATTTTAGTCAGTCTCTCTATCTCTTTCTAAGAATGCAACTATTGTTCAAGTCATTCTCTTTCTTCAATATTTTAATCTCACTTATAGCATAAATGAGTTTACCTTCAAGGTGCACTTCTTCTTCTTCACCAGACATTTTAGCTTATTCATCTTTATCAGACCTCTCAATATCTTCATTAGAGGTTGTTAGAAATGGGTCAACCCCATAGAAACTTCCATGTTCATCACCTGATCTACCATTTACATTAGATGAACCACTTTCTCTTCTTGTGTGCAGATTATTTTAACTATCCTTTTCCCTATCAAAATTATTTACTTCATCATTAAAAAATTTAGAAAAAAATGATTATGATTACCTCTATGTTTCTTGAAGCCATTTCTTGATCTTCTGGAGGAATAAACTTTCTCTTCATTGGGCTCTTGTGATTCAGAGGTAGATGTTTCTTCTTCATAATATCTTGTTGCAGCTTCACTCATACTTAGACTTTCAAATTCACTTTCATATTTTTGAATCAATTCCTTCATTTCTTCTTTACTATCCTCTTCATATATTCTCTTCAACTTGTTCCAGACATTTTCAAGTGCTCTTTGACAATGCATGAATTTGACCAACACATAATTGATAGTCCATGATGAATTATATCTCTTGTTGTAGCATTATCCTCATATGCCTTCCTTTCAGCTTTAGTTATTGGAGGTGTAGTAGTAACTATATATCCATTTACGATTGACATCCAGACATCAAGTCCTATGGATCCCAAATATCCTTCCATCAAGGAGCTCTAAAAAAATATATCTTGATCCATCAAAGACAGGTCCATCATATGAACGTAAACTTTCCAAACTAACCATTGTGTTCACCTTATCCAAGATCTACCTCAAGTTGATTAAGCTTCTCCTAAGGAACCTAGGGCTCTGATACCAATTGTTGGAACACAATGATCTAATGAGAAGGGGGGTGAATCAGTAGATACTAAACATTTGGCCCTCAAAACCTTTATGCAAATTACTTCCTTAACTCCAAATACCTTGTGCAAATTTCTTACTCAACTCTTACTGGGTAGATTGTAAACTAAAGATGCAAACAAAAAATCAACAAAAATAACCATAACACCAGATAGACGTGGAAAACCCAAGATGGGAAAAACCATGGTGACAAAGGCTAGTTGAGTCTATTGCTAAAATCTAGGGTCACAAATGAAATATTTGTTACAATTTTTTAGGGCTACAACCTAAGGAAGCATCAACTACCTAATTTAGAAGCTACAACTTCAAGGATGCAACAACACCCTGATTTAGGAGCTACAACTTCAAGCATGCAACAACACCCTAATTTGAGCCACAACTCAGTACAATGGTAACAGTTTCAAATATGCATAGACTTGGTTCTGCAAAAACCTATAATGCATCATTACATTCAATACATTGTTTCACTTTCCACAACTCACACTCTATTTCTAAAACTATAGTCTCAGCAACACAACTATGCAAATCTCTCTTCTGCACATAGAACACTCAATGTTCTATCTCTATCCCTCTCTTTCTACTCTTCTGCACTTTCACATATACTCACCTAGATGATTATCTACATTATAGTCTAAGTTAAAATTTTTTTACTCTGTCTACTACAAATTAGCTATGCATTACATTGTTAAACTCTCTCTATACTTTCTGAATACACTCACTACTCACTCACGACAGCTACTCCAACATTGAAAATTCTCCGATTGTCTTATTTTTACTTAACTCCACTAACCTACAATGTCTACCTCAAGATACACATCATTGTCTAGATTGTCCAATCTGGTTACACACATTGTATCACCACTAAACTCATCTATTAGGGTTTCCATACTTGCTATCTTCACCAGCAAGCTTCCTCTATCTCAAGCCACACACACCACTATCCAACTCATCGTAAAGAGATCTGATAGTGTTTACCAGTTATTGCCATATCTTGCATCAAGCCACCCAAAATTTAATTTCGTTACAAATAATTTTCCCAAATTAGCTTCTCTATCAAATCCAAGAATCTAATATGCATTAAATGCATTCTCTTGTCAATATGATTAGTTTTGGTCTTGATCACTTCCATAATCTGTATTGCTACCTTGAAGATCAAATCTTCATTTTATTTTGTCACTTGCGTAGTTGGACTAATCAATTCCTTCTCCTATGTTGGTTACCAGACATAAACCCTTGTTCAAATAGACCAAACCATTGCAAATCTTCAAATTGGAATACTGACTATTGATCTTCTCTCTTGTGTCATGATCCTATGATCTTCATCCACTGTCATGCCTTTAAACCCCGACCATTGGATAAGCAGTCATTTAAATCAACATCACTGATCTTAGGGGTATTCATCATGTTTTATCAAGGAGAAATTCACTATAGCCTCATTGACATCCACTGTTCTCTTCGATATGTTGTTTTCTTGTCATACACAAGGTCTACCGATTGTCACACAACTCACACCAAGGATGTGTGTTGTTCATTGATCTAATCACACCTTTAAATCACTACTGTCATATTAGTATTCTTTAGATTGATTCTCGCAATTGATTCTCATCTCATGTCAGTCACTTATCCCCATATGATATTTACTACTTGATCTCCACTATTAGTCATAGGGTTCATTTCAAGCCATATCACATGTCACTCTATTGGGGATACATGCTTCAAGGTCCTACTGATACACCAATGTCACTTTGATAACAACTACCATTGAGTGCATGGGCCCACATGCCATTTTTCCTCCTTGTCATCACCACCTAATTCGCAACAATGATGTGAATTAGCACACCAAGCAACCATTCTTTGCCACTTCTCATCCTTATTCATAATTGGCTCCCAATGGCTTTTTGCCTTATCACTCTATTGAAGTGACATCTGAATAACTCTCACCAAAATCATCCTATCACTCTAATAAGTGAATGTTCCTCCTTATCACTCTATGAAAGATAAATTTTCTAGACTCCTACTGATACACCAAAGTCACATCAATGAGAGCCATTAGGCTATCGAAGAGACATTAAATCAACTCTCATCAATTCATATGGCCTTGTCATGCTGATACCTTTTGGTACTACAAACAAGTGGTCCCCACACCATCGTGTCACCACATGTCACCATCCAATATTTCTTTCTACTATGTGTCCTTCCGTCTTTCACTCTTTGACTGTACCTTCAATACATGTCAACCTTACTAGGTCCCACAGTCGGAATCATACTCCCATTGCCCTATCGAAGAGACCTTCTTCAAGGTCCTAGTGAGACGCCACTTATAACTGATTAGTAGGTCGTCAAGTTATTGAGGAGACATCCAAACATGTCTCACCGATGACCATTAGTCACGTCAATGAAGTCCATTGATGACATCACCTATCCACCTCATTGCCAAGTCACTACATCATAATCCACAACAAGGATGTGAATTATCATTTATCCAATCTCGTCATGCCATGTGTTATTTTTGTCATCACTATCACCCACGTCATCATGACTTGGTCCCACTCGACCACTCAATTCACATCGCTATGTCGGTGAGACATTGAAAAAGTTCTCACCAATGCCATACAATCTCATTGATAATGCTTCCATACTCCTTATCGCTCCATCATTAAGAGCCTAAACTTTATAACTTCTTTTTGGAGGTTACTAAGTTATGAAAACCTGTGACTTGTTGACATATGGATATCAGGCTATTAGAGAGACTCTGATGTAAGTCCCATCGATAAGCACTTGTCACGCTAATGAAAACTTAATATTTTTTCTACATCACCACATTGAAGAGACATCTCCCATTCTCTCGCCGATCACACATGGTCACACCGACAAAGTGAACATCGGGCCATCAGAGAGACTCTAGCTTGACTCATGGTGATACACTAGTGTGATACTGATGAAATGATCATGGGACTGTTGAAGATACTCTTGGGTGAGTCTCATCGATACCATTCAGTGTCGCCAATAAATACCTTATTACATCTTTAGGACACTACCAACCTAGGTGATGGGGCTAGTCACCAACATGAAAAGATATAATTAAATTATCACTTAATTTACTGGCAACCTATCACAACAAGTCAATGAAGAATTATAACGCTATAGCTAGCTCCACCATGACTATAAACACATTAGTTTTTAACTGATAAACTCTAAAACTTGAAGGTGAATATAATTCATTTCTGGGTGCATCCTTCACTTTTTGGACCTACACAATACCTTTTATGGAAGGCTCTAACAAAACCCACATCAAATCCTCTACCTATTTACACCTTTGTCTTCTAGAAGAACCCTCTGCAACCTCACATTAATCTTGCATGGCAACAATGCAAAATTTGAGCAACATTTGTAGAAACGCGCTTCTTTCACCAGCATCTTGCACCATAACTTCTAGAACTAGATCCACCACATCTCAATAACATCTAGGCACACCACTGAACTATTTTTTTTTCATTAATGCCAACATCCTCACTTGCATGAGAAAATCCATTTCATCTCCTATCATCATGTCAATAATCCCCTTTGCCTAATTTTCCCTTTTGACATCAATGACAACATTATGTGCTTCTGCATAGGATCAACACACTTCTCCTATGATCCCCTTTTGACATCAATTGCAACATCTTCCAACATAAGGAATCTTCCTAGGTCTCCCTTGTTGAGAATTGACTCAACTTTGTGTTAATAGTCAATTCAATTCGGGATCCTAGGTTTCCTAGAATGAACCATCCCCCTATAGAGGAAAATTCTAGATTAGGGATTCCTTTCTTGTATTGTGAGTCCCTTTCCACAATCATCATTTTCCCATGGTTCATTTTGGTGAACCTAACATCTTAGACATCCATTTTTTTGATTTGGAGTTTGCTAAGGCCCTAGATCTAGGTTGCATTGCATCTTGCATTAGTAAAAGTGCATCCAAGGTTTCCCCTATTTACATTAGTGAAAGTGCATATATGTTACATTTTTGCTTTCTTGCATCATCTTATCTCATTGAAAAACTAAAAAGTACATTTTCAATCATCCTAATTGCATTTAGGAACATTGTTATTGCATTGAAAATTAAAAAAAATTGTATTCAACTTTTAATTCAATTCCTTGTCATTAGTCACCTTTTTTGCATTCATTTGGACACTTTTATATTTCTAAACATCAGATCCCTGAGTAGGAAACCTAGAAAAATTATTATCAACTTAAATTTTCCTGTTTTTCTAAAAAAAACCTCTACTGGGACTAAAACTCCCTTACTATCATCTTAGTCCCTTTGTGGGTTTTTGGTTCAGATTCATGTTTGATTTTTTTGCTAACTATTCCGATTTTTGGAACCCTATAATTCCTTTAGCAAGACCAAGATGCCTTTGTTCGCATCTTAGTCCCTGTGGATTTTGAAGTTACAATTTTCAAGGTTTAAATCTTCTTTTTTGTGCTTCTGTTTGTTGCCATTGGTTATCTCTTTTAGTGGATTGACTTTTTATTTCATGCATTTTACTAAATCTAGCTTAAAGTGGTTCATTTCATACATTTCTTCATTCCAAATTTTCATTCACAACATTTAATTGCATAGTGTAATCAGTAAATTACCTTGTTTGAAATCTTAAAATTGCATCTACACATTTCATTTTAGGCCTTTACATTGCATTTTGAGTTTGCATAGATTACTTTTAACAAATGTTGGTATCAGTATTTTCCAAGTTTGTAAAGAAAAAAATAGTCAATAAGCATGTTAGTCATTCATTCAATGCATTCCCTACTTATGAGAGTCTCTTAGCACAAGAGAGTGAAAACAATGATGCTTTCCTTAAACCTATACTCCCTCTTATCTATACTAGTGGTGGGAATTATGCGATAAAAGACAATACAAGCATGGACATTCATGACAATCATAGTTGTTATTCTCTCAATACCTATCCTTTTAGTGATGAAGGTATCTTGGTGAAAGAAGATGAAATCGTTGAGAATCATGAAAGTCTTGCTTTTCCTTCTCCTTGTCCACTTTGGCAATATATTATAGCACTAGAAAATGAGATCATAAACACATTCCTAAAAATTACCTTACCTGATTTCCATTCCCCTAGATTGCTTGTGAGAATGATTTAATGGAAGATGAGATTGTAAGTGATGAGGATATATGTTGGTCTATAACAACCCTCTTTATGATCCTTCCCCTACCTATACTATTTTAAAAGACATTAGGGAACAAAGGAATGAAATCATAAATGATCATAAAAATTATACTTGTCCTTCTCCTAGTATCTCTCCTAGTTGTGAAGAAGATACTTTGATGGATGAAACTCATGAGAATCATAGTTGTCTCCCTTCACCTATGGAAACCCTTATTGAGCAAGACAATTCAACCATTGATCATTCCCCTACTTAAATTAAAGTCATTTTAGAAGAATCAAGCTTTGAATCTCATGAAAATTTAGTTTGTATTTCTCCTAAAACCTCTCCTCCTAGGAGGATATCATGGTGCAAGAAATTCAATGGACTCCTCTTCACTAAGATATCATGCAAATAGCCACAAGTTTGTTGATGTTATGGTGACACAAATTGGATCTCCTTTAATTAGTGAGCTTCCTAAGTCACCCCCCATTAGTGAATCACATAAGAAACTAAGAGATTTCTTGAAATCTACAATGCAAACTAACAATGTTTTACAGCAACCAAGATATAACATAGTTGCTCAAACATGTAGGGGACCACAAATCTCTCCCACAACATCACCATTGCCTCAACTTATTGTACCTAGTGTTGAAAATCTTAAAAAGACTCTTGCTAACATATCCATATGTCAGCTCATTCAACTATCACCCATATACAAGTTTCCATTTCAAGAAATATTACAAATAAAGTAGGAGGATATTCAATATTACATGAAATTGAATAATGTAACATCCTCCTTTCATCCCATGCAAGTCACAGTTAGAAATCACATTCCCTAAACATGAATTTCTCTCACTTGAGATTCAAAACAAGAATGAGGCCTTGATGATAAAAGTGATAGTTAATGAAACTACAATTAGGTGCACTCTCATAGACAATGGAGCAAAAATTAATGTTTGTAGCATTGACCTCCTAGAAAAAATTGGTGTGGACAAGAGGCTTATTCAACTTAATGATGATCATATTTGTGGCTTTGAAAATGTTAATAGGCAACCACTAGGAATGATCACATTACCTATTGAGGTCAGACCTGTAGTGTTTCATACCCCTATCCATATCATGCTATGACATATTTTATACAATATTCTCCTAGGGAGACCATGGATTCATGCTATGAAAGGGGTACCATCTACTCTCCACCGTACAATGAAATTTGAGTATATGACATGTTGCACAAATAAAGGAACATCTTCTACTATTGATCAAGAGAGTATCTTGTCAAGACTCCTCCAAGATCATTTGATATCTCTCCCTCCACGAACACAAAATAAATTTTACTACAAACATTAATTTTGTGTATATCAAAGAGTTCATGGTTATGCTACTAATGAATGTAAGGCTTTAAGTGATAAAATTAAACATCTTAAGGAGTGTGGTGCTCTTCCTCATGTTGAAGCACCTAATTCCTCTAACTGATACTGATTTTTACAATTTAGCATGTTTCTCATGAATCATTTCGGCTCATCCTTGTCTTGCACTAAGTGGGGGAAAGGGGTTAGGTAACCTTGTCCTTATATGTCACTTGTCATTGTCTCTTTCTAGCTAGTTGAATGCCTTCCATGTATATGTAAGAGAAAGCTTGGGATTTGGATGGCATGTCTTAAGTTGGCTCACATGTGACATACCAAGTTATACATTTTGGGGGAAAACACCTTCCCTTCTCATGACATAGCTTATTGGAAACATATGACTTGGCATAGGGCTTTCTAAGTAAGCTCTCAAGTTTTCTTCTACTTTAAATAAATTTCTCACTATAATGTTGTTAGCAACCACTTTAAAGTGGGGACATACACCAACACTCATGTTTCATTGTGTGATTTTCTTTCTTCTTGCGATGCGTTCCTTTCTTGGTGGTATCATTGTTTTTTATTTCCTTTGAAAGCATGATATTTCTTTGAATTTTCCTCTCTTGGAAACATTAAGTACAATGTTCCCTAAGAGGAGACCTTTCATTTGTCCTCTCTTGGAGATGTTAAGAAAAATGTTCCCTAAGATGAGACCTTGCACAAACTAAGCAAAATCCCTTTGAACATCCCTCTTTCTTGTTGTACGCATTTTTGTACCTTATTAAAGTCATGGAAGTATGGTTCCTTGGAGCTTACCTAGTGAACAACTAACTTCACTAGCCCTTGTGAGCATGCATTTTATTTTTTTCCTTATCTTAGTCATGGGGGTATGACTTTGATGTGGATCTCTTGGGGCTCACCTAGTGGAAAACTATCTTCACTATCCCTTGTGATCATGCATTTTGTTTGCATAGTGGACAACACGTTCCTATTGTAAACCTTATTTAGAAAAATAGCCTAGACCCAGTCCATAACACATTGTATGACCAATTGAAGCTTGATCTATTGCATTTTATTTTTCCCTTTTTCCTTTTTCTATCTTTGATGGTTTATGCTTGCAATCTTGTTATGGCTTCATATATCATCCGCAAGTGTATTCCTTTATGTGTATGTTGGCCTGTCATAGGATCTTGATCCTGAGGGCTTGGCCACCCTCTTGGTTATTATCATCCTATCTTACTAGAATTCGTACATTTGAACCCTTCTTGATTGCGTGGTTGGCTACTTTAGTGTGAGTTTGAAGAAAGTTCATCCTCTCACTAAAGCAGGGATTAAATGTAGTGTAGGAAAATGCATACCCTTGCATTTTCACACTTTTTGGGCCCACCTTGCTTTGTTAATCCTTATTCATGTCTTAGTTGGTCTTAGTTTGCATCCATTGAGCCTAATAAATTATATCTTTTTATGGCTAATCCCGACAAATGTTCATGAAAAGATAAAATGATAATTTAATGATTTTGGCTGTGTCCTTGTTTTTTATACTAGGACTAAAATGCCACCTATGGAATCTTTGTTCTCCTAAGGTCTTGGGACCCTATTTTCAAATGTTCCTTAAAGGGACCCCTTTTTGGAGTTTGTTCCCTGAGTTTCAAGCATCAAGACTAAGATGTCACCTAGGGAATCTTAGTCCCCCTTAAGTTATTTTTCGAGATTTAATTTCAAATCTTGATGGGATTTATCCCCCTTTAATTAATGAATTCATATGTTAGCTTTTTGTGGTGTAACTTCAGGATATTAAGCATGGATAATTATAAATACAAGTTTCTTTCACTCATTTTCACGTAAGACTTTTATGAGAGCATTCATAATAAAAAAATAGAGTTCATAAGAGAATTCAAGATCAATTAATCAATAATTTGGAGCCATCATCAAGATTTAAGCATCATGTAAAAGATGTTCAAGCATCATGTGTGTTTTTGAGCTAACATTTGTGAATAGGGTTTTGATTCAACCAAGAAATTCAAATCAAGATCTATCAAGCATTCATTCAATTCAAGATCTTCGTTCAAGATAGCCACTTCACACAAGTTTGCAGATTTCATAACAAGGGTTTGGTGAGTTGCAACATAGCGCTTTGTTCATTCATCATTTCCTTTCATTATTTCATTTCATTGCAAGGTTTAATTACCAATAATGGGTTTGACCAGGGTAATCCCCCATTTACTAACAATCAACAAGCTTTTCTTCTCTTGCATGTTCATGTTTACAGATTTAGGTTGAAGATCATTTGAAGTGCATAGTTGAAAAGTTGCAAAGTTGCATTTTAAAGTTATCATCTTCACAAAAAGTCACCTACAGGCTAGATTTGAAAATTTTAGGACTTGAGATTTGAGAAGAAGGAAGTGTAGACCTTGGACCTCAGGATCACATTCTGAAATTTTGAAAATTTAGATCAGGACTAAGAAGATAGTAAGGGTGTCTTAGTCCTCCTAGAGGCATTTTTAGAGATTCCTTTAGATTCAGTTATGACATCCAAAGATTTTGTGTTTTCCCCGAAAAATAGCAATGGAACTAAGAAGATAGTAAGGGAATCTTAGTCCTCCCTAACATATTTTGACAACAATTTTTCATTTCCAGAATCCTTATCACATTTCTAGACTTCGCGGGTACATACGTCTTAACTTACTATTATTTAATTTTTTCATTTGCATTCATCATTTGGCTTGCATTACTAGGTTTTGTGAGTTGAATGTTAAGTTATCTATCCCAAGATTTTGCTTGGTTGTGAACCCTTTAGAGTCTAAGGAATCTTGATAGGTCTACCTTGTTGAGAATTGAATCACCTTTGTGTTGATATTCAATCCAATTTGGGATCCTAGGTTTCCTTGAATGAACCATCCCCCTATAGAGGAAAATTTTGGATTAGGCATTCCTTTCTTGTATTGTGAGTCCCTTTCCCCAATCATCATTTTCACAACGGTTCAATTAGTAGTACCAACACAACAATACAACACCTTCTCATAATGACTACAACATCTATAATATTAATAATCTCCACATCTACAATATTTTCTCAAAACCACACTAGAGGGTAACAATATTAAAGATGAAGAAGATCTGCCACCACTACCAAAAGAAAAATATGGCAAAGGTTTTGAGATCATGAAAAAAAATGGTTATAATGGAATCAGTGCACTTGGTATACATAAAAATGGAATGAGGGAACCCTTGATGCCTCTTAAGCGACCGAAGAACTCAGGGTTAGGATTCGTACCAATTAAGATTGGCATTCCAAGTACTAAGGTGCTTTCAAATAAGAATGTGAGTGCTTCAAAAGACATTGAGGCATCTAAGGATCCTATCAACATTTATTATGGTGACACCAACTCTAATGAATATGAGTGGGAATCTTGTACCACCAGTGACTATGAGCTTGATCGTGTCTTTCATGAGTTCGAAATACCTCGCCCATCCTTTACCAACCTCATGGATATCAATATCCGCATTGAATCCTTTTATTAACCTGACCCACCAAAGACCACAAGAGAAAGAGTATGGATAGAATCCTTTTGGAACCCTGATAGTACCTTTGTCTTTACCCTAATAGCTAATTCTGCATCCTTCACTAACACCGATGATGGCATCTCCCTCATTTACTCACAATTGATCAATTGAGACCAACAAGATCCACCTACCTTGGACATATTTGAAAATGGTAAGGCCATTGCTAAATTTATGGGACTATGAGAGGGAATACCATATGGGGATCATAATGCTTGCTTCATTATATATTTTGACATTGTAGCATATTTTGGTGAGATTGTCTCACCCTCTAGTCATAAAAATGAAAAAAAAATAAAAATTAATGGTATTTAGGTGAAAACCACAAGACACCTTCTGACCAAGCAAAAGTAAAAAGAACGGATGTATCCAAGGGAAAAAACCTCTCTGAGGCACAAGAGGATGGAGGGTTGGACTTTCTCCCTGTCAATCAAGAGATATCCTCGATGCTAATTTAATATGTAATAGAAGTCAACGTCTGTAATACAGCTAATCCTAAGACTTTTCTCTTTGCAACATCCTTGACATAAGAGGAAAAACTAGAATTTCAAGAATTCTTTGTAGAATGCCAAATCAATTTCACAAGCTCTTATGACAATATGCCAAGGTTGGATCCTGAGTTGATCCTACATCATCTACTATTGCCTCCCAATGCAAAGCCGGTCAAATAAAAGCTTAGAAAAATGCACCCTCAAATAGCTATGTTGGTCAAAGTTGAACTTAAGAAATTATTGGATGTCAGTTTCATAAGACCTATTGACTATGCAAATTGGATCTCAAACCTTGTACCAGTGACCAAATCGAACAAAAAAATCTGTATTAGCACAGATTTCTAGGATTTGAACAAAGCATGTCCAAAGGACAACTTCCCACTCCTTAATATAGACATTATAGTGGACCTAATAGTAGGTTAGGAGATGTTGTCCCTCATGGATGGCTTCTCAATATCACTCCTAAAGACCAACGCAAGATGGAATTCACTTACCCATGGGGTATGTACTATTGGAATTGCATGCCCTTCAAACTAAAAGAACATAGGTGCAACCTATAAGAGAGCTATAACCACCATATTTCATGATCTCATGCACACATTGATGGAAGATTATGTTGATGATCTTCTAGAAAAATCCTTGACATGTGGTGATCACTTAAAAGTCCTCAACAATATTTTCAAATGGCTAGAAGAATATAACATCTTCCTAAATCCCAAGAAACGCATCTTCGACGTGACATTCTAGGAAAGCTTTTAGGATACATTATTTCCCATTGAGGCATTGAAGTAGACCTATCAAAAGTCAAAGAAATATTAGACATGCCTCCACTGAAAGGAATCAATCAACTCCAAATGCTACAAGGCCGAATCCAGTCTATTAGGCACTTTATCACACAACTTGCTAATAAATGTCAACCTTTTTAGTATTTGTTACACAAGGGAGTCCCTTTCATTTGGATAGATAAGTGTGAAGTAGCTTTTCAATAGATTAAAGAGTACCTCTTCACTCCTATCCAGATGCCACCTATTGATGGAAAACCCCTAGTTTTGTACATCTCAGCTACTATAGCCACACTAGGAGAATTGTTGGCTCAAAATAACCACGAGGAAAAGGAACGAAAAATTTATTATATTAGCCACACTTTGGTGGGATATGAGCTTAACTATAGTCCAATTGAATGTTCTTGTCTTGTAGTGGTTTTTGCTACTCAAAAGGTGAGACACTACATGTTAAACCATCAGACTAAGTTTGTAGCAAAAATAGATCCCCTGAAATACCTACTCAATAGGGTGGAATTAGTAGGATGATTGGCTAAATGGGTCATGATACTCAATGAATAGGACATTCAGTATGTGGAATGAAAGGAAATAAAAGGACAAGTCATTGCTGACCAACTACTAGAAGCGCCTACAAAATCCCTTTCTTTTTAGACTTTCCTGATGAGTCAATATTCACACTAGACACGAGAGTAACATAGAAATTGTATTTTTATGGCTCACATACTAATCATGGATCAGGTGTAGGAATATTATTTGTAACCCCTAAAGGTGAACTATCCCTAAATCTTTTAGGATAGCCTTCATGTGCATGAATAACATTGTAAAGTATGAAGCCTTGTTGTCAAGACTATGTATGGTAATAAAATGGAAAATCAAGAGTCCAGAGGTCTTCGGTGATTCACAATTGGTCATTCGATAGTTCAACGATGAATATGATACTAAGGGCAAGAAATTGACCCCATACAAATAAATGGTTGATAGTTTTAGGAAATACTTTGTATACATCTCCTTTTTCTAGGTGCCATGTGTTCAAAATAAAGCAGCAGATGTCATGACCACTATTGGGCCTCTTTTGGATATTCCTGACAATATGTCATAGTACGAGTTTGTAGTGGAACAACTGTTGGTCCTAGCTTTCAATGTCATGGAATCTAAAATGGTATGTGAGCTTATTGTCCCTAGTTTCCCCTATTAGCAAGATATCTATGACTACTTACATTCCCAAACCCTACCACATGACCTCTCCAACAATCAACACAAGTCCTTCATCCCCAAATCCAATCGCTACACCATCATCAGTGATACCTTATATAGAAGTAGCTTTAACAACACCTTACTCAGATGTCTCAACAATAATGAAGCCCAAACTACCCTACATGAAGTACACAAAGGTATATGTGAAGCCCATTCTAGTGGTTTAACCCTAGCTAAAAAGATCATAAGATTGGGATAATACTGTCCTATAATGGAGCATGATGCCTATCACTTTGTGCACAAATATCAATAGTGCTAGATACACAATGACCTCATTCATGCACCTACACACAAGAGTTGCAACCCATCACTTCACCATGGCCCTTCACTCAATGGGAACTTCACCTCCGAAAAAATTCATCCCACCTCATCAAACAACCATAAGTTAATTATCACAACCACTGAATACTTCAAGAAATGGGTTGAAGCCATCCCTATGACATACATTATCGGTTAAAAAATATAATTCATCCTCAATTACATCATATACTAGTATGGCCTCCCCCAAACCATCATCACTGACAACGGTCGTGCCTTCAAAAATTAGGATTTTCATGAGTTATGTGAGAAGTTCCACATTAAACACTGCTTTTCTACTCCATATTACCCGCAAGGCAATGGAAAAGCTGAGGCATCCAACAAAACCATAATCAAAATTCTTAAGAAGACTATCAATGGCACTGACTACGAATAACACATTCAACTTAACCTTTCCCTATGGGCATATCACACGAGCATCCATACACCCACTAATGTCGCTCCATTTTCCTCAGTCTTTGGTTTAGAAGCTATCCTCGCTATCGAGGTCGAAGTCCCCTCCCTACGATTCTCTATGAAAGGGATTATTTGTTGCAAGAATGGAAAGAGGAATGAAGTTTTTCCATTGATGTCAACTAGTTAGTTGGTTATCTACTAGTTGTTATTGATTGTATATGTTGATGATATTGAGAAAATTTTATTCAAAGAAGGTTGCAAGTATTTAGCTATTGAGGATGTTATTTTGATGCTTGTGAACTATGCTTCTTTGTGTTTTGATTAAGGTCTGAGAGAATTTTTGTTGGTCCATATTTATCTTTTTTGAAGTCTTATGGATTTTGGTTCTAGAATTATGTTTCCCTGGTTCTATTGAAGATGGTTTTGACATTTGGAAGCATTCAACTTAATTGATCTATGTGTTTTACACTGGTTTGGGTGACTGTGTGTCAAGCACTATTTTTGAAGTTGATGAACCGTGTTGGATATATTATGGGTCTTGATGAATTGTGTGTTTGGGTCACCTTCATTCTAATTCCACCTTAGGATGTTGGGCACCAACCTAATTTGAATTTGAAATTGGATGGCTAACTTTGTATCTTTTCAAGGTTGGAGATAGTATAAATACAAAATTTTCTAGTGATGAAAATTGTACATAAGACAAGAAGGAAGATAAGTGAAAGAGAAAACACGACTTTAATGCTATTCTTAAAGTGTGTGAGCTAGGTTTGTGGTTATTGAATGCGAAGCTTAACATCGAGTTTTTGAATGCAGTGAGCAGAAGGCGAACTCTATCATTCATGCAAGTTGACCAATGATTGTAGTGGAATCTTTGTTGCATTGGGATTGTTGTCTCTCTATAACAAGTATTATTTGTCTTCTTTGTATCTCTATAGCAGTGAGCCCTTCAGGTTGTAGCCCTATGGACAATGAATCCTTATTTTAGGTAGTGATCCTTTTTGTAATCGGTTTTGGTATTCCCTATAGTGTGAGTTAATCCTCACCATGGTTTTTCCCTCATTGGGTTTTCCATGTAAATCTAGTGTTATTTTGTTTGTGCATCTGCATTTGATGGTTAATCACTTAATTAGTTTATGTGTTAATTTTGGTAATTGAATTTAAGGTTATAATCTTTGACAACTAATCCACCCCGCCCCTCTCAATTCTCCTATCCAAAAATTTGTATTAGAGCTTGGTTCCTTGGTGAAGAGCTTAATCGCTTGAGGAAGGTCCAACATGGATAGCAAAATGGTCTTTGATTATTTGAGGTTTGATGGAACTAATTATGGTATCTAGCAAGTGTTGATGGAAGAATATCTAGAGTATGGTAGATATGATGTGGAGAAAGATTAGTAGAATCCCTACACTCCTACTAATGGTCCAAGTAATTTTGAAGAAATTAGAGCACATGAAGTGAATAGCAAGGAAAAGTTCATCTTGAAGAATAGTTTGTTACATTATGAGTTAATTAAGGTTCAGAATTTGAAGACAATTGAACAAGTCTGGGATGCTTTAGAAAGAGCGCATGATGGTGATGAAAGGGTAAAAGAGGCAAAACTATAGAATTTGGAAACATAGTTTGATCTTACACATATGTTTGAAGATGATAATGTTAAAGCCTATGTATAGAGATTGGATGAGGTAGTGGCTGGAATACGATCTCTTGGTGCTACTATAGATGAAAGTAGAATTGTAAAGAAGATTCTCAGAACTCTTCCTGATTCTTACAGTGAAAAGGTGAGTGCTATTGAGAAGACTATAGATTATAAGACTTGTACTAAGGATTTGTTGCTAGGATTTTTGACATCTTATGAGATGAGGAAGCCGAATCTAAGAAGTGGAGGCAAAACAAAGACTCCTTTTAAAGCTACAAAAATTAAAGACTCGGAAGAAGAGAACTTTGTTGAAATCGAGGATAACTTTGTAAGAAGAATGAGAAAAGGCTTAGATAAGTATGAAGGTAAATTTCCCTTTAAGTGTTTTAGTTGTGTAGAAATTGGTCACTATGTTACAAAGTGTCTGGAAAAGAGCTAAAAAGAATAAACAAAGATATGAGAAAGGAAATAATGGAAAGGAAATTAACAAAGCTTACTATGTTAATGAGAATGCTAGTATTTCAAATGAGGATTCAAAATATGAAGATCTAGATGACAATGAATGCTTGTTCTTGGAAATTAAAGATAAACCTACTTCTACTAATTCAGAAAAATAGTTAAAGGAAAGTCCTCTAGAGAAGAAGAAGGAGAAGAAGGAAAAAAATGAAGGTACGATTATCTCTTCTCTACATGCTAAATAGGAAAATAATTTTTGGGTAGTTGATTGTGGTTACTCACATCACATAACTAGTGACAAGAGTAAGTTTGTGAAACTTGAAAAATATGATGGAGGTTTGGCTATGTTTGGAGATGATACCTCAGTGCTAAAATCTATGGGATAGGTTGAATAAGTTTTGATGGAAAGCATCATACTAATGATCTCTACTATGTTAAGGTTGTAAGGCATAATATGTTGAGAATTAGTCAAATGTCTAGAAAGGGATATGATCTTGTGTTTAAGGATGAGAAGTTTGGGATTCGAAAAGGATTCAGAACATTGATTGCTACAAGAAAGAATTATGAAGGGAATATTTATCAGCCTAAAGGTTTCAATGGACAATGTTTTATCAATCAGATAAATGACAAATGGTTATGGCATAGGAGAATGTATCACATGAATTTTGATAACTTGGCAAGGATTGGTACTGTTCAGGCCATGAAATATCTACCGAGAATTACAAAGCCTATAAATGCTATAATTTGCAAAAATTGATAGTTCGGGAAGCATACAATAAATCATTACAAATCAAGAGATTTGTAATAGCATTCAAGGCTATGGTTGAAAATGAAGTGAATTTGAAGATAAAATGCTTGAGATTTGATAGAGGTGGTGAATTCACCTCCCACGAGTTCAATATGTTTTGTGAAGTGCATGGAATAAAGAGATAGTTATTTTCTCTAAGAACCCCTCAACAAAATGGAGTTGTTGAAAGGAAAACCATGATAGTTCAAGAAGTTTCTAGGTCAATGATCACTGAAGCTAGATTATCAAAACTTTACTGGAAATATGCTATTCATATTGTTGTATATGTATTAAATCAAGTTCAATCAAGAGAAAATAGTGGAAAAACTCCCTATGAGCTATGGAATGGAAGAATTCCTACAGTTAAATATTTCAAGGTATTTAGAAGCAAATGCTATATCAGAAGAGATGAGGAAACGTTAGGATATTTTGATGCAAGAAGTGATGAAGGAATATTTCTTGGATACTCTACTAAAAGAAAGGCATACAAATGTTTCAACAAAAGATTGAGGAAGATTGTAGAAAGGTCAAATGTCAAGGTTGATGAAATAGTAAAGAATTCTATTCATATTGATGGATATGTGTCTAATGAACATGACTATGCAAGAATAGAAGAAATTATGGAAGAATAGGATAGAGATAAATAAAAAGAGAAAAATGAACATAATGAAAGAGAAGAAGATGCTCCAGTGATGTCCCCTAGAACACCAAAATATGTACAGAGTAATCATTTAGAATCTCATATTATTGGAGACAAGACAAAAGGTGTCTTAATTAGAAGCAAAGCTGTTGCTGAAGTAAATTTATGCTTATTTTCTGAAATTGAGCCAAAGTCATTAAGTGAAGCTTGTGAGGATGAACATTGGAAGGAAGCAATGAAAGAAGAAATTTTGCAGATTGAAACGAATCAAACTTGGGAATTAGTCCCTTGACCGATAGAAAAAAATATTATTGGATCAAAATTTGTATTAAAAAAAAGGTGAATGAAAATGAGAAAGTTGTTAGAAACAAAGTAAGGCTTGTGTGTAAAGGCTACTCACAAGTGGAAGGTATAGATTTTCAGGAAAAAATTTCCTTGGTAGCAAGAATGGAAGCTATAAGGATGTTCTCAACATTAGTTTCTTATAAAGATTTCAAAGTCTATTAGATGGATGTCAAGTTAGCACTTTTGAATCCAATGAACTAGATGAAGAGGTCTACATGGAATAACTAGAAGGATTTCAGTTAACAGATCAATTGGATATGGTGTGTAGATTGAAGAAAGATTTGTATGGACTAAAGCAAGCTCCTAGAGCTTGGTATGTGAGGCTAGATAGGTATTTGAATCAACAATCATTTAACAAAGTTACACTAGACAATAATTTGTATTTCAAGACTAAAAATGAAAAAATCTTGATTTTAGTTGTATATGTTAATGTTCCATTATCTTTGGAGGAAATGAAAAGATGTGAAATATGTTTGTGGAAGAGATGCAAAAATAATTTGAAATTTCTATGTTTGGCGAGATGAATTTATTTCTTGGCCTACAAATTAATCAAACAGACAAATGAATTTTCATTTCACAATCTAAGTATGTGAGAGAGATGTTGAGAAAATTTGGGATGGATGGTTCCAAACCAGTAAGTACTCCTATGGTGACTAGTTGCAAGTTGGGTAAAGATGATGATTCACCTAAGATTGATCATAGCAAGTATATATCTATCAGTGGTGGACTACTGTATTTGACTGATGGGTATGTGCAAGATCATCATGGAAAAAATAGGCCCTTAAGTGGCAAAAAATTCATAAAAATAAAAGTTAGGCAACTTGATGTAAAAATTTGAATAAGTTATCTACATTATTTAAAAAATATGTAAGAATAGAATCTATATAAAATTGAATGTAGTTTCTAAACTACTAGTTTTTTTAAATCTATTTGGTGAAAATTTGAAATTTCAATGCAGTAGTACAAGTTAAATTTTAGGGAAAAATAAGAAGTAGGTGTATGTCGACCACCATAACCACAATAAAATGATAATATTTTTTTATAAGATTTTAGACATAAGTAGAGGAATCATGTCGGATGTGATGCATATTTTTTGTAATTTTTTTCCAATTAAATAATTAATTATTATTATTATTATTACAACTTTTAAAAAATATAAAAAATCGTATTCCTGACCACCTTAACTTGGTAAAAACTTCATGAAATTAATTTTTTCTTTTTTTAATCCTATAGTATGTGAAGAATAGAATGTGATGCATATTTTGGATTCAAAAAATGTGATACCGTTTGAAAGCTATAGATTTTTTTGAATCATCCTATCAATCAGGACTTTAGTCTTAATTCAAATAGAAATTGAATAATAATTATTTATTAAATTCAAAGTAAAGCATAATTTATATTGGTGGAAAGCTGAGAATATCCTTTAAAAACCCTTTTCATTTCAACAATTTTGGGTTAAAAAAAGGTCATTAGCCACATACCCTACAAATACCCATCATGATCCTACACATACCCTGCTACTAGATTGGATATTATGCATGTAGTTTGTGTTGTAGTTAGATTTCAAGAAAATCCAAAGAAAACACATGTTACTATAGTTAAAATAATATTGAGATATTTGAAAGGCACTGTAGATTAGGGATTATGGTATCCTAAAGATACTGATTTTACACTCAGTGCTTATATAGATGCATATTGGGCCAAAAGTATAGATGACATAAATAGTACAAGTGGTGGTGCATTCTTTCTTAGATGTAGATTGGTGGCATGGTTGAGTAAGAAGAAAGATTCAATCTCTTTATTTACTGCTGAAGCTGAGTATATTGGTACTACATCTTGTTGTACACAAGTTTTATGGATGAAATAGACATTGAAAGATATCACAGTGCTACATGATGATCCTATTTCTATCTTTTGTGATAACACAAGTGAAATTAACATTTTGAAGAATCCTTTGATGCACTCGAGAATAAATCATATATCTATTAGGTATCATTTCTTAAGAGAGAAGGTCATGGAGAATGAAGTCAAGCTTGAGTTTGTTTCGACAAAGGATCAGATTATGGATATATTTACAAAGGCTCTTCCTAAAGATACTTTTGAGTATCTTCAGGATAAGCTAGGGGTTATTGCCACCCCTTTTACAAAATAAGATGCATTTGGAGATGCATCATTCTGGTGGATTCATGGTTCTATCTTTTTGGAATGATTTTTTTGGTGGCTACCCCTCAGGGGGAGTAGGGAGATTTTTTAACTATTGTCATTATGAGTATTTTGTTTTTATTTCAAAGGAAATTTCAATGGATATATCTTTTTCCTTTTCCATTGATGTCAAAGGGGGAGAGAGGAGGGATGTGAAAAAGAAAGAAAGAGAGAGAGAGAGAGAGCATGTGAAAAATGAAAAGAAAGTTAATAAGAGAAAGTAAGGAATGAGGAAGATGGTATTCTAAATGGGGAGAAGCAAAAGGAAAAATCTTGAGAAGTATTTTCAGAATCGGTATGGTGTCTTTGATGGTTTTTCACATCATGTCTTTGTTAAAAAAGCATAGGACAACTGAGGGGGGGGCGTGAATTAGTTGTCACACAAATTCAAACTTAAAACTTTATCACTTATCAAATCTTCAACCAAACTATTTTGTTATTAAATATGAGCATGAAAAACAAACAACAGAAAGTAAATCAACATAATGAACAACATTTTTTTTATGTGGAAAACCTAATAAGGGAAAAACTACGGTGAGGGTTAACTCACAATATAAAGATTATAAATTGAATAAAAAGGCTCACTGCCAAGGGCTCACTGTTCAAGTCCAAAGGATCACTGCCTACAAAGGACTCACTATCCAATAGGGAGGCTCACTACCTATAGATACAAAAGAGAACAAAAGATCCACCACAACAATTAAAGCACATTCACAGGATTACAAAAACCTTCAATTCACTACCTTCAACACACTAAAAAACTTCTATTACAATTCACTCACATACACCGTCATCCAATTCTTCACAACTCACCTTGCTTTTATACCGTTATCAACCTTAGACACATTTACCAAGGTTAGCCACAATACGTCATTTCATAAATTCAAATTAGGTCAGAAACTCTAAATTCTTGTGGTGGAAAGAAATAAGAGTGGACCAATAAAAACAAAAAAATAATATTCTTGAATCTTCTACATGCTTCCTCACTTAAATTTTATTCTTTGAATGAAGTGTAAACACTAGGTAGGCCAAACCTAACAAAAACATAAATTATCAATGATGTGCATGCTCCCCAATAAGAAGATGACATGTAGCTAATGTAAAATGCTTCATTATGCACGAGAATACATCTCAGAATCTTCCAGATACATCTGTAGTAAAAACAATAGGCTTCAAACACTGAACTCCTTTCACCAGTCAATTTGGGCTATGTAGACACACACAGAAATATTAGAACATGATTTCTGGATCACCAAACTCCAAACCTCTTCACTAGAGCATAGGAAAGACCTCCACAAGACATCTACTGGATCCACACAATTTGAAACAAAATAGTGGAGAACTGCAGAGCAAATATATTTCTCCCAGTCCACAGAACACTGACTCTGCCAATAAAGCACACATAACGGTGGACACAACTCTCACGTACCATCTCATTAGAAACTAAAAATTAGACTATGTCATCATCAAATCACCATCAACATGCCTTCAGATCTACACAAGCATAGGATCAACACTTGGGAAATGCAGAGCATGTACCAGAGTGCAATCTGAACACTTCCAACACTCTGATTTATTTTCTTCATTAATTTTCTCAAAATCACTTGGAAACTCATCAAACCAACATATCTAAAACACCATAAAGATAGCTTCACATCTTAATAGCATCTCAACCATACATGTACAATCTGCAACATACTGAACAGTGTTGACATCAATGACAAGATTAATGACAACACCACCAGACAAGCTCATACTTGCAACAATCTCCCCCTTTTTCATTTATGGAAAAACATAACCTTTTCTCCCCCTTTGAAATCAATGGAAAAGAAAAACTACTCTGATTACTCCCCCTTAGGAGTATACTCATACTACAACAATTAAAATCTTTTCTACTCCCCCTGTGGAGTAGACCCATCAATCAGTCCAGGTAAATAAAGAATCTATGAATTCACTGGACTAATGTACCTTCATGTGCACCTAGTTAGGAGGTCCAATGACCACCAACCTCTCCTTAAGATTCTTGAAAGTATCCTTTGGAGGAGCCTTAGTAAATATGTCTGCAATCTGTTCCTTTGTATTTACATACTCCAATCTGACCTCATTCTCTAGCACTTTTTCTCTCAGAAAATGATACCTAATAGAAATGTGTTTCATTCTTGAATGTATAACCAGTTTCTTCAAAATTATTATTTCACTTGTATTATCATAGAAAATAGGAATAGGTTCATCACATATCACACCTATATCTTTCAGAGCTTGCTTCATCCAAAAAACTTGTGTATAGCATGATGTTGCAACAATATATTTAACCTCTATAGTGGATAAAGAAATTGAGTCTTGCTTTTTACTCAGCCATGAAACTAGTCTTCTGCTAAGAAAGAGAGCACCACCACTGGTACTTTTCTATTCATCTACACATCTAACCCAATCAACATATATATAAGCACTCAGGGTGAAATCATTACTCTTAGGGTACCATAGTCCATAATCGAGTGTGCCTTTAAGATATCTAAATATTCTTTTTACAACCATAAGATGTGCTTCTCTAGGATCTACTTGGAATCTAGCAATTAAACAAACTATATGCATAATATCTGGTCTGGTAGTAGTGAGATACAACAGTCCACCAATCATGGATTTGTATTTTCTTTGATCAGTCTTAGCAGATTCATCATCCTTGCCAAGTTTACATCCGATTACCATAGGAGTACAAACCAATTTAGAATCCTCCATCCCAAACTTTTTCAACAACTCTTTTACATACATAGATTGTGAAATAAATATCCCTTTGTCAATTTGATTCACTTGTAGACCAAGAAATAAATTCAATTCACCAATCATAGACATCTCAAATTCTTTATGCATTTCTTCAGCAAAATTTTTACACATCTTATTACTTTGCACTTTGAAGTAGAGGTTGTTGTCAGTAGAACCTTTGTTGAATCCAAGTTTCTTTGTCAGATCTCTATCCATTCTTGCATACCAACCTTTGGGAGCTTACTTTAGTCCATACAATGCCTTCTTCAACTTACAAACCATGTTTGGTTTGTCAGATAGCTAAAACCCTTCAGGTTGCTCCATGTATAATTCTTCCTCCAACTCACCATTCAAAAAATATTACTTAACATCCATCTGCTATACTTTGAACTCCTTGTGTGTAGAAAATGCCAAAAAAATTCTAATAGCTTCCATTCTGGCCACAAGAGCAAATGTCTCCTCAAAATCTATTCCTTCAACTTGTGAATATCCTTTGCATACCAATCTTGATTTATTCCTCACTACTCCATTTTCATTCAGTTTGTTTCAAAACACCCATTTTGAGCCAATCACATTCTTGTTCAAAGGTCTAGGGACTAGTTCCCATGTCTGATTCTTCTCTATCTAGTGCAATTCCTCTTTCATAGCTCTCATCCAACTTTCATCTTCACATGCTTCTTTTACAAATTTAGGTTTTATTTTAGAAAGTAAATAGAGATTTACTTCAGCTGCAACTTTGCTTCATGTCTTTACACCTTCACTCTTGTCTCCAATTATCTAATTTTCCTGATGATTCTTCTGTATATATTTAGGAGTTCTAGCAATAGGTTCTAGTTCAGTTTCTTCTTATTCTACATGTTCTTCTTCTTATTTTTCTTCTTCTTCTTCCTTCTCCTTATTTTGTTCAGGTATATGTCTACAGATAGGATCATCAGATTCAACTTCACTTATCTCAATAGGTCTGTGTATGTCTTCATCAACTTTCACATTAACACTTTCAATAATCTTCCTTAATCTTTTGTTAAAGCATCTGTATGCCTTGCTAGTGGTAGAGTATCCAAGAAATATTCCTTAATCACATGTAGCATCAAACTTTCCAAGATTTTCATCATCTCTTTCAATATAGCATCTGCTTCCAAATACCTTAAAATATTTCACAGTAGGAATCTTACCAGTCCATAACTCAAAAGGTGTCTTTGTGTCGTGTTTGATTTGAACTCTATTAAGAACATACACAACAATATGCATCACTTATCTCCAATATACATCTAGTACATTAGATTCTTTCACCATAGTTCTAGCAGCTTCCTATACTGTCTTGTTTTTCCTTTCAACTACTCCATTTTGCTAAGGGGTTCTTGGAGCAGAATACTATCTTTTTATGCCATGCATCTCTTAGAATGCATTAAATTCACCAAAAGTGAATTCACCACCTCTATCTGATCTTAAACATTTTATTTTCAGATTTACTTCATTCTCCACTCTTGCTTTGAATACCTTAAACCTATCTAGGGCTTGATTCTTTTCTTTGAGAAAAGCAACCCATGTCATTCAAGTGTAATCACCAATAACCAACATGAAATATCTATCACCATTCAAAATTCCAGCCTTAGTTGGCCCACAAAGATCAGTATGTACCAACTCCAGCATATCGATAGTAGAATATTCTTTTCCTTTAAAGCTACATCTTTTTTGCTTCCCTAGTTGAGAAATTTTGCAGATAGCATTAGTAGGTCTTGTGATTCGAGGTAGTCCTTGAACTATTTCATTTTTACTGATCTTGACTAGATTATAAAAAATTCACATGTCCAATTCTCCAGTGCCATAAACAACTTTCACTGATCTGAGATACAAGACAATGACCAACAACTCCTTTCAGTTGATAGATGTTTCCATGTGTTCTTCTTCTAGTAGCAATCATATCTCCATTTCTAGATCCTTTTTTGATTTCATAGGTATTGTTCTGAAACACAAGCTTAAAGCCATTGCTACACATTTGAACAACACTCAAAATATTATTCCTCAAACCCTTCACATAATATAAATCATTAGTACTATGCACTTCATCAAAACTAATTGAACCTTTACCACAGATCTTAGCTCTTGAATCATCATCGAACATGACTAAACCACCATCATATTTTTCAATTTTAGTGAACTTACTCTTATCTCTAGTCATGTGATTTAAACATCCACTATCAATTACCTAGTAGTCTTCATCCTATCTTGCATGAAATATGGTAACTAGAGTACCTTCCATTATATTCTTCTTAACTTTTAGAGCTCTTTTTCTTACACACTTTCCAGGGTTAGTGGATACATATTTATTTTCCAAAGCTAAGAATAAGCATTCACTATCGTCAACCTCATTTTCAAATTCATCATTAGAAATACCTGCCTCTTCCTTAACATAGTACAACTTCTTATACTTCTTATCCTTCCTATCCTTATCCTTATAATCCTTGTTCTTTTTATGTGCAACCCTATTTAGAAATCTTGAAGCATAATGACCAATATTACCACAAATAAAGCATTTAAAGGGAAACATACCTTTATACTTTCTGGTACCTTTCTTCAACTTCCTAGTGAAGTTAGCTTCCAACTCATCAACATCATCGCTATCCAGTTCCTCCTCAAACTTCATTTCCTTAAATGTCATTTCTATCTTTTCTTCTATCTTGTCATCTTTCTAGAACTTTCTTAATTCAAATGCTTGTAGGGTGCCAAACAAGTGTTCCAAGGTGTACTTCTTAGGAACATACATTTCTTAAATCACCGATATTTTATCATTGTATCAGTCTAGTAAGGTGATCAGGATCTTCTCTATTATGTCTTCATCTAATAGCTTTCCTCCTTGATTTCTAACCTCATTTGTAATCTATTCAACCCTATGAAAGAAACTTGTAAATTCTTCACCATCCTCCATTTTTAGGTTTAGAAATCTATGCCTTTCCACCAGTCTCTTTGTCAATTTCACTATTTTATTCCCTTCATACATGTCTTCCAACTTCTTCCAGACTTCATATGCAATATCCAAACAATTAACCTTGATTTGCTCATTTTTAGATAAACCACTACAAATCGTACCGTGTCCTCTCATTTTATTCATAAGTAGAGATCTCATCTCCAATATTAACACCACCAGATGAAAGTGTATACTTATTCTCAACAACATTCCAAGTCTTGAAACCAGGAGAGATAATATATCCTCTCATCTATCCCTTCCAATCTTTGTAGTCAATTCCATCAAACATAGGGATCAACAATTTGTGTGCCATCAGATCCTCCTTAAGTGGTTAAGCTCTACAACAAGGAACCACAAGCTTTGATACCAATTGTTAAATAGGAACAAGACAATTGAGAGAGAGGGTAAATCAGTTGTCACAAAAATTCAAACTTAAAATTTTATCACTTATCAAATCTTCAACCACACTATTTTGTTATTAAATATGAGCATGAAACATAGACATCAGAAAGTAAATCAACACAATGATCACCAGATTTTTTACGTGGAAAACCCAATAAGGGAAAAACCACAGTGAGGTTTAACTCACAATATAAAGATTATAGACTAAATAAAAAGGCTCATTTCCAATGGCTCACTTCCCAAAAGAGGACTCACTATCCAAGTACAAAGGCTCACTGCCTACAAAGGACTCACTGTCCAATAGGGAGGCTCACTACCTACAGATACAAAAGAGAACAAAAGATCCACCATATAAATTAAAGCACATTCGCAAGATTACATAAACCTTCAATTCATTGCCTTCAGCACACTGAAAAAATTCTATCACAACTCACTCACACACACTTCTACTCTTATGAGTTTGTGGCACACTTTTGTCACTTTGCATCACACTGTCATTTAAATTCTTCATGACTCACCTTGCTTTTATACCATTCTCAACCTTAGAAACATTTACCAAGGTTGGCCACAATACATCTTTACATAAATTCAAATTAGGTCGGCAACTCTGAATTTTTGCGATGGAAAGGAATAAGAGTGGACCAATAAAAACATAAAAAATAATATTCTCGAATCTTCTACATGTTTCCTCAATTAAATTTTATTCTTCGAATGAAGTCCAAACACTAAATCAACCAAACCTAATGAAAACACAAATTATCAATGATGCATACACTTCCCAACAAGAATATGATACACAAATGACAGAACACACTTCATTATGCATGATAATACATCTCATAATCTTCTAGATACATTCACAACAAAAACAACATGCTTCAAACACTGAAATCCTTTCACCAGTCAATTTGGGTTGTGTAGACACAAAAATATTAAAACATGATTTCTGAATTGCCAAACTCCAAACCTCTTTGCCAGAGCATAGGAAAGACTTTCAAAAGACATCTACTAGATCTTAATGATCTGAAACAAAATAGTGGAGAACTACGAAGCAAACATATTTATCCCAGTCCATATAACACTAACTCTGTCGGTAGAGCACACATACTAGTGGACATAGCTTTCACATACCATCTCATTAGAAACTAAAACTCAGACTATGTCATCATCAGATCACCATCAACACACCTTTAGATCTGCGTAGGGATAGGATCAACACAAAAGAAATGTGGAGCACATACCATAGCACAATTTGAACACTTCCAACACTCTAATTTCTTTTCTTCATTAATTTTCTCAAAAGAACTTGGAAACTCATCAAACCAAGATATGTACAACACCATAAAGATATCTCCACATCTCAATAGCATCTCAACTGGATACATGTACAATCTGTAACATATTGAACAGTGTTGACATCAATGACAACATTAATGACAACAACACCAGACAAGCTCATACTTGCAACAATGTTGTCATCAATGACAAAGGGAGATATTGTTGCAAGAATGGAAAGAGGAATGAAATCTTGTCATTGATGTCAACTGGTCAACTAGTTATCTACTAGTTGCTATTGATTGTATATGTTAAGGATATCAAGAAAATTGCATTAAAAGAAGGTTGCAGGTATTCAATTATTGAGGATGTTGTTATGATGCTTGTGAACTATGTTTATGTGTTCTGATTGAGGTCTAGGAGAATTGTTGCTAGTTCATATTTCTCTTTGTTGAATTCTTATGGCTTGTGGTTCTATAATTGTATTTCCCTGGTTCTATTGAATATGGTTTCAACATTTGGAAATATCAAGCTTAATTGATCTATGTGTTTTACACTGGTTTGGTCAACTATGTGTCAAGCACTATTTTCAAAGTTGACGAAGTGTGTTGGATCTATTATAGGTCCTCGTGAAGTATGTTTTTGGATCACCTTCATTCTAATTCCACCCTAGGATGTTTGGCGCCAACCTAATTTGAATTTTAAGTTAGATCGCCAACTTTGTATCTTTTCAAGGTTGGAGATAGTATAAATACAAAATGTGCTAGTGATAAAAATTGTATATAAGAAAAGAAGGAAGATAAGTGAAAGAGAAAACATGACCTTAATGCTATTCTTAAAGTGTGTGAGTTAGGTGTGTGGTTGTTTAGTGTGAAGCTTAACATCGAGTTTCTAGATGTAGTGAGTAGAAGCAAAACTTTATCATTCATGCAATTTGATCAGTGATTGTGGTGGAATCTTTTTTGCATTGGGATTGTTGTCTCTCTATAACAAGTCTTCTTTGTCTTCTTTGTATCTATGTGGTAGTGATCCCTCCAGGTTGTAGCCCTATGGACAATGAGCCCTTATTTCAGGCATTGAGCCTTATTTGAGGCAATGAGCCTTTTTGTAATATTTTTTGATATTCCTATAGCGTGAGTTAATCCTCACCATGGTTTTTCCCTCATTGGGTTTTCCCATGTAAATCTGGTATTATTGTGTTTGTGCATTTGTATTTGATGGTTAATCACTTAATCAATTTATGTGTTAGTTTTGGTAATTGAATTTATGGTTATAATTTGTGACAACTGATTCGCCCCCCCTTAGTTCTCTTATTCATCATTATTGATGATGAGGAATATTACATATCCTTGTTGCATGAGTTAGAATTGCTAGATGAATGCAGATAGTGGGCCTTGACTCATCTACAAGCATATCAAATTCTCCTTTTCTATAGTTACAATAAAAGGGTTTTGATTAGACACTTTGACATTAGTGACTTAGTGTTGATGGAGAACTTGAAAAATCAAACAAAGCATGAGAAACTCAAAAAAATTGAGCCCAATTGGCTGGGTCCATATATCATAACAAGATCTTTTGGTTTCAACACCTTTCAGTTGTTAAAAATTGAAGGGGAACCTTTTTCAGAGCCTATCAATAGCTTGCACCTACATAAATTCTATACATAGCTTCAAAGAGCCATGCTAAAACCATAAAAATACAAAAAAAATGAAAGATACAAAAAATAGTTACCTTGATGAAGACCTGACAAATAGGCATCTTGGTGACAAAAAAAATCATGAAAATAGTAAAGAGAAATAATTCATCTAATAGTGAACCACTTTAGTGGCACTTTTGATAAGTACCATGGTGAAAACCTAGCAAATAGGCACCATGGGTAGTTAGTCTCCACTCCGTCATCTACTATCACTCTACTAGGTCTTCCACCCTCATTCTTCATAATGCCTTTCCTCTCCATCATCTTCACATCATCCATCATAAGGCCTGGTCATCCTGATCATGTCTTTCAAATGATTGATGCCTTGTATCCTTTCTCCTCCATCTTCTGACCATAATAAACCCTTGTCCTATCCCATCCTTGATGGTTAGTCCTAGACCTAGTTGGGGGCACATTTCATAACACCTATTTTCATTGGATTCTACATTGGTCATTGGCAATCAAATATTTGAAAAAGATAATAAAACAAAAATTCCTAAAAAAGAAAAAAAATATCAAATATTCAAAAAAGACAAAAAAATCATAAAACTTCAAAAATCCAAAAAAATAAAAACATGAAAAAACACAAAAACATCCAACTAATTTTCAAAATCCCAAAAATGGAGTCAAAGTCAATCAAAGTCAATATTTTTTTATTGTCAAACTACATTGCCTCTACGACTAGACGTAGGAAAAGCCATATGTCGATGTGCCCCCAAGGCATTAGGTTAGTCCTTTAGGTGTTGTTAAATAAAATCATGATTCAACCCTTTGTCATTTCAAAAAAATCAAGAGTCATGTCAAACTACGAGGTCCCTAAGTGCACGACGTAGGTAAGGCCATCTGTCGATGAGCCCCTGAGGCCACCTAGGTCAGTCCTTCAGGGTTCCTCGCATTAGTCAAATGATTAAAAAATATTCAAATGAAGACACAAGATAGTCATTTGAATGTCAACATTCAAATAATGAAGCAATAGACAACATAGTCCAATCATTCATCAAGTCAGAAATCAGTCAAATTGCCCAAACAATGTTGACCTAGCCACTTTATGGTCCCCTCCAAGATGTGTCCTTGGAATTGGGCCCTGCCAAAATGTCATTTTCCTTTTTAAGATGTGTCTTTCCTGATGACAGGCTCCATCACATAGTCATTGGCCTTTTTAGGGCATGTCCTTCCTAACGACAGGCATCGTCAAACCATCAAAACTGTCAACCTATCAAACTATCAAAACTAGTGAACTATCAAGCATTCCACCTTCATCAAACAAATATTGGTAAACATATTGAATGGTTGTTGAATTTTTTGGTCTATTTTGTCTTATCTTTTTATTGTTTTATATCTTGGTCATGTTACTAGCTACCTCGAGGATGTCCCATGAAGGATTTAGAGGTGCGATGAAATCTCATGACTTGTTTTTCCTTGATTATTGTCTGTGGTGTGTCTTGACAAAAGACTAGGGCAACTTAGCCCTTAGTATGAGTTAGGACATTCCCTATCTATGAATGTCTATTTTTCATAAGAGGATGACCTTGCACACCTTGGTCTATGTCATATCATGGTGTTTGTTGTCCATTTGTCACATTTTACCACCCAATGATGATTATGCAATGCCTATTATGTTATTTGGAAAAATATTGAAGTATTCATTTCTCGTCTCACTATCCATGTCTTACGTGCTAACATTTCTTCTATTCCTTCATCCTCTAGTCTTCTCATCCATTTCGAGAGAACACTCGTGTTCTTTGAACCCACCTTTCCTCTCGAGGGGGCATACCACTACCTCCTCCTCATCCTTCCTCTCCTCACTTTCACACTAGGGCATATTGCTGACTTGTTTTCATTGACACAACATGATAAATTGCATTATTTCAAAGAGGGAAAAAATGTAGACACATAAAAATGGCTTAGATCCGCAAACAATATTTTTCTATAATGACCACACTTCTCCCTCACATAATTAAAGTATTAATTATTCCTCTATGATTATTTAAATAAATAAATTACATTTATTTATTTAAATACGTCACTAATTAATCCTTATTCCCTCCAATAATTAAATAAATTTTTGATTTATTTAATTACTTGTTTTTCATTTTCACCTACAATTAAATAATTACCACTAATTATTTAATAACATTACCGTTTATCCTTCAATTAAATAAAACTTATTCATTTAACCCACTTTTCATCCCACAAGTAAGTAATTAAAATAATTATTTATTGTCTTTTATCTTATTCCCATTTATGAATTAAACCATTATTTGATTCCAAAAGTCAACCTTCCTCCATAAATAAATAATTTCTATTATTATTTGATTTTTGAACTACCTCTTTTTCTCCACCATTGATTTAATTACTTTTAATTAAATCTCAACCTTTCATTTCAAATCTTTCCCTAACTTTGATCTAATGTTTCCCTAACCCTAATGCTCCTCATCACATTGAATTATAGCCTTTAATCTTAGGGATTTACCAGCTTCTAATCCTAGCCATCCATTCTTGACTTGGCATTCTTTTGAAGGCTCTCTATCAAGTCATTTTAGATAGATATTTATTTTCAGCAATTGATACACACATAGCATGCTTGAGAGATTTGAGTACTTGAGCATATAATACTTCAATGTATTGCTTGTCTTAAGCATAGGTTATAGTTGCATTTCAATTTGAGGGTAATCATACAACTTGCAGCAAGATGGAGAAGGCCAATAGAGGTTTGAAGGCCAGGTGACTTTGTTTCATGTTTTTATGCTTCTAGTTTCCTTTGTGTTCTATTGTTGATTAGGGTTGAGTTTATTGGGATATTTGCAATTAATCTCAAAATTTCTCCATAGTTACACCCCCAACTCTATAATTTGGCTACTAACTTAGAGCACAAGCTCAATACTATTGAATTTCATATAATTGAAGGTGCTCAAATTATAACTCTCCCTCATTGTCTTAATATTGGTCATTCGGGGCTCTATAGCCTACAAAACTATTTTGTGGCATTGCATTGCCTCTAGATCAATATTAGGTAAGAAGTCTTGTCAAGGAATTTAAATCTCTTGTATTATTTTCATTATAAATCTCTTTATAAAAAACAAGAGTTCCCTTATGGCTTAAAACATCTAGAAGGATAATAAATGGTCAATCTATTTCTCAAGATTTTTGATGATGGTTTGAAATATAGATTACCTTTCTATAACCACAATTTATGGTGGTTTCCTATGGTCATTGATTCCAACTTGTCTTTGGCCTAAAATCCTAGAATCAAGTCTGTCATACTCTTTTACAACTTGAAATTTTTAGTTTCTAAGATGTAATCTCTTCTCCAAATTGAAACTCATGACTTGTGCTCCAGATTAAAATATTAATTTACCTTCTATTAAATTTACAAAAAAGAGTTGATTATATATGTTATTCTTCACAATTTGAGACTTTAGCCTCCTCAGTATTAGTAGGATTGAATATTGAATCTCAAACTATGTTAAAAAATTACACCCAAAGTTAATCATCTAAAATGTGAAATTTGGTTTCCTTTTCTCTTAAAAAATCAACAACTAGTGGGGACTCAATTCATCTCCATGAACTTGGATTAGAATAATTACTAGATTTTGTTAGGTCAAACTTGAGCCAAGATGTGTAATTTTCTCTTAGTTTGAGAATAAACTTAAAAAATCACCTCTTAAATTTTCTTATAGGAACCATATGAATCCACCATCAATAAGCATAATATCTAAGTGATTTTTTTATATTAAAAATTAAATAATTTTTCACATAATATCCTAAGTGATTTTTTTATATTAAAAATTAAATTAATTTTTCCTTTTAGTAATTTAGTGGTTGAATTTTTTAATTAATATATCTTTTATGGTAACTCATCTTTTTTTTGTTGATATATAACTTTTAAACAATATGTTGAAATGGGGCAAGCATAGCCATTTAAAAACTAGGGATAGCATGACATAAATTTTATACAATAATTTGGTATGCCTACAATTTAAAGAATTAAATTTTAAAATGAACAAAAAAATATTTTAGAATGTAGAAAAAATATCAAATATAAGTAAATTAGACATGCATAAAAGAATCTAAAATAGCCAAATTATGGGGCTATAATTATTAAAAATAATCTATGTGGTAAGACATAATGACTACAAGATTATTTGATTAGATGTAAAATCCTTTCCTTCATCATGATTGAAACTTTTTCCTATTTTTACATATATTTGCGTGATCCTTCAATCCTATTCAAAATGACCATATATCTTACAATAATGATAATTATATGCTTCTTATCAATATTATAAAATCTTCCAAGGTTTTGACTAGTTATGTTTTTTCATGTTTTTAATCTTTAACCTTTGTTGTAAAATTTTGTGTTAATTTTTCTATTATTTTGTTCAATCTACTTTCAAATTTATCTTTAATTTGGGATATTTTCTTTCCTTTATTGAAATAACAATCAATTTCTATTTTATTGGCAAGGATCTTAGTACATTTTAATAAATTACTTGATCTTTGCATACATGCATAACTATTTAGATTTTTTTTGCACTCAAGCATAGAGATACAAAAAATCTTTAATAGTTATCTTTCATTTGATATTTAAAAAAATTATAGATTTTCTAAATAAATCACTTTATTTTTAGAAGTACCCTAATAACATAATTGTGAAATGTTCCTAGCTTCGTATTTTTCTTCAATATTTCAAAGAAATATATTTGCATCTAAAGCACTTTGGATTAAAAACATCATTAAGACATTTTTTACATTTTATGTTTTGTTTATTTCTTGTATTATCAAAGTATTATAATCTAGAGGATCTAAACAGCGGACGTAAACAATTTCTTACATGTCTTTAAATATTGTAAACTCTAAAACATATCAAAGCAAAAGCATTAAGTTTGCACAAGCTAGATAAAGAGTTTGAACATAATCTTATTTTTATTTTTATTTTTCATTTTTATTAAAAGATTAAAAAAATAAATTTTGAAATAATTTGATTTTATGTACATATTCAATATAAAAAAATATATAATTGTTTTCATTGTTGACCAAAAAAAAAAAATCTTAAAACATTATAATTATAAAAATCTTTTAAAAACTAAATTGTTAAATAAAATTATATGAATAAAATTTATAATATTCTATAAGAAATTAACAATCATTAGAAAAATCTTATACATATTTTTATTTCTAAATTATTAAACATAACTAATAAATAAAAAATTCGTTTTAATATGTGATAATCTTTGATACTACAATAAACTAAATGACATCTCACCAAAAAAAAATCTTCAACGCAAAGAAGGCGTTTCTGTTCCGTATCTGCTTCAGAGTCAACACTCTTCAAGTGCCTCGAACTTTCGACCAAAAGCTCTTGCGCAGCTCACAAATTGGACGGCCTTTTGAAAATGACTTCTTCTGCGGGTTATAAAAGTCGAAATTGGGTTTTAAAATCACAAATTGAGCGGAGCACCACAAGCGAACAAATTTTTCCACGGCTTACATATTGAACGGCATATTGAACGGGCTTTTCAAAATCACATTCTTATAACGAAAGTCGGAATACTTTAAGATTCACAAATTGAGTGAAGCACCACAATTTAACAAAATTTAGCACAAATTACACATTGGATTTACTTTTGAAAATGACATTCTTCTGTGACAAAAAAAATAGGAAGTGGGTTTTGAAATTACAAATTTATCCGCATTCAACGGACTTTTGAAATTGACATTTTCCTGTCACAAATTGAGTGATGCACCACAAGCGAACAATTTTTTCCGCAGCTTACACATTGAACGGACTTTTGAAAATGACATTCTCATAAATTGAGTGATACACCGCAAGCGAACAATTTTTCCCACAGCTTACACATTGAACAGACTTTTGAAAATCACATTTTCCTGTGATAAAAATCGGGTTTTAAAATCACAAATTGAGTGGTGGACCACAAGCGAACAATTCTTCCCGCAGCTTATATTGAACGGACTTTTGAAAATGGCATTCTTCTGTGACAAAAGTCGGGTTTTAAAATCGAACAAACTTTTCCACGGGACTTCTTGTGTCGGCGACCTTAAGTGTATTTGCGTTTTGAAGCGGAAAGTAAGATTCTTGAGCCCGTCAGAAAAAGGTGTTGGTTGCACCTTCGTTGAAAGCTCTCAGACGTGAAATAAGGACGAGTCGAATAGGATAAATAGTCTCTTTGAAGAGGAGGAGACTTAAGAATACAACGGAAGATATCCATCATCCCCTGTTCTAGATTTCTTCTGCCTTCAACCGTGTTATTTGTGGTTTGGAGTTTACGATGGAGAACAGCAATAATCTCCGCTTTGAGAATACAATGGAGAACAACCATAATCCCCTCTTACACCAAGCGCCTGCCCCTGCGACTGCAACCAACATCATTTTCCAAGACAGCGCCACCATCACCGTCACAACCGGTATGCCAATTCTCCATATCTATTGCTTATGCTTAGAATTACAATTTTAATATATCTAATTATATGTATTACAGGTGCAGCCAACCAAATGCGTAGCCCCCGTAGGATTAGAACGCGGGTGCTTTTATGTTTACATGGGAGATTTTGGTTGGTTAGGGGTCAAGGACGGAGGATTAGAATTCTTCCTCTAACAGACAGATATGCGACACAAGAGGCGGCTTCTGTGAGAAGTTGTTGGAAAGTCGCATGTCTGATATTGGGGTTAGATGCCGTGATGCAATCAGCGCTTCTCAGCGCTTTTCTTTCTGGCAATGAAAAAAGAAACGCCTGTTCGACTTGGTGGGTTCCGTCAATACTCTCTGCACTATTTTCGTCTCTCACTCTCTTTGCTCTTCTTTACTTGCTAAATCATCTCTACTCCATTGGGAAAAAATACCTCTTTTTCATTGCTTTAGTTTTCATACTTGTTTCTGCTGTTGTTATGGGGGCGTTTAGACTTACGCTCTGCTGAGAAAGAATAACTTGTACATCTCATGTGTTACGTTCTTCTGCTTTCGCTGATGTCGGTATTCAGGCAATCTATAGATTAAGGTTTTGTCTGTTAGACTTCGTTGTTTTATTTTACCGGTAATATATCTAGGTTTCGGCAACATTTGTAATATGGGAAATGAGACAAGGTTATAATAAGTGGATTTAATCGTGGGCAATGACCTAAAGCCCTATTCATTACAGAGTTTAGATGGTATCTTATTAAAATTAAAAATATATTTTAAAAAATCATTTTCTTGAATTTTCATAACCCTTAAAAATACACCTTTCATTGCCTTTGCCAACATTTTTTGACCATGTAAACTCATTAAGTGCAGCATAAAATCAAACTAAGAACGTGGTATTGTTGTTTATTGTGTACAATTTATCTTTAAAGATCAATGAGTTTAAGAGAGCAAGATTTGGTATAAAAAATTGTATTGGACGAATGCATATGTATAAGTTTTGATTAGGGGAGAGGGGCCAATTGTTGTGCGGAGTCCAATAGTCGTGTATTCAATTGTGATTATAATATCCAATTTTACCACATATTTATACTATATATTGTAAATAAATAGTCCAAATGTAAATTAAAAGATAACCAAATGTTGATGAAAAGATGACCCATACTCGAACACATGAGAACCTCTCAATGTTATATTAAAAAAACATAAATACATTCATGAAGAAGTGAAATAAGTATTTCTTTGTCTCAAATAAAATATCACAACTATCCACTATAAGTGTGTCATTTAAAAAAAAAAAAACTCATTTAATAAAATAAGACACTCATTTAAACAAGTATTGTTATCATAGTGAAAAAGTATTGTTCTTATGTGTATGACTACTGGGGTAGCAATGTACAAGCATTGGAGTATTTTATATTAAAAAAATTTCCTATCACAAATATAAAAGGTGAGTACAATAAATACCATGTATTTTTCCATTAAATATGAAGGATTTTCAAAAAGTTTTAGCGTTCAACTATTGGTCCATATGTGTTGAATATAAAAGCTAGAGATATCAAAGATTTATGGTTACCAATAAGTATTTGGTCCATTTAGGTTGCATATTAATCTATTTTAAATAAAAATATGATATTTTACAAGCAAAACGTAGTATTTTTTTGTTTGACTACTGGGGTTCTGATGATTAAGTTTTGGTTGAATCTTTTAAAAGTCAAATTTTAGACACTTCTCAATAGATGTGCTAATGTGGTGAGTTGCATGATGAATCAAACCTCCAAACCTTAGTTATAGATAGACAAGAGGCCAATCTACATTTCAGAAAAAAATGAAGGTTCTACGATATTCCAGTCAATGGCTACATGTTGACAAAGTTAGCCCACACAACTATTGGCCCCTCTCCCCTAAATGGTTTCAGAAGAGGACGTTGGATTTCCATCGCATTTGTGGTTCTACAGAGGTTTCCATTTTTATTTTATTTTATTTTTGTTTTAACATCTTAAAATTAAAATAAATTTTATTTCTTTAGTGGAAGGGTATCAACAGTCTTATAGCTAATTTCAGACATTCTAAATTTCTAAATGGTATGTCAGATTTTTGAAAAAAAAAATTGGGTTTATTTATATGCAACTTAAGAGCTTATAGTTATTGTTTCAACTTCTTGGTAGTTACGATGAACATAGGAGGATTTGTTGTGTACACAAAGGTCAAAAAGTGGTCATTTCAAGGTGACCTCCAATGTACATATTCTCTATTGTCCCAATAACCATTTTCTTTAACCACCCCACAATTTGCATAATTGATCTAATACATATGCACAAATGCCCTAATAATCATGCACTATTGGTACCATTAAAGTTTCACAACTGGACTCCAATTAAGTACTTTTTAAAAACTATTTGGTATACAAGTGGACAAGTATTGGCACATTTGGATTTTTTTAGTGAAATTTTAATTAGCATGCATCAATGAACAGTTATTAGAACATGCACATTAATTGGAACCTTTCCCCTAGACATCCCTAAAATAAAAATATCAAACAATAATGGTTTATGGGCTAGATAAAATTAGTTGTGCTCTATCTAGAGTTGAAATGATGACCATCTCCTTGATCTAGTAATTTGTGACCTTGATTATATAACTTGATTTTGAACTGTGTGCTCATATATTGAATAACTGTGTTCAATTATATATATTCAAATTGAATGGTTCTTAAAAGCATTAGTAGTCCTTATTATCTATAGGAAAAATTTGTATCATTTATTAATTGTAGTCAGGTTTTATTGTCTCAATTCAATGATGTTTGAATAAGATTGAAGGCATGTTATGTAAAATGAAAAATACCTATATATCTGTTCTTATGTATATCACTATATTCACATCACTATGTTCTTATGTAATAAAAATATTTCTCTCATAAATAACTAGTGAATACTAAAATAAGATTATTTATTTGATGAATCCAAACTAATATTAAAAGATATTTTTTTGCTAATTTCTTATTATTAAAATATAAATTGTTGATTTTCTTGGAGAAATCTCTTTATAAGACAAGTTATTGTATTGATCTTGTTTTTAAATTATTATTTTTTATTGAGATTAAATGTGGCCAATTAGAGATTAACTAACCCTTAAATTTATTATGGAGTGAGATATAACTACAATAGTAACAAGGTGTGAATATGTTCCCAAAAACTCCCTATAATCAATGAAATAAATTATTTTTAGAAAATCATCCACAATTGACAAATTAAATTTTTAATTAATGAATGAAAGATTTTGAAAAATGTAAAATAAAATAGCTCTTAAGTAAAATACATTTACCTTTATGTAAAAATAATAGTCATATGTCTTACTTATCTATTTTAATGTTGACGTCTTCATTTTTTTACCATGTAAGAGAGTAATTTTAATAATATTAAAAAATATTACATATTCTATGTACATACGAGAGCTTGACCAATGCTCTCAAGCCCAAAAGTCTAAAAGGGGGGCAATTAACAAAATGGAAACTTCCCAGGCTATCCTACAAAAACCATCTTACAAAATTGTCTCACCAATCCAAAGGCTAACACAAAATGATCAAGCCAAAATTGAATGCTTGAGGTTACTCAACACCATTCTCTTGTTGATAGATAATCAAATCACCAAACTAGGTGAAATCCTGAACTAGTTCCATGTGCAACCACTTCTTCAAAAACCTTACCCCTTCCAATGCCCTTGCATCTAGAGAAAAAGGGTATAGCCTAACCATTGCATCTAGAGTATTGAGAAGACCTGGGTCCTGTGGCCTTGGAATTCTAACACCCAACTAAGAAACACCTACTACCTCCTCAATGACCCCCACAACTTTGTTCTTTGGTTCTTGGAGATCTAGCAATCATGCAACAAATTGGGAAGCTATGTCCATGTCCACTTAGTATCTTTCATCCAACATCAAGAATGTAGGCCCTAGTATCAACTTCATTGCACCAAGTGATAGGAAGTCACTCTCTAGTAATAGCCTCCTTAGTTTAAGCTTTGATACTTCCCCCAAAAGACCATTTTCTAGTGATAGTTGACCAACCTTATAGGAGTGCCCATTGCTCTATCCACAAATTCTCCTAACATATTGACTGCTTGGCCACTGATTTCACCTTTTAAAGATTAGCTCACTCATACCGAAGCTAGGAAATTAAAATCTTGTCAATATTATAATCTATCTGTGTAACACTTTTGGACTATAAAATCCTCCCCAGTCTTCTTACATGGACAAGAGCCTAATTCAATAAATTCCTCAGCATAACACTCCAAGCTGGCCCACACATGTTAAGACACTTAATTTAGCTTGAGTGAAATTACATCTTAATTAATCTATTTTGTACATCAAATCAAGTGTTGAAATTGCAACATTGTTTCAACATTTAACTAGGCTAGAGCATAGAGAACCCTCCAAAAATGGTAGGCCTAGCAACATTTGCTAGAAAACTATCTCTAAAGGGAAGTATATAAGTCATAGTCAAATTTCCACTTGTCACGCCACTTCACCTCCTCGCAAAAAAGGCTTGGAAATAATACATAGGGTAGCACCAAGGCACCATGTGTATACATCTTGACTTTGGTCATTCCACTTGTCATCCCAACATACTCTCTCACAACAAAATTTGAGCATATTTCTCGACAATGTGGGCAGTCACCACACATTCCTAAGAATTGGGGGACAATGCACATTAAGTGGGCCCACCATGAATTTTCATAGCAAGGCTCTAGCTTGGTGCCAAAACAAGTGGGTTGGCTCCAACTATTAGCTCAACACCTAATTTGCAGCAAGGCTTAAGCTTAGCACCAAAATGAGCAAGCAAGTTCCACTTTTCAACCTAGTGTGCCACACTACAACAAGGCATAAGCTTTGTGTAAAATGAGTGAGCAAGCACCATGTGCATCAAGAATTCACCTCTTGAGTCTAAGTGATTTTGCACTAGCTACTAATGAAAAATCTTGACTTCTACCCAAATTGAACCGAGCCTCTGAGGAACACAAGATTCCATGCGAGTAACTTAGATTGTACTCCCCCAATAATTCCTCGTACAACTCTCCCAACACTTTTATACTCCACATGAATCCACATGTAGCAACCATTAATCCATTTGAGAAAAGGAATACTATTATTTTTTGATAACCCCATATACACCATGATTCGTTAATTTATTTGGTTCAAAATTGGCATCTCTATATGTGTGTCTCACCACAAAGCACTCAAATTTCCCCAACAAATCAATAGCTCTCTCCACTAGCCCTTACAACTTCCAATTCAAAACCTTGCCCATCCTGAGAGCACTTATCAATAAAGACGAATTTCCTTCCACCTCAATGCTTATGAACCTAAGTTCCTATCAGAACTGAAGCCTCTAAATCACCACTTGTAGTTCTATTGCGTTATTAGTCCCAATAGAGAAATGGGTCAAAATTTCCCCTACTTTAGCCCCTTTCTAACTATGAATTATGCATCCTTCCTCCGACCTTCTTGGTTCCTTCTTGATGCTCCATCAAAATTTATTTTGACCCATGACTAGCAGGAGGCCTCCAAACTACCTTGGCACAAGGTTCTTGTTGTCCTTCAACCCCTTGACTACCAAATTCTAGGATCTTGAGACCAAAAAACCCAAGTATCAACTTCACATCCCATTCCATGAATTCTATTTTTTAGGATTCATTCTTGAAACTCTACTATTCACAACCTCAACAATGACTATCTCTAAGTTGTTTTGAAAGGATAAAGTAGTAATTTCTTGCCATGGAATATTCTCTTATTCTGCTCTTTCCATATCTCCCAAAGCAAAATGGATGGGTTAATTAGCCATATACTCAAATACATCACTTTCCTTTTTAATAAGGTCCAAGATTTGAAGAGGGACAAAATATTACTCGGAAGGGCACCTACCCAACCCAATTTCACACATAGCCACTTCCATCACTCCTTAGCAAAGGGGCAACCAAACAATGGGTGATTTGCTTCTTCCTCATTTTATTTGAACATTACACACTATGACAAGCTGTAATATCCCATTATTCTAAACCTGTCTACAGTCAAAATCATTCCCTGGATTACAGTCCAAGAAAGGCCCCAACTTTCTAAAGGCATTTGTGTAGACATGTAAAAATGTCTAACACATAACACGCATCTTGAAATTGCATTTTTCCATCATTCTGATCACTTCCATTATCATCAATGCAGTTATCATCATTTCATTTTATTTGCATTATTAATCTCTTTTTAACATCATTTAATATCATTTCCATCATTTAACATTAATTTCTTCTATTAATTAAATAATCTTGAATTATTTAATTAATTCATTATTTTATTATTTCATCCCCCTAGTTGAATAATTTTTAATTATTTAATTTAGTTTAAATTTTCTTCTAATGTCTTATGATTAAATAATTTTCATTATTTAATTTTCCCACCTTTGATCTTTCATTCCATTTAATGGAATATTCTTTCTTTTTTAAAGATTATATTCTCATCCTCCATAGTTAAATAATTTCTAATTATTTAATTATTCTAATTTCCCTCCACAAAGCATATTCCAAAGGAATATTCCTTTTCAAAAATATCTTTGACTCATTCTTGTCTCAAGCATTTCTAGCCCTCTCATTTGATATTTCTACCCTTGCTGTAATATCTCAACAAATTTCCTAAAAATGAGGAATTTTTTTGAGTTTCAACTAATCTCACTCCTCCATATTGCTAGATTCACTCTCCTTTGTGGGTGTTAAAATGAAATCTTGACCCTTCTTTGTGGGCATTGAGATTCAATCTCAACCCAATTCAATTTTTGAAAATCTATAAAATCACTCTCATTCCTTCATAATTCTCACCTAGAATTTGAGTAGCTAAGCCATGTAAATTTGAGTTTTGAGAGAATTCATCATATCATTGTTTCATCCATCATCTAGGTCATTCATTAATTGAGATTTTATAAGAAAAATGGAAGCTAAGTGTTGAGTAATCCAACACCCATCAATCATCTTCTCCTTCAAATGGGATGTAAGGTTTGTGTTCATGTTTTGAATTCAATTGTTTAGATTGGTTTGTGGTAACATTTTATGTTTGATTTCATAGCTTGGATTGTGTTCTATCATATTTTGTAAGTGTGTTTGAGCATTTCTTCTTTTGGTTCTTTTAGATTTCTATCCCTTTTGAAGAATTCTTATTTTTTTTTAGCAATTCCACTTTCCCTCTTAAAATATATTGTACCAACATAAATTTCATGGGAGTGAGGTCCTCCCATCCTACTTCCCAACATAGAGAAACAATCCTTAATGTTGTATTTCCCTAAACTAGTGATAGTCCAAACTAGCCTACCTTTCCTGTCTCAAATAGTTATTATTTTTTCCTTAAGAATTGATTGCAGAACTACGTGGTTTTAATAACTAGAAGATTTAGCCTATTGAAGTAATTACATTTCCATCTGTTGATCCCCTCAACATGGTTGATCTCCAAGTAATCTATCACACTCCTTCCCTAAAGCTGAGTAAGTATACCTTTTGTATGTTGCATCCCAATCAAACTATCTATTATAGGGTGCCTCTCCACGAGTCCTCTCAAAATCGAGTTGTGTTGTCTTCATGAATGTCCCAAGATAAAAAAAAATTTATTAGCGATCTACACTCCATCATGAAATTCCAAATTCTTGAACCTCTATGAAGTTTTTTAGTGGTGAAGATGTTGCACTCATTGTCATTCCCCAAGTATTTATTCTAAAGAATTTGAACCCATTTTGACTTGCTCTTTGTATACATCTTCCATATCATTTTGTCCCCCAATTATTTTCTCTCTCAAAATATCCCTTAATCCAATTACCTTAGCCTCCTTCACTTTGCATATCCTATCTAATGAGATTATCATGATTTTTTTCTTTTTTGCATTTCCTTTCTAGAAGAAGCTCCTCATGCTTTGTTTTAAAGGTTGATATGTCCCATTGGGCTATGCAAGACATGATATTAAATAAATTCAAAGTGCATAAACAATATCCTTTAGCATGACCAACCTACCAACCCATAATAGCCATCGCCCCTTCCATGATGGCATCTGTCTATTTACCTTATTTACTGGGGGGTCCCATAACTTCCCACTACCCACTCCCCTTTCTAGAGGCAACGGGGGGTATGTGCATGGTAATTGACCTAAATCCTTAATCTTAGAACTCTAAGAATCTCTTGCTCTTTGTGTGAGGGATTATGAAAAAATAGACTTTCGATTTGACTTCACTTACCTCCTCACCAAAAGCCTATGAGTAAATTTCCTTCAACTTATGGGCTTCACAACATTTTTCTACCCAAAAATTTTTTGTTGTAAAGTGTTGATGGTTTACATCATCCACATTGTTTGTTATTTGAATTCCCTCTAACTTATTTTCACTTGTTGCGACACTAAATTCCCTTCCTAGTGCCTCTGCCATGATAATGGAAAAAAGGTGAGACAAGATCTCCCTGCCTAATCCATCTCAATGCCTTGAAGAAACCCTTCATGGTTCCATTCACAATGATAAAAAATATAGGGCTAGCAATACAATTGAATGCCCAATTTACCTAGTTTTCTTCAAATCCAAAGGCCAGCAACACCCTAAACATAAACCTCCAATCCACCTAGTCATATGCTTTTTTGATATCTTGTTTAAATAGCATACTCTACATTTTTGTTTTTTAATCGAATGAATGGATTCCTATGCAATAATGACCCCTTCCAAAATTGACTTCCCAGGTATGAACCCTGATTGCTCCTCCCAAATTATCTCTAGAAAAAAATTGTCTATTCATCAATTGTTGCTTTCACCATATTTTTTTACAATGTATTGTAGAGGGCTATGGGTTTAAACTTGTCTACTAATTTTGATGTCTTAGTTAAATAAAATAGCTCTTAAATACATAAAATAATTATTGTAAAGTATCTAACAAGATTTATTTCAAAGGTTTTGTACACATGTACTATGAAATTGTGATTTTATATATTTAAATTTTATAATCTATTGATTAGTAAATATCAAACAATCAAAAATAGATTTCAAGATTGAAAATATTTTGAAATGGTACATCCTTATTTATTTATAAAATAAAATGGGAACAATTGAATTAGTAGAAAATATATGGTAGAAGATGATAAATTTTTTCACTGATATTTTTAGTGGCTAATATTTTCCAATTGGCTAATAGTTGAAATTTGGGAATCCAAAATTGGCTAATAGTTTGAGCTACAACATTACTTGAATTGCCACATTTAAAAAAATAAAATTATTATAGTCTTATTTAAATAGCCAAATAATTTATTTTAATGAAAAAATTAACTCAAAAAATTTCCATAATATTCGATACATGATTAGATCATATTCACCTAAATTTTATAAATTATAACTTAGAAATCTATAATAATTCACTAATAGTATATCATAATTATTAGTTGCTTTAGGACCATATTTTTAATCTTTAGTTTGCACCACTGACTTATAATATAATCTAATGGCCCTTGTTGTATTCCACACGTGAAAATGTACCCATGATCTATAATGCTCATTAGGCCCACAATTTAGGGTCTTATGAGCATTATAGATTGTGGGTAAAATTTACCTTACAAAGTACAATGAGGGTCATTAGATCAATGATCTAAAATCAATTTTGATCTCCATAAGAATTATAGATCATGGGTACATTTTACCTTGCAGAATAATGATGAGGGCCATTATATTATATTTTAAAATAATGGTGGAAAGTAAATATTATAGTCTACCCCTTCAACTCATCAATAATTTCCACCCTTGGGCCCCTACTTTTCCATGATAATTATTTTTAGATTAGATATATTCACCATCATAATTAATGCATTTTCCTATTATTTTTCAAAATTCACCAAAATTTTCTACAAAATTTTAGTGATGTAGAAAAATCACAAATAAAATTAATATTTTTTTTAAAAAAAAGAAAGATTTGCTAATAGAAATTAATATTTTTTCCTAAAAAAATGAAAGATTCACCAGGATTTTATATCTTTTTTTGAGGGGTGTTTCTTAAAGTTATCACTAATTCTTTTGATGTTATCAAGCAATTTTTTTAAATGTAATTTAAATAATTATGTAATTTGTCATGTCACCTTTCTTTTTCCTTATTTGATACTTATTAAAATGATTTATTTTATTATTTCAAACATATTAATGGTCGATAATAATCTTTGGAGATCTATAGATTGGGAAATTAATATATATATATATATTTAGATTTATAGGAATGAATCATACCATACAATATATAATGTGATGAACCTTTATTTCTCAATCACTCAAATAAATCAAATAATTTGAATAGATTTGAGAAAAACTGACAAACATTATTTGAATAAATCTTCTACTACATCAAAAGCAAACATAATACTATAAATAAAAAATAAAATATACCCGTCACAAATTCCATATAACACAATTATAATCATTCAATATATTCATATTTTCATAACATACCAATATATCAACATGAATTACATTATGTGAAAAGCTCTTATATTTTTTATTTTTTTGCTTTTTATTGCCCATACATACCATACACATTTACTAAGTTATTTATATAAAATTCTTATAACTAGACTAGTCTTTAGACTTTATTATTCATTATTATAAATGAATTTCACTCTATATTAATCTTTATTACCCATACATACCATATTCATTTACTAAGTTATTTATATATAAAATTCCTTAAACTAGACTAGCCTTTATTATTCATTCTTTCAAATGAGTATGAAAAGTTTCAAAAGTCTTTAGAATTATTTTTTCCTTCCTCCCATTGAATTTGCATATTATTCTATAAAAGTAATTGGGAACTAGGGGTTTTTGGTGATCTTTAATGAAGACCAAGGAAGCCTCTTGGATTTTATAATTTTCTCCCATTAAACTAGGTAAAAATTATTCTCATTGTCCTATTTTCTCACTTTACAATGAAATTTATACAAATATTCATTCAATTTTTGAATTAATCCCACAAGGAAGAGGATATTACTAAGATGGTAGATTAGACATGTAGCCAAAAATATATTATATTAGGAGCACCTAGGTAAGGTGTTGGGAAAATATGTCCCAACAGCTTGCAAATACATGAAGTAATGTTGATACATCAGCATAGGGGGTTGCAGGGGGTACCCCCTATGAGGGTCTGAGGGGGCTTATCCCCCTTGACTAGGGGCTCAGGGGTAGCATGCTCTGGTGGGGGGTTTAGGGGCAACACCCCTGAAAGGCACATTTTATGTATATTTTATTATTGTGAATTTGGACCACTCATCATTATGTTTCATATCTAATGGTCGATACTTTGTTGGGTTGACTTTCCATAGAAGGAAATGCTATTTTATGAGAGCGTTGTATTATGGTTGGGTGTTGTGATGTATTCTAAGAGTTTGATAGTGATCATGTTGCCTATCGATCTCTAGTTGGTGATACTCCTATGAGAAGCATTCTCTACAAGTATATTATAATCTTTGTGATTTCTTAATAATATATTGGGCAGCTTTTAGAGTGGAGCTTTTTTCCTGAAAGGTTTTTCCCCATGTAAATCATTGTGTTGTGGTATGCGTGATATTTGTGTTTATTTATATTTAAGTTTTTGTAGCTATTAAAGATCTATAAAAAATTTACATTATTGTCCTCTCAAGATTAGTGTAGGAAGTTGTTCCACCACCTTAACTTCCTTACAAGTGGTATTAGAGCTTGATCACCTTTAGTTTCAGTTGTGGGTTGTTGGGTTTTTTGAACTAATCCAAATTTGAGTGGGAGCTTGTGCAAAAGAAACTTTGTGATTTTGTTGCATCAATTTTTAGATGGCTAGTTCATCAGGGAGAATAGAGGTGGATAATTTTTTTAGAAATAATTTTGAAATGTGGAAGCTAAAGATGGAGGATATGTTGATAGATTGAGATCTATGGGATGCTTTTGATGAGAATGTTTCAAGGCCTATAGATCCTACTCAAGCTGATCAACATGATGTTATGGACCTTAAAGCCAAGGGTCAAATGAGATTATGCTTGGCAGACTATGTTTCAGTCAATGTCCATGAAGAGACCTCTACATAGAAACTATGGAAGAAGCTCGATGAGATGTATCGAGCCAAATATTTAGTGAACAAGATTTTATTGAGGAAGAAATTATATTCCTTGATAATGGAAGAGGGTGGATGAATTACATACCACTTGGAAGCATTCAATATGTTGGTGGCTCAATTGTAATTGGTTGTTGTCAAAATGGATGAGGAAGAGAAATGTCAGATCCTACTTTGTTATTTTCCTGATTCATGGGATTCTCTTGTTATGGCTATTGGGAGTATTTTTGTTATATTGAAGACTAAAGATGTGGTGGGTTCTCTAATTTCTGAAGAGATGAGCAGGAAGCTACCCATCAGTGCCAAGGAGGGCCTGGATATTCATGAAAGACCTAAGGAAAAAGGAAAGAAGAATGAGTCTAATTGTGACAAATCCAAGTCCAAGAGGAGATCTAAGTCTCCTCGAAAGTCCAAATTTATTTTTTGGAACTGTGGTAAGCCTGAACATGTTCGTAAGGACTGTAAAGAAGAAAAGAAGAAAAAAAAGAAATTTTTTGATTCTAATTCTAAGTCTGAGAAGGAAGATGGTGATGCATTCATTGTAGCTTTGGCAACTTGTGCAATTAATGATGCATGGTTAATTAACTCAGGTGCATCTTTCCATATGACCTTTAATAGAGATTGGTTTTCTAAATATGAAGAATTTGATGGAGGTAAGGTGTACTTAGGTGATGATTCTCATAATTTAGACATTTTTGGTCATGGTAAAGTTAAAATCAGATTTCCTAATGGTAGAATAAAAAGAATTAATGGTGTGTGCATATTCCTAGTTTAGCACAAAATTTGTTTATCTATGAGAAAACTAATAGATGTAGGTGTTTAAGTAGTATTTTTTGATGCAAGATGCAAGATGGTCATAGGTTCTATGGTGATTTCTAGAGGTGTCAAATATGGCACATTGTATAAGCTTGATGCATGCACTATTGAGTGCAATAGTACTTTTGTGAAAAGAAAGTTTGTGGAAGAAGTTAGTGTTTCATCTTCAGTAGATGGTCATGGCTTTTGGGTACCCAAGGGTGCTCAATGTTCTAAATCAAAGTTACTTGTAGAGAAAACTATGTTATGGCTCCAAAGACTTAGCCACATTGGAGAAAAGGGTCTAAAGAACTTTAAAAATAAAAAACTTGTTGGAGAATTATGCAATAATAATCTTGAATTTGATTTATGTGAGCATTACATTTATGGAAAAAAAAACCATGTTCATTTTTACTCGATTTCTCATAAATCTCGTGGTGTATTGGATTTTATTCATTATGGTGTGTTTGGTCCTATAGATGTTCCTTCAATTGGTAAATCCACATATTATGTTTCATTTATTGATGATTACAATGAAAGGACATGGTTATATTCTCTAAAGAGTAAATATAAAGTTTTTAGTCGATTTAAAGAATTTAAACCAATGGTTGAGTTGTAGACTGGAAAGAAAATAAAATGTTCAAGGAATGATAATGGCAGTGAATTTTTCTCTAATGATTTTGACAGATTCTATAAACATTGTGGCATTCATATAGATAAAATAAAACTCTTCATTCTCCACAATAGAATGGAGTTGCAGAAAGAATGAACAGGATACTAATGGAGAAAGCTAGGAGTATATTGAGTGGTGTTGGTCTAGAACAAAGGTTTTGGGTTGAAGTTATTTCTACTACTTGTTACCTATTTAATAGGTCTCCTACATCAACTCTTGTTGATAAGATTCATATAGAGGCATGGTAGGGTCACAAGCCTTCATTGATACATCTCAGAGTTTTTGGTTGTGAGGCATATGCACATGTGCCAAAGGAGAAGAAAACAAAGTTGGAGAACAAGGATGTGAAATATATCTTCATCAAATACAGTTATGGTGTGAAAGGATACAATCTTTGGGATCGCATTTCACATAAGGTGATACATAGTAGAAGTGTTATTTTTAGAGAAACTAAGCCTTCCTCTATAACATTGTAGCTAGAACAAAGTAAATAGGAAGATGTGATTCAATTTCCTTCTACACCTGAGAAAGTTGAAACGAGGCTTATGGATAAACAAGAAGTTGATGAGATCTCATCTAGAACTAAATCTTCAAAAGAGGAGGAAGAACATCCAACTCAGCTTGTTCATAGGTCTACAAGGCATAAACAACAACCTGAATGGTATTCACCTGATGATTGGAGATGTATTTTTTCTTTGGATAATAACATGGATGAACCCAAATCATTATAAGAGGCATTAGGTATGAATGATGCAGAATCCTCAAAGATTGATATGGATGAAGAAAAGGAAGATTTGAAGAAGAATAATACATGGGATCTTGTACCATTTCCTAAAGGAAGAAACTTGTTGGTTGCTTGTGGGTGTTCAAGAAAAAGATTGGATCAAATGGAAATATTGAGAAATACAAAGAAAGGTTTGTTGCAAAAGGTTACTTTCAAGTTGAGGGTGTTGATTATGGTGAGATATTTTCTCTTGTTGCAAAAATGCCATCCATTAAATTTTTCTTTCTATTGTAGTTAATTATGATTTAGAGGTTGAGAAAGTGGATGTGAAAACCGTTTTCCTTCATGGTGACTTGGAGGAGGATATTTATATGACATAACTAGAACACTACGTGGTGAAAGGTAAAAGTAAATTGGTTTGAAAATTGAAGAAATCTTTGTATGGCCTAAAATAGAGTCCTAAGATGTAGTACTACAAATTTGATACATATGTGTTAAGTTTGGGATTTGAGCATTCTAAATCAGATCATTGTGTTTATTATAAAACTAATGGTGATTTTTTCCTATTTATTACATTATATGTTGATGATATGTTATTTATCAGTAGAGGGAAAGGTATGATTTTAGAACTAAAATATCAACTTGATGCTAAATTTGAAATGAAATATTTTTGTGTAGCTAAACCCATTCTTGGGATGGAAATTAAAAGAAATAGAGTGAATATAAATCTATGGCTTGGAAAAAGTAAGTATGTCAATTCAATTTTATAGAGGCTTGATATGTAGATTACAGGCCTTTGTGTAGTCCTATTTCAATTGGGAAAAATTTATCTATTTTAGATTGTCCTACATCCCCATCAGAGATGAAAGACATGAGCAGAGTGCCTTACTAGAGTGTAGTTGGCAGTTTGATGTATGCTATGGTTTGTATAAGACCAAACATTTTCCAAGATTTGGATTCAAACTGGGTAGGCGATGTTGATAGAAGATGATCTACTAGTGCTTATGTGTTTACTTTATTCGGTGGTGCAATTATTTGGATGAATAAGTGACAAGTTATGGTTGCTTTGTCCACTACTAAACTAGAGTCTATGGAAACTACTCATTCTTGTAAAAAAGTTATTTGGCTTAAGAGGATGTGTTCAAATATTGGAATAAAATAAGGTGTAGTTATAATTTATTGTGATAGTCAAAGTGTGATATGTCTAGCCAAGAACCTAACATTTCATGCTAGGACAAAGTACATTAATGTATAGTATCATTTTGTTAGAGATATGGTCAAAGATGGCAGGGTGAAGTTGGTTAAGGTAGAGACTTTGATGAATATTGTTGATTCTTTAACTAAGACTATGAACACAAATAATTTTAGATGGTTTTCAGATACTGTGGGCCTCTCTGCCCCTAGCAATTAAGAGATGATGTTTTTACACCCTCCATTACTCTTGCAAGGTGTTTGAAAAATGGGATATTTGTTGGGAAAATATGTCTCAACCTTGCAAATACATAAGGTACTATTGATATGTCATCACAAGGGGGTTGCAGGGGTACCCCCCTACGGGGGTCTTAGGGGGCTCATCTCGCCTTGGCTAGAGGTCTAGGGGGAACATTCCCTAATAGGGGCTCAGGGGAAGTTCCCTTGAAACCAACATTTTTATATATATTTTATTATTATGAATCTAGAACATTCATCATTAGGTTTCATATCTAACAGTTGATATTTTGTTCGCTTGACTTGCCCTAGAAGGCAACCCTATTTTATGAGGGCATTGTATTATGGCTAGTTGTTGTGATCTATTTTGATATTTTGATAGTGGTCATGTTGCCTCTGGATCTCTGGTTGGTGATACTCCTATGAGAAGCTTGCTTTTCAAGTATATTGTAATCTTTGTGATTTTTGAATAATATATTGGGCAGCTTTTGGAGTGTGGGGTTTTTCTCTTGAAAGGGTTTTCCCCACATAAATAATTGTGTTGTGGTATGCATGATATTTTTGTTTAAGTTTTTGTAGCTATTAAAGATCTATAAAAAAAATTCATTATTCTCCTCTCAACATTAGTGTAGGAAGTTTTTCTACTACCTTAGCTTCCTTACATAAGGTGAGTGATCCAAGCTTTAAACCAACTACAAATATTGGCATTTATTTTTCTTATGAGCTTATCCTAATGAATATATTTAGATCTAAATACACAAATATGAATTCTTATTCAACTAATTTTTTTATAATGGATTAATTTATACCTCAAAATTGAAGAATTATCAACATTTTTAAGAATGAAGGTTAGAGAAATAAATAAATTACTTATTTACATGTTGATCTCACTTTTTATAGCCTATGTAAACTATTTAAGAAAAAAATAAACCTCCTAGAAACTTGAGAACCCTTTCCAAATAGTATATTACCATCATAAAATTAGGCATGATTAAGTTGTTCCCCTTCTTGAGAGGTAGGAATGCTCAATAGGATTTTTTTTGTCTTTTCTTCAAGTCTTCTAAAAGGTAGCTTCATAAGAGTAAACTAAACTATAGGAAGGGAAATTGCAAACCATGATCAATCCCATTTAATATTATAAAAATTTTGATTAGATTACCATTAACAAAGGGGCCAATCCAAGTATCCTGGGAAGACCTTTTTTTTGGATAAACTTTTCTATGTTGTTTTAACTAATTTTAATCTAGTTACTTTGATATATGTTTTAAATTATGTACCAAAACTATGTTTATATTTTAAATTAAGGTACCAAAGTTATGTTTTTTGAATATTTATTATTATAAATATTCTACTTTATTACATTTTTTATTAGATAAGCAAGGAAGGGCCTTCACCTCGTAAAAAAAAAAAATCTGGGTAGAATAGCCCAACAAAATAAATTGGCCAAACACAATAGCCGATCGGAACAATCAAGACAAGAATAATAACAACAAATGGACTAGTAGCAAGAACATAGCCACTAGCAAAAGACATAATAGAGATAGACAACTAGAGAGTAACAACTCAAGCACCAAAGCTTGAACCCAACAACTTTTCCCCCATGGGAATTTCAACAAAGACCTTTTTAGAAGTACATTTCTTCTTACATTGTAAAACTATCCAAGAAGAATCAAAAACTAGATTAGAAAATAGATTGACTAGGATGGGAAGAATCCCCTATTGAGATTATGGATGCACAGTCCCCAAAGCATGAAGTCTTCAATGGAGGACCTTTTCCAGGAAAGATAATCAACTACACAGAAAGTGTTGCAACTAGGCATGCATAATATAGATTCTATATTGATGATATGATACAAATGAACAAAATGCCCTAATTATATAGGCATGAGAGACATACAAGATGCAAGATGATGTTGCCATGTTTCATGATCTAACAAAATGTGACAACATGAATCCTAACTAACTAGTAAATTATTAAATGTTGAGATAAGTTATAGAAGGACAACTCATATTCTAGAAGGAATCTTATCCCTAAAAACATGGAAGGGGACATTACCCCATTATTAAATGATTTATTAAAATGAAACCTAGGACTAAATGATGGGTATGTGCAGGATCATGATGGGCCAAAAAGTGGCAATATGATGGGTATGTGTAGGGTATGTGGCTGAAAACTTTTTTTTTTACCCAAAATTGATGAAACAGAAAGGGCTTTTAAAGGAGATTCTAAGCTTTCCAACAATATAAATTATTCTTTACTTTGAATTTAATAAATAATTATTATTAATTTTCTATTTGAATTACGACTAAAGTCTTGATTGATAGGTTGATTGAAAAACATCTATAACTTCCAAACAATATCACATTTTTTGAATTTGAAACATGTGTCACATTCTATGCTTTGCATACTATAGGATTAAAAAAAGAAAAATTGAATTTCATGAAGTTTTGACCAAGTTAAGGTGGTTAGACATATGATTTTTTATATTTCTTAAAATTTGTAATAAAAAATTCATAATTAATTATTTACTTGGAAAAAAATTACAAAAAAATATGCATCACATCGGGACATGAGTCCTCTACTTATACCTAAAATATTATAAAATAGTATTATCATTTTGTTGTGGTTAGGGTGGTCAGACAGACACCTACTTCTTATTTTTTCCCTACAATTTAAGTACTACTGCATTGAAATTTCAAATTTTCACCAAATAGATTTTTTTTTTAAATAAACCTAGTACTTTAGAAACTACATTCAATTTTCTATATATTCTTTTCTTACATATTTTTGAAATAATATAGATAACTTATTCAAAGTTTTACGTCAAGTTGCCTAACTCTGATTTTTCTGAATTCTTTGCCACTTAAGGGCCTATTTTTTCCATGATGATCCTACACATACCTTGATATATGACCTAAGTTAACTTATGCTAGTGTAATAATTAATTAATTACACTAACACCCCCCATAAGTTCAACTTAGGGTGGAAAATGCAATGATTATGCATAGATGATCGATGATGGGTCATGGCTATGAAGCCATGTTAGGTACCCATGTACATGATAAAGATGCAGAAAATCTCCCACAACCAGAGAAAAGGGGAAAACCCAGTGGGAACAAAACCCCTCTCCAAAAAGGAGATGAAAATGCAAAAATGTGAGATAGGATGGAAAGGATGGAGGACTCCCAAATACCCACCAAGTGCACCATCCATCACTTGGATACAATACATTAGCCCCCCCATAGGGAGGGAAAGAGAGAGATTATATAGCCCCCCCCAGAAGATGTGATCACCTAAAAAAAGGGTAAGTGTCTGAAGACAAAATAGGATCCAATGTCGACAAACAACGTGTCTCCCTTTCGGAAGAAACAAAACCAAGTACAAGTGTAGTGATGCTTCCCATTCTAGTTAGGAATTGAAGGAAGGAAGGATGTATGTTGATGATGATGGTGTCTCTGTACTCTGCTCAAATGTATCCTTGCTTGAAGATGAAGATGCCACAATCAATGAAGAGGGTGACAAACTAGGATGATGCAGAAACTGATGTTGAACAATAACCAAAGAATGCTGGATGGAATGAATATGATGGAGACTTGATAGCCCCACCTGAATGAAGTGTCCTCAAAACCACTGAAATAATTTTGAAGCAAATCCAATGGTAGATGTTGAAGAAACCTCAAATCCTGAATGGAATGACAACGAAGAAGTCTCATACATGAAATTTCCAAAGAGAAATCAAGTGCCTCCAAGATAGTCTCAGGATCTCCAATCAAGGTCGAGACAAAGGGATATGGAAACTCAAGAGAACTTTCCAAAGTGGGATACGAATAGAGGAGTGATATCCCCTCAAGAATGTCCTCCAAACCTGTAGAAGTAGCCAAGTCAATGATACCTGAAACAAAGCCATCCTATGATGCCAAGTCTAGAAAACTGAAGGTGCCCTAATGAATGATGATAATGGAAGCCTCAATCAATGAATCTAGACAAGGAATCACTGAATGTGAAGGCATACCAATATTCTCTGATGGAGAAGAAGCATCTAAAGGAGCCTTGTCAACCTCTTCAGAAGATTCAAGGCAATCAACTTCCTGTACAACAATATCAACATGGGATGCCTAATCTGATGTCTAGATTCATTGATTGAGGCTTCCATTATCATCATTCATTAGGGCACCTTCAGTTTTCTAGACTTGGCATCATAGGATGGCTTTGTTTCAGGTATCATTGACTTGGCTACTTATATAGGTTTGGAGGACATTCTTGAGGGGATATCACTCCTCTATTCATATCCCACTTTGGAAAGTTCTCTTGAGTTTCCATATCCCTTTTTCTCGATTCATTGATATATCTCCCAAAGCTTATCCCAAAGGATATGAGGAAAATCACAATGATCAATAGTACTCAGAACATCACAATCAACTTGTAGAGAAATGATCTCCAAGACAGTGTATCTGTTGCAACTCCAAGAAAATTCATGAATACCTTCACTTGGATGAGGAACTATACCAAAAAAATGTGGCAACAAATCAAGTGATTGGAGATGGTGGCTGATCCCATCTCACCATTGTGAATAGTTTCCCTTGTGCAACATAACCAAAGAAGGAGTATATGCAAGCCCCATAATGAACTTTCTCCAAAAACACAAAGACATTGATCTTCAATAGCAAATAGAAGCTTCCAAGGATGATGTACAAATGAAGTGATGTTACCCAAATCAAAAAAAAAATCCCAAGCTTCAGGATGTCCAAGTTATTGAACAAATGCACCAAGCTAAAAAATTTCACCTGATTAGCCAGCCAAGTGCCTAATCTAGGCATTTTTTCATTTTATCATAACTTTCACCCTCGGTATCGAAAATCGCCAAACAAGATACCATCGAAAAGGTAATTCTGAGCACTTTCCAATGGTGACATCCACTATGCAAATTTTTTCTAGCAGAAAATTCTACAGCCAACTGAAGACAAAACCCTAATATGGACTTAGAGGCTCATATCTTTGCAACTGTTCATTGGATTTCAGTGATTCTAGTGGCATCAGGAAGATGTTTTAGAGATTTGTTCATCAGTGCAGACAGCTTGATCAGTTTTAGCTCCAGGTACTCTTGCATTAAATTTTTTAGTTTGGTGCATTTGTTCAATAACTTGGATATCCTAAAGCTTGGGAAAATATTTTTTTATTCGGGTAGCATCACTTTCATTGTACATCATCCTTGGAAGCTTCTATTTTTTGTTGAAGGTCATTTTTCTTTGTGTTTTATGGGGTTTGCATATACTCCCTCTCTGACTATGTTGCATAAGGGAAACTATCAACAATGGAGGGATGGGATCGTCCACCATCTCCAATCACTTGATTTATTGCCACATCTTTTTGGTATAGTTCCTCATCCAAGTGAAGGTATTCATGAATTTTCTTGGAGTTGCAACAAATACACTGTCTTGGAGATCATTGCTATGCAAGTCGATTGTGATGTTCTAAGTACTATTGATCATTGTGATTTTCCTCACATCCTTTGGACTAAGCTTTGGGAGATATATGGAGATTTAGACACTCCACCATTCCTCAATGGTCATGATTCAGGATGTCATTCCTCAGATCAGGTACCCCATGATACTATTGTTCTGCAGGAGGTTGATTGCCTTGAATCTCTGAAGAGGTTGACAAGGTTGCTTCAGGTGCTTCTTCTTCGTCAATGACTATTGGTATCCCTTTACATTCAGTGATTCCGTGTCTAGATTCATTGATTGAAACTTCCATCATCATTCATCAGGACATGTATTCAGTTTTCTAGACTTGACATCATAAGATGGCTTCATTTCAAGTATCACTGACTTGGCTACTTCTATAGGTTTGGAGTACATTCTTGAGGGGATATCACTCCTCTATTCAAATTCCACTTTAGAGAGTTCTCTTGAGTCTCCTCATCCTTTTGTCTTGACCTTGATTGGGGATCCTAAGACTATCTTGGAGGCACTTGGTTTCTCTTCAGATATTTCATGTATGAGACCTCTTCCCTATCATTCCACTCAGGATTTGAGGTTTCTTCAGCATCTACCGTTGGATCAGCTTCTGGATTCTTTCAATGGTTTTGAGGACACTTCATTCAGGGAGGGCTATCAAGTCTCCATCATATTCATTGCATTTTCGTCTTTGTATATTGTTCAACATCAGTTTCCACATCGTCCTGGTTTGTCAACCTCTTCATTGATTATGGCATCTTCATCTTCAAGCAAGGTGACATTTGAGAAGAGTTCAAAGACACCATCATCATCCATATTCATCCTTCCTTCAATTTCTATCTGGAATGGGAAACATCCCTACACTTGCACCTGGTTCGATTTCTTCTGAAAGGGAGACAAGTTGTTTTTCAACACTACATCATGTTTTGTCTTTAGACACTTACCATTTTTGTAGGTGATCACATCTTCTGGGGGGGCTATATATTCTATCTCTTTCCCTCCTATGGGGGGGGATATTGATTGTATTTTATCCATGTGACGGATGGTGTACTTGGGGGGTATTTGGGAGTCCTCCATCCTTCCCATCCTATCTCACATTTTTGCATTTTCATCTCCTTTTTAGAGAGGGGTTTTGTTCCCACTAGGTTTTCCCCTTTTCTCCGGTTGTTGGATATTTTTTTGCATCTTCATCATGTACATGGGTACCTAACATGGCCTTGTAGCCGGGACCCATCATCATCATCATCATCTTTGCATAATCATTGCATTTTCCTCCCTAAGTTGAACTTATGGGTGGGTGTTAGTGTAATTAATTAATTATTACACTAGCATAAGTTAACTTATCTCTTGCATAATTTAGTCCTAGGTTGCATTTTAACAAATCATTTAATAATGGGGTAATGTCCCCTTCCATGTTTGTAGGGATAAGATTCCTTCTAGAAGATGAGTTGTCCTTCTATAACTTATCTCAACATTTAATAATTTCCTAGATAGGGTTCACATGTTGTCACATGTTAGATCATAACACTTGGCAACATCTCATGCATCTTAGGTTTTTAATTTTTCCTATATAATTAGGCATTTTGTACATTTGTAATCATCTAATATTTTAGATCATAATAGAATCTCCATTGTGCATGCCTAGTTGCAACACTTTCTTTGTGGTTGATTATCTTTCCTAGAAAAGGTCCTCCATTGAAGATTGCAGCTTTAGGGACCCTGTGCATCCATAATCTCAACATCCCCTTCAAATTAACTAACAAGAGGGATAACAATAACCTTACTAGAGGCAACCAAAACCAAGCCTGAAGCTGCAAGATTAAAAGTTAAGACATGGGCCTTAGGGGAGGAAACACACACAACAATTGGAATAATGTTGTCTTGAAATAGTGTAGTAGAATCACACACAACAATAGGAACAACCTTTTCATGAGCCAACATAGAAAAAACCATAAGAGGAGCAACACCATCAACAATAAGATTATTTATTTGAATAGAAGGAGAGGGAGGCCTAGAAACCTCACTATCAGAAGAATATTTTGTATCAAGGTATATAGTTAGATGTTCTCAGAGGGCATTCTTCCATCAAGTGGATGAAGAAGTAGGACAAGATCCATTAGGGTAGTCACAAGCCAAGTGTCTAGTAGCAAAACAATGTCTACAGTAAAAAGGGATACATTCATAATCCACAAGATGAGACCAAAACCATTCACACCACCTCACCAGGTAAAGCCTAAGACAAATCTACCTCCACCAAAATATAGGAAAAGGAGGTATGAGTAAAATTCTTGGAGGAATTATCCACTTTTAAAAACCTACCAAGAGAATTATTGATGCCTTCATAAGTTGAGGGGCACTAAAATTGTAAGGGAAAATATGACAATCTCACCCAAATAGGCATGGAATCAATAGGTTCCTTCAGAGGGTTCGAGGAATGGACCCAAGGCCTCATGGATAGGGGGTGAGAATCCCATTCCCATAAACCATGCTCTAAAACTGCCTATCTGTCTTCAAAAGAACAAAAACCAACTATAAAAGACCCTCTAGTAGAGGGATAAATCTCCATCGTACCTTTCATTCTTCTTTGTTATGTTAAGGAAAAGGAAAATATTTAATATTTTTATTGTTCTACTTTATTTATTTCTTCAACTATACTTTATGTATTAAAAAAAAAAATTAATTATTTCAACTATTTTTAGCTCTTACCCTTTCTTTATCCATTGATTCTTTCTAATTAATCCCCATCGATTAAATATCAAGTGAAGCATATAAATAAAACCCTTCATTCAAACATTATCCCTTAGAACATAAGCTAGAACACTATCTCAAAAGCTATCATTATTTATATCAACACTAACTTGAGCTACTATCTATATCATTGTCTATCTATTATCTTTGAGAAAATATCATTATCCTAGCTCTCAAGCTATCATTGTGCTATCATGTTGTCATTCTATTTTGAAGAGGAACCCACATATCAATCATTCAAGATACTATAAAAAACTAATGGATCAAATCAAGATCTTTGTTGTGGTATATTTGTTTTTTATTTTATTTTATACATAGGTATTAAGCCTTATTGAGTGATTTTTGAGTGTGAATTTTGTACTTTCATTGTATTGCTCTTATTTTATATTATTCACATTTTCATCATCCACAACCCTAATTATTAGCATATGGATCCCGATCAAACTTTGGTGTTAATATTTTGGCCACTTTTCTCAATGTGATTTCCCCCAAAATTAATTCTTGGGGGAATGCAAGGTGCAGAGACCCTTGTGTAGGGTTTAAGGGGACCAACCTGAGTGGGGGCTTGATGGTGGTTGGGGTTTAGGAGCAATTTCCTAGCATGGCCTGCTAGGGGAAACACCCTTGAAGTAAAATTTCATTATATTTTTAATAAAGAGTTTGCTATAAATTCCCAATCTAATTCGATTAATAAACCAATTTGAAACCGACTAAAACTATTAATAATTTGATATGTTATGGATTGGAATTTAAATGGTCACATGAACTAGAATTGAGGAGTCACAACTTTGCGTTTGAATCTTGCAGTAAAAAACATGGAATATTAAAAGAGCAATGTGTGGAAAGATAGTCATGGTTTTTTATTGAATCACACATAGCACAATATGCGAGGAATTTGGAGTACATTTCATGTTGCACGTTGCAATAATTTTTTTGTAGGTTTATGTAATTTTTTTTCAATAGAAGTTTAAATAAAATTGGACTATCGTTCTTTGTGGACGTAGCCCAAAGGGTGAACCATGTTAAAAAAATTGATGTCTTACTTCTATGAATTTTTATTTCTCTTCTCTATTGTTCAAATTTGCATTATAATTGGTAATTTAATTCCTCATTCCTACCAGTAAATCCTAACACCAATGGTCTTGCACACTTAAAACCCATTTTTTAGATCAATTACTTACATCCGCAACTTATTAATATCTTCAAAAGATCTATAATTTTAGGAGAATTATCATTCGATGCTAAATATGGCTCTATGTGGTAGCTAGCAAAGGATTCAATGTCAATATGGATCATTGTACATATCACGTTTTAGTGAAAATATGTCTATTGTCTAGTCTAGTGGTACATAGCCTTAAATATTTTCCATGAAATCTCATGAAAGATAAATAGTAAATAATGTATGGAGGTTAACCACATACTTATCTTGTAACATTGTGACACTAGGAAAAGCATGCAATGTCAATCTAAAGGCCTTAACAATGCATTTTTTTGGTAACAAAAGTAGGGAAAAGGGCCCTTGAACCCAACTAGAGAGTAGAACAAGGCCTAGAGGCCACCAAGACAACCAAACAAAACAACAAGGATCACTAGAACCAACCAGCACCTTGTAGAAATTCTAACACCTAACAATACAAAATAGCATAAACCATATACCAACACAAAACAACAAACTTAAAGACAAAACCAAAACTATCTTTATGAAGGCCCATAAAGAGTAACAGGGAAAAAACAAAAAAACACCAACCACCAAACCCAATCACTCCTTCAAAAATCATATAAGGTTACATTCATTCTCGAGTTGTTCCATAGCCTCACTATACTAATCCATTGATCCAATCACACCAACATCCAGTTGCTCCTCCACATCTTGAGAGGCTTGTTACTTAAAAAGGACTTTCCTAGCCTTTTTCACTCCACTCACCATCCCAAAGATGCCCTTAAGTATGCATTATGCCCAAAGTAATTTCCATTAACCTATTGAAGTCCCTATCCATCTTCTCCACTTTCTACTGAAGCTCATGAATTCATGAAGCATAGGGTTCCAGGGGTCCAACATCATCCTACATAACACCACTCTTATCCTTCATAAACTGAACATTTATCTGCTTCACAGCCTCCCTAACCATCTCAATTTCACGCTCAATATTCAGAAGCCCTTCCTCCTCCTCATCTTCTGAATCTTCAACCACCAGTTGGTCATCCCCCATCATTTCTTCATCCTGTTTTCTACTTGCAGAATATTCTAAGAGTTCTCCTAACATAACCATCAGCTCTTTCTTACTCAGGTTAATAGGAGGCAATGTTTCCTCTTCAAGGTCATCTCTAAGCTCTTCAAAAAAAGTTTCTTCCCTTTGGTAGACTGGCCAACAATCCTAGTTGATCACCTCTTACCCCTCTCATTGCTAGAATCCTTCAGATTTCCTATCTCCTCATTGTCTCTTATTTCAAGGGTGATCCCACAATACTGGTTTACATTTTTTTGCCAAACTGGACATTGAGCTGATTTTTAACTAAATATTCATTTTTGGGCACCTATAGTAGCTAAACTGTGAGAAATTTGAAGATGATGTAAACTAGTGATTTGGGATATTTTGTCTATAGACTCTAAATATATATTTTTTAAAATTTTGGAATCAAATTTGCACTTCTTTTTCCATCTCCTTCAAAAAAATTAATAGTAAACGCCATTTTTAAAGAGTGATGTTACTGGTTAACACATACTTTTTTTCTATAAAGGATAAAATTCTATTTTTTTTGAATTTAGATTCATAACTATGATATATAGAGCATGGAATTAGTTTCATAGCATTTCATTGAATGTTGTTTTCTTAATTAAATTTCAAAGTCAAACTAGTTACAATTTAGAAATGATATACTAGCTAAAACATAACTTTTTTGTATGTATCAAAATTCAAAAAAGAATTGTTGGATCAAGGACATCAATGTCTAGTGCAATGATTTTTTAGTTTTTTTTTATACTCTTCTATTTTCCCACATGTGCAAAATAGAGAGCTCGATTTTCAGTCAAAAACCTATGTTTAATCAAACTAAAAATAATACATAACAGAACCAAAACTAATCAAAATTATATTGAATGGATAGCTCATTCTAAGGACTGTCAACATCCAATTGGGTCTGTGAAGTCTCCTCCATTTTCATCCTCAACTCGAGCTTCGAAAGGAAAAAAATTGTAGAGATTTGGTATAAGAGGAGGAGAAGGGGGAGAAAGGGGGGTTCATATGGACCCCTCCTTCAAGGGAATACCCTGGCCCTTTTGAGTGAAGGGGGGCTCGCTTGAAGGGGGTTCCATATGAACCCCCCTTTTTTTGAATTTTCCTTTGCCTTCATTTTAAAAAATGTGTCAAAAGGTGGGTCCCATCATTAAAGAGGGCTCGCTCAAAGGGTGGTTTGAGCAAACCAATTTTGGGTCCATATGAACACCCTAGTTCATGCGAAGCCCTAAAAATCTTTTCTTTTCATGGGAGAATTTTTGCAATTTTCCTTCCTCAACAGAATTGTAAACTAGTATTGTGGGATCACCCTTAATGGTGACTTTCTTGGTGGTTCTAGGCTCAATAATTTCACAGGCTTTCCTTTTGGTGCCATAGTTACTCGTGAGGTAAACACCAGCTTCTTTTCCTTTCTAATTTTGAGTAGAAGGGTTACCCTTGGTAAGAAGGCCTTTAATTGAAGATTGTTTAAAACTAAAGGGCCAACAAGGGGCTTTTTGGTGGGAGGCCTCGTATAGTAGGGACCCACACTAGAGGAAGTAGCCAAAGAGGGATAGAGGAGAGGTTCAACATGAGAAATAGGGGCAACAAAACCAATAGGGATACCTCTAGGAGGTTCCAATAGGGGGTAATAGTAGCAGCATAATTATAAAGGCATTTGATCAAACCCTGGTGGAGAGGGGGTGAGGCACCCTTAACTTTACATTGCTTTAAAGATGAAAATAGAAAGAAAGGAATATTAATTCTTTCATTCCTACGAATATGAAAAAGAAAGGGGAAATGGTACCCATGGACAGTGGTGTAGCACCCTTCCAAAGTGAAATAATTTATTATGTGAACACTAACAACCCCAAATGGATTTGGGAGGTTCTCAATATCATAGCCATTTTGGTTTCTCACTAGTTTCTCATCACCTTCAAGGAAGCTATCCATAAATATCTAGTAATTTTGATTACTAATTTAAGACACCCTTATGCCACTATATTGTAGATCCGTCACAACCACAATCAACCTGGGAGACACTTCCAACCCTAATATAATACCAATTTGAACTTTGACCTCTCTCCAATAATTATAAGACTTAGTAGTAATGTCATCATTGTAGCCACCCATTGCCATAAATATTGGCGTCATACTAGCTCCTCAAATAGAATTCATAGCTTGATGTTTTCATAAAGGCACACAAGATAATGGCTTGGACCTTTTTTGGGACCCACCATCGAATTATAGTGATAGTGGTGGAGGAAATAATAGTTGTCTTTCCCAACAGTCAAATTACCTTTCTCAACTATAGAGTTTATGAGTGATCCCACAATAGTGGTTTACAATTTTTGGCCAAACTGGACACTCCATTTATTTATTTTAACTAAATCTTCACTTTCGAGAACCTATAGCGGCTAAACCGTGAGGAATTTGAAGATAATACAAACTAGAGTTTCATGAAATTTTTTCTATAGATTCTAAATATATTTTTTTCAAAAAATTTGGAATCAAATTGCACTTCTTTTTCCATCTCCCTCGAAAACTATTTTTTTTTCAGAAAACAACATTTTTAAAAAGTGACGCTCACCGTATAATGCATAACTTTTTTTCCATGAAGAAAAAAATTATAATTCTTTCAAATTTATATTTTAACTTTGATATCTAGTGCTTCCACTTGGTTAGATAGTTTTTATTGAATATTTTTTCTTTAATCAAGTTTCAAATTCAAACCAATTATAATGCACATAGCACCATTGTATAACAGTAACATTTTTTATATGTATCAAAATTCAATTTTTTCTCTTTGTTGGATCAATGACTTTGATATCTGGTGCACTCATATTTTTCAGATTTTTTTTTTGATAATATGCTATTTTTCCACATGTGAAGAACATAGAACTTGATTTTCAGTGAAAAACCTACATTCACGAGAAATAAAAAATAAATATAATAATAAAGAAAAATTTATTTAAAATTATACTTTTTGGGAAGCTTATAATAAGGACTACATACTTACAAAAAATAAATTTTAAATATATTCATTTGATCCCCCAAAAGGTAAATCAAAAGTAGATTTTTATCAGCATTTTGATAGGTGTAAAGGAGACTCCATTATAGGTATGGTTTAAAACTAGCGGGGTTCTATCCAAGGGGATTTGATTTAAGGTAGTTTGATCAAAACCTCTTCAATTGGAATACTTTAAATGTAACTTTTTAAGGCTTAAATAATTATATTTTCTAAAAATATGTGATTTCAGCAAAAATCATATCCTCCCAGAAATTGTAAACCGGCTTTGTAGGATCACCCTTATGGGAGAAGACACAATAAAGAAAGTAGTAAAATAGTTGGTGCTCCAATTCGGGAGAAAAATAGCGGACAACTCCTCCGCCAACAGGGTGCTAACATCATGTGGCTTCTAGAAAGGTCTACTGGGAGCCATGGAGTAGGTTAAAGGGGGGATAAAAAACCACCCAATTTTAGTAGACCAATTCATGAACCTATAATCCATGTGAGAATAGACTCTATAAATAATAATGATGGAGAGAAAGAGCTAATAGAAGCCCAAACTTTGATTGAAAGAATGTCTAAAAGATTGTTGCATAGGAAACGCCTAAGGGAATAATGAAGAAGAGACATTGTGGTGATATTTCATCATGTGAAAATGCCTTGAATCCATGTGTTCAAGGGAGAGAGGATCTACCATCACATCATTTAGCCTTTCTGCAAAAAGCAAAAATTTTAAAAGGTAAACTATGTCAAGGAAGATCTAAGTTAGAGAATAAGTTTATAAAGGACTTATCAAAACATGAAAGATAGCAATATCCCAAGGCATGGGATACATTCCAATTGGATCACCCATCAACATCAAATCCTTGAAATGATAGCACCAAGTCACAAAGGTGTATGGAGTAATGAAACCCACTGCAGCTCACATCATCCATCCCATATCAACGCCTTCCTTTTTTCCCCAGTAATTAGCCCACACCATCTAAGTTAGAAAAAGCATGCCAAGTATACAAACATATCTTCAGCACCCAAACCACGTGGAGTTGAATCACCAAGTCACAAAAGAGTATGGGGAAATGAAATCCATTAAGGCTGACATTATCCATCCCCCATCAAATTCATTCTTCCCACTCTAGTAACTATACCTCATCCCCTCCACAAGATCCAGATAAGCATGCCACATAACCAACTAAGCCTTTGACACCCAAATAACATGGAACACCATTGTGCCATTATCACAACTACCTTTAGCTTTCCAAATAGGGTTTGATCTTTTGCCCCACATCACCATATAAACTTTGAGATTCAAATTTAAATTTTAAATAAGGTGCCTTTGTCTTATACAACATGTCATCCAATAGATGTTATGAATCAAATTTTAAATAAAAAGGAACAAGAGACCAACACCCCGACGATAGCACTAGTGAGACACACATAAAGCAAGGTGGACAACAATAGCATTGAAGGTTGAAAGGATTCCCACCCATCTGATCCTTAGATATCCAGTCTTTGATATGAGTTGAAAAATTCTCAAATTTCCAAAACCGCCAATGGGGAAATGAGAGCCCCAAGTTGGAGATTGCATGATCAGCAAGGTTATTTCCTTCCCTATAGACATGGGAAAATAAAACACCCACCATATAAGAGAGCACCCATTTAGAATCTAGAATAAAGCTACTAATATTCCAAGGGGGCTCAGACAAGTTATTTAGACAATCCACAATCAAGTTCGAGTCGCCTTCAGTCATGACATGGTCAAAACCCAGATCTTTTAAATAATGAATATTATTTTCACTAGTCTTGTCCAACTATTTAATACCTTAAACTATTAACTCATAAGTAATTCCTAGGAAAAAAGGTACTAATTTATGAATCCAAGTGCTACTCACTCTAGATTTCATAATACAACTATGAAGAAATTACCATTTACAATCAACATTAGGTAGAAGGGCTTTGGTTTATTATTTATTTAACTCATTTTCTCCTACATGAAAAATGTAAGGGACTCTTTTTCATATCTTATAAATCCATTTATTACTTTTTCTTATGTCATCTTATCACTTGTCATTGAGAAAAAACCTATTTGTTAAGTGATAAAGATTCCCACATGGATATTTTTGTAGGTGTCTTCTTCATTAGGCTAACAATATTGAACTGCTTTGTAAAGCCATGTTTAGGTTGTATGCTAAAGCTTGGGTGACTTACTTTTGATTTTTTAATCAAAGGGATGGGGGTCCACATTAAAATTTTAGATGTGGAGATGAGCCTAAGTAGTTGCACCATAGGTAGATACATTCTAAGGTACACATTGTACACACCTTTGAAGTAGAAGGTGGTGTAGTAGGTGGCTTAAGGGTTACTTTTGTGTTGTATTAAACTTAAAACTTTTTCATGCCAATAAGCTTCCTCAATTTTTATCTTCTTAGAGTGGGCGAAATGGTCACATGGAGGACCATTAGGATTCACTTTCTCCTCTATGAGATCAAAATCCTTGGACATGAAAGTCATCATGGTAGGACCATTGGTGCTTGGTTTCTTTGTTGATTGTTATTAAAAAGACACAAAGGAATAGGAATCCAAGGTTCTTCTCTTGTAGAGTAGTATAATTATTCCTCAAAGACAACATAAAAATAAGGGATCATCTCCCATATTACATGGTGGGCATCTGCCTCTCCCAAAAATAATGCAACCAGCTATATGAATGAATGTATTATAAATAAAGAGGAGGCACATTATGTAAAAAAAGAGTGAGTATGGTTTTATGGCTATATATAAATATATCAATCAAGATTGTTAAAAGGGTATATATATATATATAATCAAACATACCATCAAATTTTTATTAAATTATTTTATTATAAATTTAATTTATATAAACTTTTTATAAGAAATATATTTTAATATTTTAAAAAAATTAATGTTTAAATTTTGATAAAAGAATTTTTTATGGTATCTGCTCTAAAAACTCATGCATCTACTTTGACTTTCGACACACTTTACTCTGTGAATGACCATGGCAAAGGTGCCCTCAAGGGGGCAAAATTGGTGAAGGTGCTTGTCGTTTCTAGCTCCTCCTCAATTTCGACCATTCCTCAATCCATGCACAATCAGGTCTGTGGCGGGGAAGGCATTCCTGAGCAAAACCCTAGGTCTCCATTGTCTATTAATCTAGGTCTGAAAAATGGCAATGCGGGTCTTGGTAAGCATGCAATGGTTGGTTTGCATGGTTTGTGCCTTCATGGCGGTGGCTACAGGAGGAAAAGCTTCATTGATGCCCTTGTTGCCTGCCCTTCCTCACCGTGCAAGGGTCTCCATGGGTCAGGGCTCTCTCTGAGCTCGTCATCTACTGGTTTTTCCCCTACCAAGAGAGAATTCGACCCTCTTTGGCTGCACGGTGGGGTCTCTATGCGTCCTCCATTTTCTATTTTTCATTCATCTATCCTTGAGATCAGTCTAGACGACCTTGTCTATGACAGAGAAGACTACTTGCAAGAGCATGCCCTGATATGTAGATTTACTAAGGTTTGGCCTAAATTATGTGACCTCCATTCATGGATTAAGGCAAATTGGAATGACTATCGAGAAGGTGAAATCAACATTTACCCATGTGCAAAAAGGTTTTTCATCCTAGAAATTGAGTCTATGGATAAATAAATGGTGTAGAAAACTAGACCTTGGTTCTTCCAAGGGGATATTCTATACATGAAACCTTGGTCCCCCTCATTTGATCCATGCACAGAGTCATTTTCATCTGCATTTTTATGGGTCCATCTACCTTACCTCCCACTATAGTTTTGGGAAATTGGCTGTCTGAAAGCGATTGGCAACAGCTTGGGGAAATACCATGGTCTCTCCGAAGAAACAATTAACTATGAAAATTTGACTTTTTCTTGCCTTTGTGTAGAAATGGATGTTTCAATAGGCCTCCCAGCATAAATCTTTCTCAAAGTTGGAAATAGACATTGGCACCAACCAATAGATTATGAAAAGATAGCATTCAGATGTAGAATTTTCTTTGCCACAGAACATGTTACTGCACAGTCCAGTAAAAGATGTTTTGGGGAGAATGTTAGTGTTTTCCCAAATAAAAAACCCTCATGGTGGGTTGGGGCTGAGTCCAAACATTATGTTGTTTCTCCTATTGTAAAGAATGCTAGTACCTTCACTTCCTCACCTCAGAAATCTTCTCCTGCTCTGGTCCCCTCCCACTTGGCTGTGGATGACTGCCATGTTCTGGTCTCTGTATCAAAACCAAAGTAAGACGATGCTTGCATTACCTCTCCATCTTTGGAGGTCTCCAATATTGTTTCTTCTTCTCTTTCGGCTGCTACTGCTACGGATTGCAACCTTGGTTCTTCCTTGCTAGCAGATTCGTGCTTGGGCCAACATCCTTCCTCAGATGATCAACAAGCTTGGACAAAGGTGAAGAAAAAGAAATCTCCATCTTTAAAACAAAAACATCCAATGTCCCTAAGATCCTCAAAGAAAGAAGGAATTTCGGAGGTATAATTTGTGGTCACACCCATTTTGGGTTGTTGCATGTTCTATTAGGTTAGGAGGAAAGTACAATTTTATTTGTGTTGGGGTACCCCTAGTGGATAGGGCATGCATTTATTCTCAGGAGCTGTCCACTTGACAGCACATACCTATAAAAATATATATATATAAATTTTTAATATTTAAAAAACACTTCAAAGAAATAACCATCATTGAAAATCTGCTGCCAATTTTAGGGCCGGGTCGGGTAGGGGACAGACAATACCGCACAATATTCTTGATCGCATGTTTACAACATAATATTTTACGCTTCACCTCCACACTTATATAAAATAAAATAGATGTTGTGAGGCGATCGGCAGCTGAGTTTATGGCGAACACTGTGCAGAGGTGAACGTAAGGAAAAGTTAAGAAACAATAAGTTATAAAGCTTTTAACACTTTAAAAAACATATACACAATAAATAGTAATCTTAAACCTTCCAGTTTAAATGTTATTCTGAAAATTATATAAATTGCTGGCAAAACATTGTGGACGATTTACAGTAGATTCTTTCAAGAAAGCTTAACTTTCAGCCCAAAACCAAAATAACCTAGCGAATCCCACCCTTAACAAATGAGATATACAGGACCAAACATTATCATGAAACTTGCATATCCAGTCGGACCAAAAGAACATACAATGGGGAGACTCTCAGCAGAGTGTAAATTTAAACGACCCCATCACAACCACAGAAACAAATATGAAAACCAACATAGTTAACAATAGGGTTTTCCAGCTAATCGAGTTGACACGTTTTAGTAGATAAAGAAGAGCAAAGAGCGTGAGAGACGCAAAGAGCGCAGAAAGAGTTGAAGGAATCCACCAAATCTGACACTTGCTTATCCGTTCATTGGCAGAAAGGGCTGCACCAAGAAGCGCAGCTTGCATGGTAACGTCCAATACCAATATCATACACGTGAATTTCAAACAATTCATCAGAGAAGCCGCCGCCTCTTGTCTCACATCTCTGGTTGTTCGAGGAAGAATTCCAATCCTCCGCGGTCGACCTCGAACATTCCAAAATGTCTCTAACAAATGTAAAAGCCTCCACGCATGAATCACTGGATAAACTTCACCTTTATAAGTAGGTTGGTGGATTCATATTGAAATTGAAATTATAAGCAATAGATATAGAAAAGTAGCATACCAGCGGTAATGGCGCGGTCGCGTTGGAGAAGAGAGTTGATTTCAGGCGCTCGCTCTGGCATATGTGGGAGATTGTCCATTGTAATGGAGAATTATGTTTGACATTATTTTGGTATCTGTGGAATATTTAAACAAAACAAAGATAAATATGAATGAGGTGTGATCTTGAACCGTCCTTTTCCGCCATTCCCCCTCCACAGAAAAACAATAACAAAATAAATTGGACGTATGAACTGATATCATGGTTCACTTTGTCAACGTAACTAAAGATCAACGTGGATTTTTCTTGGCGGATGAGGCAAATATGTAATAAAATATACTTTGGATAAATATGTTGAGTTGCTGCTGAAAAAAGGCGTCCTCTGATCAGCTGGTATCCGAGCTTTGGATAATGAAGCAGCTACTAGAGTCCGGAAGTTCCAAAATACTATAACTAATTTGTATGTAAGGGAGTTGAACCCTGCTTGATCCGTGCGAGGGAAGCGTACCAGATATATCTTGTTAAATGATTCAAAAGGCGTCACGTCATCGGCCAATCCGCGTTTCTGAGAGATGTCCAAAGAAATGAAACAATTCTATTTTTTTTTCAATTCAAATTAGGTTTTATATATAACAAGTAGTACAATCCAATTGATTTAATTTAGAGATGTAATAGAATTTGAAACTTTGGAAATTCAGAAGAGTGAAACGATTTAGTTGATTTGAGGATTTTCAATTTTGATCATAGGTGTACCTTAAAATCATATAATTTTAGATGTTGAAAATAAAACAATAAAATATGGATGGGTCATTGTAAGAATTTATGTTAAGTCAATTTTCGATTCAGAAATTTGACTTTTAATTCGTAGAAATAACTTTTGATTACAAAAAAATATCATTGAATCATGCAAATTTGACCTTGTAATCTTCAGCACTTACAAATGATGATTCATCTCTCTTGCACCTACACTTTGAAACCTTAGTGGTATTGATTAATGTTTTTAGGAGCTTGTTAAGCAATGATCTTCTTAGACAAGCCTTGGATCCAATTGGATATTTTTGATAAAAATTGGAAGACATCAAGTAACAATGTAAATAATGTTGATGTAGCTACAATGATGGTAGATGATTAATACATGAGAAATTGATGAAAATAGAATGCTCGACAAATATTAGAATGCCTAGTAAAGAGCTAAGATTTCACCATTTGTTGATGCAAAAGGCTAAATAATGGTTGGTGAGTGATCCTTTGTGTTAGATATATGTGCAATTAATTTCCTAGTGATGGACAAATCCTAGATGCTTATCCTCGACAAATGATGGATGTAAATGATTGATAGATAGATATCCTTTAAATGCTCACGCTAAACACATAAATCAAGACCATTTAGGATCTTTCTAAGAACACAAATGTTTGTGCACATTATTTCCTTTTAGAAGGACCCATTTAATATTATAAATTTATGTACCCAAAATGGTGTAAAACAAGAAAAAAAGTGTTAAGGTGTACACTTTTCACCTTTATATTTTGCTCCAACTTCAATATGGACTTGAATCTACATAAACAAGCATAGAAAAGTAAAAAAAATAAAGAAAAGCATAATTAGAATTAGAGTAGCTAGAACAATGATCCAATGTCCACATATGAATATACATAAAATTGAAATGATCATTAATATTATGCCCCTTAATTTTTCGTGTTTCACAATGGGGTGAGCAAATTAAGGAGGGAGATTAGATAAAAGCTACGCATGTGATAGCGCGAGAATAATTGTACCAAAAGCAAACAAAACCATGATAAAGAAAATTATAAGCATAAGCACAATAAAGTGAACCTAATAAATATAAAATAAAAGCAAAGATGTACATATGCCATCTTCAAATCCTAATCATGTCAATTTTATAAGTTTTAGTCCTCCAAGTTGACGTATGCCAATGAAAATGGACTTCTTGAAGGTTCTACAAGTGCTTTGAATTATTTATAAAATTTATTTGTTGTAAAATATGATTGAGTCAAATTTCAAGTTTTTAATCTAAAATTATAAAATTTTAAATAGACTTATTTGTAGATAATTCAAGAAAGAACTCAGTTGTTTTAAGTTGTCAAAAAATGTCTAAGTCTACAGTTCATGCAATTTTAAAAAATTTGTGAAGGTTTTCAAAAATTCTAAAACATGATAAAATAAATAACTATTGGTAATGCGAAACTTCAAAGTAATTTCACAATTTTATAAAATTGCAAGTAGACTTTACAAGTCCCACAACATATTAAAGGGGTGATCTCGAATTAGTTACGATGAATAATCCTTTTGTTGAATCTCTTCATAGACTACAAAGTCTTGTAAATAATTTCTCTTGTTAGATTTCATATTATTTTTATTCTAGTGCATATTTTTTTCAATCTATTTCTTGTATTTTGTGGGAAATGTAAATTGTTTAAATATTTATTTACATGTTTATGATCTATGTGAGAATTAAATTCAAATGTGTTATTATTTTTTTATTCATGAGTAATTTATATGGTTTTCTATATTTATCTCATTTAGGTATTCTATATTTTTCCCTTTTCATCCCTTTTCTATTATTTTTCTTTTTTGATATTTTTAGGTTAAAATTACTCAAAAACCCTAAAAATCCTATCATATGAGAGAGTTGTCCCTCCCAAATACAATAGAAAATCACCCATCTTATAGTGATTTCTCTCATTGTTTTAAGTTCACATTGTTTCGTATTAAATGAGTCAAAGAAATAACCATAGAAACCTTAGCAACCTATATATTTAAGTTAATAATTATTATAGATTAATAGTTTTCGGAAACTCTAATAAGCATCACATTGTTTTTTATTAGATAAGAAGGGAAGGGCCCTGACCCTTACAAAATGGAAAAAAAAGAGTCATACAACTCAGCAAAACAGAATGGTCCAACACAACCAAACCAAGAGAAACAACAACCAACATAGGACCAATTAGAAGACAATGAGAAACTGTTCAAGGAGCAGCGCTTGAACTAGGCAAAACCTCAAAAACTGAGTTAAATGAAACTGTAACTTTCTTAGAAGAGTGCTTCTTCTTTCTGTGAACCGTTGTCGAAGGAGAAACAGAAACAAAAATAGAGAAATTTTGAACAGAGGGAGAAGACTCCCCTCCAGAGTAACATACAAGAGGAAGAGCAACTTCCAAAAAAAAGTTGATGCTTCAGGTGAAGCATTTGATTTCGAATATTTTAAGGAATATCCCTTAAAATGGATGTTAGTGACTCTACTAGAGTAAGATACATGGTGCCTCTATTTCTCTAATTCACACTATGGTATTGGTTTCGCGAAAGCATTTTGGGCCATTGGATTTAGCTTCCTATAGTGATTTGACTATAGGTGCAAGGAAGAAATATGTAAGTTTCTCTTGAGAAGATCCTTAAGATTCTAATAATCACATTCAAGCATAAGTGGAATTCTAGGAGTTATTAGGGTAACAATTGAGTAGTATCACATTGTTTAGTTAGTTAAGGCAAAGGCGGTTATATCAACAGTTGTACATCCCATACATCCGCATCCTCTCCTATAAATTGTAACCATTCTTAATGATTATGGATCAATTGAGAGTTTACCCTTCATATAGTATCAGAGCAGGTTCACTCTTAGTGCCTGTGCATTGCAGTCCGAAGGAAGAGAAGGCATTTATAAAGCTAGAAATATGGCATAGAGAGTAGTGAATCGAGAGTTGCATCTTCATCGCCTCCCACATTGTCAGGATTGGGCAATGCAAGAGGCCACAAGACCTCTTTTCACATTGTTTTTTTCGCAAGTTTTCGCCAGTTATCCTGGCCCATTTGGAGACGCTGCCATGGAATTTGAATCTGGAGTAGCGGAATTTACAACCATTACACTCGGGCGTGGCGATTAGACTGTGAGCGATAGATGCCAATTATCTCATTTGAACGTCGTGCTATCCCCAATCAAAATACAAGTGCAGACTGCAACAATAGAAAGAGGCGTGTTAAGTTCCTTACCAGTCGAATCTGCTCAGGATAAACCACGCAACATCAAACCTACACTATTGACGCCTCCAAATAATATCTATGTCCATGCCATAAGGTGTGATAGTAGATATGGGAGTGGATGAATATGATTTAAACATTTGACGAAAGTGTACACTCAAATGGGGGCTCTGCCATATTTTTCTCAAACTTTTTGCTGCGTGGGTTTTCCAATCAACCTAAGTCATTCGCCCATTTTCTTGTTTCACCGATAGATAGTTGTGGTAGGGTTTCTATTGTTAGGTTTTTATACTATTGTGTTGATTTCTTATTTGCATATGAAAAATGGAAATAAGGGAGTGCAAGAAATCGTCAAAGAAATTTGAGTGTGTTACCCGCATTAAAATTGTCAATTCATACATATTCGACAAGGAGGTGTAATTTTGACTTCCCTTTAATCTGATTGAATATTGTGTGTCTCTCCTCTATTCATACCTATTGCCATAATGGAAACAATGGTGAAGTACATGTTTCGTCAATATCAAGTTGTTGGGTGGGTTTTTTCAACTCCAATTGATGAAAATATTATCTATAGGATGAAATCATGGGCTACAAATTATGATGTTCATGCTAGATCCAAGTTCTGGTATATTTTGAGGAAGCTATGGAAGGTGAAGAAGATTAATAGATAAATGCTTGTTATTAATAAGATTTTTGAAAAAAAAAAATCCAACAATAATCAAGAATTATGGTATCTCGCTTCATTACCAAAGTAGAACTGGCTATCATAAAATGTACAAGGAGTATCAAGATGCCATATAGAGATGCATTCTCATTAGAGGATGAGACAATGTTGCATTCAAATTATCAAGATAACACTATTTTTGTGAAGCTTTGCAAGCATGAGAACACCCAGAAATTTCATGATCCTAATATCAAGTTTCCTTTGGTGCATTGCAAAATCAAGGCACTAGCAAGAAATTTGAAAACAACCTTCAAGGCATCCTAAATCTTAAACCCTAAATGTTACACCCCATTGCATTATTACCTATTTACTTTTACCTTGATGGGTTAAAAATGATTTAATATATATATATATATGATTGTGTTTTATATGAATCTGGATGCAATTTGATGAATGAATGTTTAATTCAAGTTTATATTTATAATGATTCTTACAATGATGTATATGATGCACATGATTGTATTGATATCGGCTAACTACTGTTATGGTGTACTAAGTTGGATACAAGAATAGGATCAAACCTCTGAAAGAGAGGGGGAGTATCACTCAAGAGAAGAACTTGGTCTAGTAACCCTGATGAACCTAATTGAGCATACACACACTCGCACCCTAGTTGGTCTAAGTTGAGTCAAGTTATTTTGGATGATGAGTAAGTAACCTTTTTTCTTGGTCAAGTGAATGTTTTGTTATTGGTTTATGATCTTTTTTTCTGAGTATTTTGACTAGGATTGTATGATTGAGTCTTTTCATTGGAAGAAATTTCTTATGTGTTCTTTTTGGTATATGTCGGTTGACAAAGTATATATGTATAGAATATATATGTGTATATGTGCATGTCCATGATAACTCATACATTTGAATATATGTGTGCATGATTATACATAGGTAGACGTAATGATGCATGCTCATGAATAGGTAACCCATATGTATTGGAGTATCAATTGGATAAAAAGGACACGTATATATATATACTTCATGAATACACATCATTCAATGAGTGCATGCATATATGAGTTTGAATTTGATAATTGAAATATATATATATATATATATATATTTATGTATGTATGTATGTATGTATGTATGTATGTATGTATGTATGTATGTATGTGTGTATGTATGTATGTATGTATGTATGTATGTATGTATGTAGTATGTTTTTAGAAACATATATACATTTATACTAGTATATGTATACATATGTGATTATTTAATATATGCTTATATCTATTGGCAATAGATTTATTTTAATAATCAAGTGAATGTGATTATATATATAAATATATACATATATATAATATGTGGATTATATATTTTAATAATATATATATATATATTGTTTATGATATATCTTGATAGTGCATGGCATCTATCTTAGCGCATAATATAAAACGCTACATAAGTAATATGGAATGCACATAAGTTAACATTTATGTTAACACATTTTAAATGCAAATGAATATAGTGAAGTAAAGGGCATATATTTGGAAATGATGGGTATACTCCATGTAGTTATGTGTCTAAGAGTGAATCTGATGGATACTTTCCTCTTGACTATTTGAATAGTCATTCCATGTAAATGCTAGGATATTGAAATCCTATTGAAATAAAAGAAAATCATGTTTTGGACAAAATTTGTGTATACACTCTTTGTGAAATTTCTTTTATGAATGTTTGTTCTTTGGAAATGATTTAAGTGATATGTAAACATTCCTCAAATCTAATTGAAAATGAAACCTCTAGGTGTAAACTTTCTTGTTGAAAATGGTAAGGACTAGAACCAACTTTGGGGAAGGCAAAGAAGTTGGCCAAGGAGCCAAAGATTTTGGCGTTAAGTTGGACCGTCTTTTAGACATGATGGATGAAACTACAGCAACAATAGGAAACCTTGAGCAATCTAGGGTAAGGGGAAAATAAAGGGTGGAATAGAAGGTTCCTAATAATGAAAATGAAGTTCCTAATAATGATGAAGAAGGAGAAAATTCCCATGAATGTACTCAATCTAGTGAACATGGAGATGATGAATCTCAGTCTAGGTCAGAAGGAAGCAAGCAGAAATGACTTGCTAGTGAGTTATCTTGGGACATGGGAAAGATTACTCCTTCAAAGTTTGAAGGAAGTACTAGTGGGGATTTCATTGAGGCATGGCTCACCGAGATGGAGAAGTACTTTAAGATCAAAAATTACTTTGAGGTCATTAAAGCTTTTTGGGGAGATTTCTAATTATCTAGTGAAGTGTCTAATTAGTGGATGAATAAGAAGATGGAGCTTTGGATTAGTTCCCTAAGGCTCACATGGAGTGAACTTGTGGACATTTTCTAGAAACGATGGTTGAATCAACTCTTCTTTGATCAAAAGCTTACCGACTTCCAAAATATAAGGTAAGGAGATTCCTCAATTAACAAGTATTGAGAAAAATTATCTCATCTCCTAAGGTATGTACCTATGTACCAAAGGGACGAGCGATTTCATATTAGGAAGTTTATCATGGGCCTAAATGCTCAGATAGGTGGTGAGGTAGACATACACAGTTCTGCTACCATGGACTTGGTGTATGAGAAAGTGATTGAGAAGGAACAAAGGTTTAAGTCTATGTTGAACTAATGTGAGAAGAATCACAAGAAGTTCAATTGGTCACAATCCAATCAAGCTTCAAGAAATCCTAATGAAGGGTAAGAATACGAAAGGAAAGGGGGAAAAGGATCCCATAATAAGAGGAATAATTCAAAAAGGGATCGAAGGGGAAACAACAATAATAACAATGCTGAAAGGAATGAGAGTAGTTCTAGAAGACCTACAACAAGGATCAGGCATTTCAGAGTGTGTTATACTTGTGGTAGAGATCACTTTGTTAACCAATGTCCCAAGAAACCACAAGGGACACAGTCGCAAGGGAATCTACTACCTTCTCAACAAGAAGCATTCCAGTAAAGGATTCATGCTACATTGGAGAACCGACAAGATGAGAACTAGATCACTTGGAAATATCAAGTACTTTATTTGGAACACCTATTTCTATTCTTATTGATATTGGTTCCGCTAAAAAATTTGTTTCACCTAGAATAGCTAGTAGCATATCTAGAAAGGCTAGCTATATGGAAAAGTATTGGATGGTTGAATATGCCAACTAGATAATAGCTAATGTGGAGCAATGTATATTTTGAAGCAAGGGTTGAGCTTCTGAGTTTCTCTTCAAAAGTGAATCTATATGTAGTACCCCTATGATCTTATGATGTCATTTTAGGAATGAAATGGCTGAGGAAATACATGGAAAAAGTATATTTTCATGCTAAAATAGTAGAATGTTTAGACAATCTAGGTAACTGGGTGTTCTTGCAAGGAACATCGAGAGAAGTTATGTTGTGGAAGATATTTTCCTTACAAATGCATAGGGAAAAGAAGAAAGGTTGTCAAAATTTTACCATCAAGATGGAGAAACTTGAGGAATGTAATGAGTTAATTTCTCAAGATGACATTGTGTATTATGGACCTGAGCCCGAAGATGTTGAAGAAGGTGAGGTGGTAGAATCTAGAAAAATAGATATGGAGAAATATCCTATTTTACGAAAATTTGCAAATGTATTTCTAGAGGAATTAATTGGATTGCATCCCAAGAGAGTGTTTGATGTCTCCATTGACATAGTTCCAGGTTCAGAACCTATATCGAAAGTACCTTATAGGATGAACACAATAGAATTAATGGAGTTAAGGGCATAATTAGAAGAATTGTTGTCAAAGGGATTGATAAGACCCAATATTTCACCATGGGGAGTGCCTACAATCTTTGTGAAGAAGGATGACACATTGGGATTGTGTATTCATTATCATTTTCTTAACAAAGAAACAATAAAGAATAAGTATTAATTGCAACATATTGATGATCTCTTTGATTAGATGCAAGGAGTGGCAGTATTTTCAAAGATTGATCTACGTTCGGGTTATCATCAACTATGGATCAAGGATGAAGATATGTAATAATAGCTTTTAGGAAACGATATGGTCATTATGAGTTCATGGTCCTACCATTTAAATTGATGAATGCACCTATAGTATTCATGAACCTAGTGAATAATGTATTCAAAGATTGCTTGGATGAATTTGTGTTGGTCTTTTAGGATGATATTCTTATCCATTCCAAGAATGAAGAGGTGCATCTCAAGCATCTCGAGTCTATCCTCCAACAGTTAAGATAGCATAAGCTATTTTGGAAACTATCTAAATGTACATTCTTTCAAAGAGCTCAGTATAATACCTGGTTCATGTGATTTCAACTGATGGGATTGCAGTTGATCCAACTAAGATAAAAGTAGTACTTGAGTTGCTAGTGCCTAAGAATGTGCTTGAAGTTAGAAGTTCTATGGGTTTGGATGGTTACTATTAGAATTTTATTGTGAAAATTTCTAGGATAGCTTTTTCTATTACCTCCTTATAGAGAAAAGGGAAGAAGTATTAGTGGATGGAAAAATATCAAGCAACATTTAATCTAATCAAGGAGAAGTTGACCACTACATTGATACTAAAGGTACCAGATTCAGATCTTAACTTTATTGTTATCATTGATGCATCAAGAGAAGGTTTGGGTGGAGTATTGATGTAGGATGGGCAAGTCATAGCCTATGAATCAAGGAATCTTAAGCCTTATGAAAAAAAATTATGCTTTGCATGATTTAGAGTTAGTGGCTATTGTTCATGCATTACAGATGTGGAGACACTACATGTTGGGAAAACCTTTTGAAATGAAGACCGATCATCACGGTCTAAAGTACTTATTTACCCAACTAAATATGAATGCAAAGAAAAGAAGGTGGTTGGAGTTGATATTTAACTATGATTTCAACATCAACTATATTAAGGGGAAGGTGAATCGAGTTGCAGATGCCCTAAGTTGTAAGAGGAATATCTCCTCCATGATATTGATTCAAACCAATTTCAAGGGTCAAGTGTTGCAAGAGTCCAAAGGTGATGAATACTATGAGCAAGTCAAGCAAGCACTCACAGATAATCCGCAAGACTCAAGGTATGAAGGATTTCATTTTGAATTTGATAGTTTGCAAAGGTTTGAAGGAAGAATCTATGTACCTAATTATTAGGAATTAAGGAATTTAGTGTGGAGAGAAGTTCATACGACACAATATTCTAGGCATCCTGGTGTGACTAGGATGTTGCTTGATGTGAAGGGTATGTGCAGGATCATCATGGTAAAAACAGGCCCTTAAGTGGCAAATAATTCAAAAAAGTTAGAGTTAGGCAACTTGACATAAAAAATTGAATAAGTTATCTATATTATTTCAAAAATATGTAACAATAAAATCTATAGAAAATTGAATGTAGTTTCTAAACTACTAATTTTGTTTTAAAAAAGAAAATCTATTTGATGAAAATTTAAAATTTCAATGTAGTAGTACTTAAATTTCAGGGAAAAAATAAGTAGGTGTCTGTCTGACCACCTTAACCACAATAAAATGATAATATTTTTTTAATAATATTTTAGATATAAGTAGAGGACTCGTGTCCCGATGTGATGCATATTTTTTTATAATTTTTTTTCAAGTAAATAATTAATTATGAATTTTTTAATACAATTTTAAAAAATATAAAAAACTTGTATGTCTGACCACCTTAACTTGGTAAAAAATTCATGAAATTCATTATTTATTTTTTTAATCCTATAGTATGCGAAGCATAGAATGTGACACATGTTTTGGATTCAAAAAATGTGATACCATTTGAAAGCTATAGATGTTTTTCAATCAGCCTATCAATCAAGACTTTAGTCGTAATTCGAATAGAAAATGAATAATAATTACTTATTAAATTCAAAGTAAATCATAATTTATATTGGTGGAAAGTTGAGAATCTCCTTTAAAAAACATTTTTCGTTTCATCAATTTTGGGTAAAAAAAAAGTCATCAGCCACATACCCATCATATTGCCACTTTTTGGCCCATCATGATCCTGCACATACCCTGAAGTAATTATACTTTTTGAAAGGAATGAAATGGTATGCTACAAGATTTGTAGCAAGTTGCTTAGAATATCAAAGGGTGAAGGTAGAGCATCATCACCCTATACGTCTTTTGTATCCTTATGAAGTTCCTGAGAGTAAGCGGAAAATCATTAGCACGGATATTATGCATGGTCTACCAATGTCAAGGAATAAGAACAATGCCATTATAGTAGTAGTGGATAGGCTTACAAATGTGGCACACTTTATACTAGGGAATCTGACAAATGGAGCTTCTGTTATAGCTTGGAAATTCATTCAAGAGGTATTTAGGTTGCATGAAATTCTTGAGAAGATTATCTCAGATAGGGATGCTCGTGTGACTTCTAGGTTTTAGAAAACTATGTTTTCTTCACTTGGAACATAGTTGACCATTAGTTTGGAATATCATCCAGAAACAGATGGTCAAACTAAAAGAGTGGACCAAGTTTTAGAGGATCTATTGAGGATGTATTTCATGGATCATCAATACAAGTGGGACTTGATTACCTATCGTTTGTTGAGTTTGCATACAACAACTCTTATCATTTTGTGATCAAGATGGCTTCATTTGAAGCATTGCATGGTAGGAACTATCAAAATCCTATAAGATGGAATAATCTAGAATATAGGATAAGCCTTGCGCTAGAAATTTTATCAGAGATGGAGGAGCAAGTTGGTGCTATTAAGCATAGGCTAGCAAAAGCATATGATAGGAAAAAGAGTTATGTAGATGCCAAGTGGGTACCCAAAAAATTCTCAGTAGGGGAGAAGGTTTTGTTAAGAGTTAAACCTCACAAGAGTCTCATAAAGTTTGGAAAACCATCCAAACTAGCTTTGTGTTATGTAGGTTTCTTTGAGGTTCTTGAGGAAGTCAACCTTATTGCGTATAGAATTGCTTTACCACTAGCTCTAGCTAGAATGCATAATGTTTTTCATGTGTCATACCTAAAGAAGTACATACCAAGAGATAACCATGTTATTGATTGGATGCTTTATAGGTATAGGACCCAAGAGTGGTAATGATCGAACCTCTCCAGGTGTTTGGAACACATAAGCCTCACTTCTACATAATAAAGAGGTTCTACAATGCAAGGTCTAGTGGGATTAGAATGCAAAAGATTTTGCTACTTGTGAATACTATGCTAAGCTGATGCAAAAGTTTCCTCAAGTCATACTAGATTTTGAGAACTTTTGTAAACAATGATGTTTCATGATGCCATGTTTTGTGTTTATGTTATGCCCATGTTGATACTTGTAATCATCAGGGACGATGATTCACTAGGATGGGAATATGTTACACCCCATTATGTTATTACCTATTTAATTTTAACTTGATGGGTTAAAAATGCTTTAATATAATACTTATGATTGTGTTTTATATTAATCTGGATGGAATTTGATGAATGAATGTGTAATTCAAGTATAGATTTATAATGATTCTGATAGTGATGTGTATGATGCATATGATTGTATTGATATTGGCGAACTACTGCTATGATGTACTAAGATAGATGTAGGAACATGATCAAACCTCCAGAAGAGAGGGGGGTATCACTCGGGAGAAGAGCTTGATTTGGTAACCCAGATGAACCTTTTTGAGCATACACACACGGACACTAGTTGGTCTAAGTAGAGTCAAGTCAGTTTGAGTGATTATTAAGTAACCTTCTATCTTGGTCTTGAAAGTTTTGTTATTGGTTCATGATCTTGTTCTATGTGTATTTTGACTAGGATTGTATGATTGAGTCTTTACATTGAAATTGAGTTCTTCTTATGTGTTCTTTTTTGTATATGTTAGTTGATGAAATATATACATAGAATGAATATATATATTTGTGTGTGTGTGTGTGCATGTCCATGATAGCTCATGCATGTGAATATATATGTGCATGAGCATACGTAGGTAGACATACCTATGCATGCTCATGAAGGAGTAACCCATATGTATGGGAGTACTTGTTTGGAATTAGTGTTCACATAGGTGTTAGGAATATTTCATCATAGAATGTATATAATAATGATGCATAACATAATAATGTTTGATGTTAAAGAAGGTGAGGTGGTAGAATCTAGAAAAATAGATATGGAGAAATATCCTATTTTACAAAAATTTGTGGATGTATTTCCAAACGAATTACTTAGATTGCCTCCCAAGATAATGTTTGATGTCTCCATTGACATAGTTCCAAGGTCGGAACCTATATCGAAAGTACCTTATAGGATTAACATAATAGAATTAATGGAGTTAAAGGAACAATTAGAAGAATTATTATCCAAGTGATTGATAAGACCCAATATTTCACCATGAGGAGCACATCTAATCTTTGTGAAGAAAAAGGATGACACATTGGGATTATGCATTGATTATTATTTTATTAACAAAGAAACAGTAAAGAATAAGTATCTATTGCAACATATTGAAGATCTATTTGACTAGATGCAAGGAGTGGCAATATTTTCAAAGATTGATCTACATTTGAGTTATTATCAACTAAGGATCAAGGATGAAGATATATAAAAAATAGCTTTTAGGTCAAGGTATGGTCATTATGAGTTCATGCTCCTACCTTTTCAATTGATGAATGTACCTACAAAATTCATGAACCTAATGAATAATGTATTCAAAGATTGCTTGGAAGAATCTTTGTTGGCCTTTTTGGATAATATTCTTATCCATTCCAAGAATGAAGAGGAGCATCTCAAGCATCTAGAGTTAGATCTCCAATAGTTAAGAGAGCATAAACTATTTAGGAAACTCTCTAAATGTACTTTCTTTTAAAGAGAGGTATAATACCTGGTCCATACGATTTCAACCGATGGGATTGCAGCTGATCCAACTAAGATAAAAGTAGTACTTGAGTTGCTAGTGCCTAAGAATGTGCTTGAAGTTAGAAGTTTTATGGGTTTGACTGGTTACTATTAGAAGTTTTTTGTGAACTTTTCTAGGATAGCTTTTCCTATTACCTCCTGACAGTGAAAAGGGAAGAATTTTTAGTGGATGGAAAAATATCAAGCGACATTTAATCTACTCAAGAAGAAGTTGACCACTACATTGATACTGAAGGTACCAGATCGAGATCGTAACTTTATTGTTATTGTTGATGTATCAGGAGAAGGTTTGGGTGGAGTATTGATGTAGGATGGACAAGTCATAGCCTATTAATCAAGGAAGCTTAAGCCTTATGAAAAAAATTATTCTTTGCATGATTTAGAGTTAGTGGCTATTATTTATGCATTACAGATGTGGAGACACTATATGTTGGGAAAACCTTTTGAAATGAAGACTAATCATCACGGTCTCAAATACTTATTTACCCAACTAAATTTGAATGGAGGGAAAAGAAGGTGGTTGGAGTTGATATTTGACTATGATTTTAACATCAACTATATTAAGGGGAAGGAGAATCAGGTTGCAGATGCCTTAAGTTGTAGGAGGCATATCTCCTCCACAATATCGATTCAAACCAATTTCAATCGTCAACTGTTGCAAGAGTCTAAAGGTGATGAATACTACGAGAAATTCAAGTAAGCTCTCATAGATAATTCACAAGACTCAAGGTATGAAGGATTTCATTTTGAATTTGATGGTTTTCTAAGGTTTAAAGGAATAATTTACATACCTAATTCTTAGGAATTAAGGAATTTAGTGTGGAGAGAAGTTCATACTACACAATATTTTGGGCATCCTAGTATGACTAAGATGTTGGCTGATGTGAAGTAATTATACTTTTGGAAAGGAATGAAAGGGGATGCTACAAGATTTGTAGCAAGTTGCATAGAATGTCTGAGGGTGAACATAGAGCATCATCACCCTATAGGCCTTTTGTATCCTCATCAAGTTCCTAAGAGTAAGTGGCAAATCATTAGCATGGATTTTGTGCAAGGTCTACCAATGCCAAGGAACAAGAACAATGTCATTCTAGTAGCAGTGGATAGGCTTAAAAGGGTGACACACTTTATACTAGGGAATATGGCAAATGGAGCTCCTTTTAGAGCTCATAAATTCATTCAAGAAGTATTTAGGTTGCATGAAATCCCCAAGAAGATAATCTTAGATCGGGATGCTTGTGTGACTTCTATGTTTTGGAAAACCATTTTTTCTTCACTTGGAACATATTTGACCATTAGTTTGGCTTATCATCTAGAAATAGATGGTCAAACTAAAAGAGTGGACTAAGTTTTAGAGGATCTATTGAGGATGTATTTCATGGATCATCAATACAAGTGGGAAGATTACCTATTTTGAGTTTACATATAGAAACTCTTATCATTTTGTGATCAAGATGGATCTGTTTGAAGCATTGCATGGTAGGAACTATCAAAATCATATAAGATGGAATATTCTAGAAGATAGGATAAGCCTTGGGATAGAAATTTTATTAGAGATGGAGGAGCAAGTTGGTGTTATTAAGAAGAGGCTAGCAAAAGCATATGATAGGAAAAAGAGTTATGTAGATGCCATGTGGGTACCCAAACAATTCTCAGTAGGGGAGAAGGTTTTGTTAAGAGTTAAACCTCACAAGAGTTCCATAAAGTTTGGAAAACCATCCAAAATAGCTTTGCGTTGTGTAGGTTTTTTGAGTTTCTTGAGGAAGTCAACCTTGTTGCATATAGAATCTATTTACCATTAGCTCTAGCTAGAATGCATAATTTTTTCCATGTGTGATACCTAAAGAAGTACATTCCAGGAGATAGCCATGTTATTGATTGGAATGCTTTACAAGTACAATACCCAAGAGTGGTAACGATTGAACCTCTCAAGGTGCTTGGAACACATAAGCTTCACTTACATAATAAAGAGGTTCTACAATGCAAGGTCTAGTGGGATCAGAATGCAGAAGATTTTGTTACTTTGGAATACTATGCTAAGCTGATGCAAAAGTTTCCTCAAGTCATACTAGATTTTGAGAACTCTTGTAAATAATGATGTTTTATGATGCTATGTTTTTTGTTTATGTTATGTCCATATTGATACTTATAATCATTAGGTACAATGATTCACAAGGAGGGGAATATGTTACACCCCATTATGGTATTACCTATTTAATTTTACCTTAATGGGTTAAAAATGCTTTAATATAATACTTATGATTGTGTTTTATATGAATCTAAATGGAATTTGATGAATGAATGTTTAATTAAAGTTTATATTTATAATGATTTTGATAGTGATGTGTATGATGCATATGATTGTATTGATATTCACTAACTAGTGTTATGATGTACTATGTTGGATGTAGGAACATGATCGAACCTCCAGAAGAGAGGAGTATCACTCAAGAGAAGAACTTGGTTTGGTAACCCAAATGAACCTATTTGAGCATACACACTCGCACCCTAATTGGTCTAAGTTGAGTTAACTCAGTTTGGGTGATTATTAAGTAACCTTATATCTTGGTTGTGAATGCTTTGTTATTGGTTTATGATCTTGTTTTTTGAGTATTTTGACTAGGATTGTATGATTGATTCTTTACATTGAAATTGAGTACTTTTTATGTGTTCTTTTTTCTATATGTTAGTTGATGAAATATATACATATAATGAATATATATATGCGCATGTCCATGATAACTCATACATGTGAGTATATGTGTGCATGAGTATAGGTAGATAGACATACCTATGCATGCTCATGAACGAGTAACCAATATGTATGGGAGTATTTGTTGTGAATTAGTGTTCGCATGGGTGTTAGGAATATTGCATCATAGAATGTATATAATAATGATAAAATAATAAGGTTTGTACATTAATATTAAGTTGAGAAACAACTTAATATTATAGCATGCTTGTTAGAATTTCATGTGTAGGAAAATATATTATTGAACTATACAAGTGTTTATAGGGATTTGAGTTGTTCAATCAACTCATATATTTAGGAGAGTTGTTATAGGAGGTTTCCTATAAGGGCTGATGCAAGAAGTTGGGTACACAAAAAGTTCAAAAAGTGGAAATATTTTTGCTATTTTTCAGAATTTGTCACACTTGGATTGAAAATTTGAGGCACTTACAAAATGAATCTTAAAAAAATTCAGTAATATGAAATATAGAATTTTGAATCTAGTTTCCAAGTATGTAAATTATTAAAATACCCAGATTATAGAAATTAAATTTTGATAGGGATCTATAAAAACCACTTTTTAAAAGTCCCTATTTTTTTACCATACCAAGTAGGTGTACGGACAACACTTTTTGACCCAAATAAAATTATTTTTCTAATTATTTTTAGGAAAAGAGAGCTAACAACATGAAATTTGACATGGATTTTTTTTTGTAATTTTTGGTTGAATATTTTTTTTTTATTAAATTTTTATTGGCCTTAATTGATGTTTTTAAAATCAACGTGTACGGACAACATAATTGGACCTAAAAAACATTTTTTCACTCTTTTTTTTTCATTGTGTAGAGAATTGTCTGAAGTTTGATGCCATATAATTTTTTTTACAAGAAACTTAACCAATAAAATGTTATTAAAAAACCAAAAAAAATTGATATTTCAAGTTTAAGGACTATTTTGCTTAGAAATTAATTAAAAAATAGAAAACATAATCCAATCTTATCAAAAGTTATATATTTAGAAAGTAGACATTGTGTTCTCTAATGGGTTTTAATTTTATAGATTCATTGAGAAAAAAATTCTATCAGCTATGTTGTCAAAGTTGGACATTCTTCTTCAATCTGCCTTAGTTTTTTAGTTAAAGGTCAAAGGCTAAGGCTCGGATTGCCAAGCCTTTCCCAAGCCTAAAACCAAGGCTGGATGTGGTGTGGAAATTCAATTTTTAAATAACGCGTACACGTTATAGAAACGCATACACGTTATTCAAATGAAACATGTACGCGTTTCATAACGCCTACGTGTTACCCATTGACCCATTTATTTATTTTTAAAAATACCTTTGCAAAACGTGTACGCGTTTCGAGTGTGGAAATTCAATTTTTAAATAACGCGTACGTGTTACAAAAACGCGTATGCGTTATTCAAATGAAACGCGTACGCATTTCATAACACATACCCATTGAACCATTTTTTTAAAATAAATACCTTTCCAAAACGCGTATGCATTTCATAATGTGTACGCATTTTTGGTTCGCATACCTGTAGCTGAGTGCGTATGCATTTGGATTCTGGCTTGGGTACCCAATCCATAACGCGTACACATTTTTTTAGATAATGTGTATGCATTTCCTTCGAAACTTTTTGTTTTGCCCAAAATTTCCCCTCTTCATGTACTCAACTTCTTGCTTTTACCCATAATATAGAATATGAAATCCTATATATATGTAATCTATATTGAATGAAAAATAAGAGAGCTCGTACAATTTTGTTTTTAATTATTCTTACTTCTCTATCCCTGCTCATATTTCTTATATGGTATTAGAGCATTCATGATGCTAGGTCTATGAGAAAACAACAAAGAAGCTACTAGAAAAGAAAAAATGGTTTGATGTCAAGTATTTTTTTAATGGCATTTTTACATTAAATTATCTTAGTTACAGTAAAACTATGATATCTTTCTCGTTTCTTAACAAAATTTCAAAATTTAAAGTGTTTTGGAAATTTGCTAATGAGTAAAACAAAAGCTATTAATGGTTTGAAGATATTTTTTATATTGAGAGAGTAGTTTGAAGCGGATGATTGTAAAATTGAGCTTCAAAGACAAATTTTCTAAGTAGCAAATCAATTGGAGGATAGAGACACAAGAGGTTGGATGACAATCAACGACCTCTCATGAGTCACTAGCAATAAGGTCCTAAATTGCATTAGTGAAAAAACCATTTGTGCCAAAATGACTAAATCCAAAATTGGTTTTCAGGTGGTAGCAGCAACTATCTCATATCATTTATGATCCTAGTAGCAGTGATCTGTAATGGTGGCTACATACGTGATGAGGACTTGGTTCTCAAGCTTTGTAAGTTGTGGTTGGATGTGTTTGTCCTAAAGCACGATTGTTGATTGTTTGTCCCCATTCACAAGATGGTATAAGTGATTGGAATTGCTTGTTCCTGAACCATATATTTGAGGTGTATGGAATGTTATGACTCTCTTTTGCTCAATTAGGGTCTTTCACCTAAAGGAAAGAGATAGATCCCACACCCAAAATTTAGGTGGATCACTCACATAAAGGAATGTATGATGTGATTAAGACTAAATGTAGTAATGTAAATGTAACTATGTAATGAAATTGAATGATTATGAATGCAAAACTAATGAAATGTGAAGTGTTTGAAAACACATTGTGTAATGCAAAAACACCTAGAAATGAAGGTAAACTACCACATAAATGAATGAAACTGAAGAAGTGCACCTATAAACTTGTTGGAGACTTGAAATGACTTTTGAAATGTAGTTGATGCTAATTTTTAGGCCTGGTGGGACTCATTTTCCATATTGGGCGAATCAATCCCAGTTTTGTGAAATTGTTCTGGAGCCCATTTTAGACAAAAGGGTATCCAAAAATGCAAAAAACCAAAATTAGGCCTAGTAGTGGGACTCATTCATCACCCATGGAAAATTATTCCAATTTTTAATTTCTAAATATTCAAAGGTGGAAACAAGAGCCTTTAGTCTGCAGTTTCTACTTCTCCGGGTGTCCAGTTTTGAAACTATCAGATTTTGGCCTGAAAGTGACTTTTTGTGGGTATTTTGACTTATCCAATGAAGAGATGACTTGATCAACTTTGCAATGCAATATTCAATTATTTTTAAGCCTTCAAGATGTCTAAATCTACAAACACACAAGATAAGAAAGGGAGACGTTGGATGTTAGGGCATGGGGGTTTGCCTTAGTCAAACCCCTTTTAGGTAATTAAACCAAAATAGAGAAATAATGTAATGAAGCATACAATAATGGAGTAATTACCTTGCCATGAATATTTCAATCTTGAATTTCTGCAGCAAAACATGGAGAATCTACCCTTGGATTTCTGAAAACTACTATCTTAATGACTTGAAATGATGAAACCCTAACTTGCTTGACTTGAGATGGAATAATGGGTATGTGCATGATTATCATGGAAAAAATAAGCCCTTAAGTGGTGAAAAATTCAAAAAAATCAAAGTTAGGCAACTTGATGTAAAAATTTCAATAAGTTATCTAAATTATTTCAAAAATATGTAAGAATAGAATCTATAGCAAATTGAATGTAGTTTCTAAACTACTAGGTTTATTTAAAAAGAAATATATTTGGTGAAAATTTGAAATTTCAATATAGTAGTACTTAAATTTCAAGGAAAAAATAAGAAGTAGGTGTTTGTCTGACCACCCTAACCACAATAAAATGATAATATTTTTTTATAATATTTTAGATATAAGTAGAGGACTCATGTCCTGATGTGATGCATTTTTTTTATAATTTTTTTCCAAGTAAATAATTAATTATAAATTTTTTATTACAACTTTTTAAAAATATAAAAACTCGCATGTTTGACCACCTTAACTTGGTCAAAACTTCATGAAACTCAATTTTTTTTTAATCCTGTAGTATGCAAAGCATATAATATGATGCATGTTTCGGATTCAAAAAATATGATACTATTTGAAAGCTATAGATGTTTTTCCATCAGCCCATCAATTAGGACTTTAGTTATAATTCAACTACAAAATGAATAATATTTTTTTATTAAATTCAAATTAAAGCATAATTTATATTGTTGGGAAGCTAAGAATCTCCTTTAAAACCCTTTTCGTTTCATCAATTTTAGGGGAAAAAAAAGTCGTCAGCCACATACCCTACACATACCCATCATATCGCCACTTTTTGGCCCATCATGGTTCTACACATACCCGATATGATGGATGAATAATGGAAAATGGTTATGATCTATGGTTTAGAGAGTTGATTTTATAGGCAATTCACCTTATTAGCCTATAAATTGGATCCCCAAGGCCGACATGTAAAAATAATAAACTTAAATTTATGTTTTTCTCACTCAAAGGTCAAATTTGGCCCAAATGGGACTCATTCTCCACCTTGGGTGAACAGTTCCACCTTGCAAGGACTCATTCACCACAGGTAGTGAATTAGTCCCAGTGGGGCCCATTTGACAACTAGGATGATAGGAAGTAAGGAAATAAGGTTTATATGATGCCTATGTCAGTTATTTCATCAAATATTGCCTTGGGATGCACAATATGTGTTAATAGGGGCCTATTAGTGATGATATAAAGGTCAATTAGGGCTTGGGACACATAATTCAATGTGAAAGTGTGATTAAATACACTTTACAACACTAAAATGAGGTCCACACTACCTAGGAAGGAACAACATCCAATCTGAATGTGTAAAACACATTACAACACTAGAATAAAGTTAAGCTTATTTTACAAGTGTTCTAGATTGATATGAGGATAAATTTTATAATGTTGAATTAGGGGGAAATGGGTTTATTAAGCCTAAAAAATCGTGAAAGTCTTTTACAACACTTTACAACACCTTTACAAGACATCATTAAATGCATTTGAAAGGGTCCAAGATCCAGTCTGGATGTGAAAAACACCTCACAACACCAAATCAAGGCCTTATTAAGTCCAATTTTGATTTGTAATTAGAGTTTACAAAATTAACTTGTAAATTGATTTGAATTACAGTTTCTCTCGATCCAGGCAGTATTGCATGATTATGCTTCTTAACTGTTGAAAATGTAAAACTAGTTCGTTAAACTTTATAGAACTTGAAAAGATTATCTAACTACTATAATGTTGCAATTAGAAATAAAATTCTGAATGAAAAATGAAAAGAAATAGAGAGAATGATAGATAGAAGATAGAAGAATAAGATAGAAGATCAAAACATGCAGGTTGATAATAGAGTTCGTCCAATTAGGACTACGTCTCTGGGTCCGCTTCTCAAGTAGGTCTGCTTTATTAATGTTGACAAGCAATTGAATTTCCTTGTTACAATATCCAAGCTCCAAAACCTGCATAACATTTCTCACAATCTCCTCTCAACACTTGAAGACACTCAAAAGGCCTTTGTGCTTACAATATTCTCCTCCAAAGAATTATTTCTCCAAAATGAACTTGACTAATTCTCCTTGTTACAATTTTCTCCAAGAAAATTCTACTTCCTTTACAAGAAAATAAGACCCTTTTTATACAAATTTATTTGCTAATATGGCTTTAACCATATTATTTTGCAAATATTGCATATCTCCTATTTTTACATCATATGATTTTTACAAATCTCCATAAACCTCATAATTCCCCCTTTTACAATAAAAATCAATAATATCCCATTTAAAAGTCTTCAAAAAGAAATCCCCCTTTGGCTTTTATAATTCTAAGCGATACAATAAAAAAAAATAACCCCTTTAATTATGAGCCATTATAATTTTGGATAATAAAATCCCTTTTAAAAGAATGGCTTATAATTCAAGCCTTTAATCCTTTCGGGATTTATTCCTTTAATAATCTTTATGAATTATTTTAGTTCTTATTTAAGCCCCTTATAATTTGGGCTTAAAGGGGTTAATTGTTGAAATATGAGTTTACAGATTTTTTTCTCTCCTTGTTTTATGGGCAAGGCAAGAGGATTTTAAGGGATAAAATCCCACCAAATCCTCCCCTTTTCTTTTAATTTTTAAGCCATATATTTTTTCTTTAACAATATGATTTAATCCTTCTTTTTTTCCACCATGTCAGTGCCAACTCACTACTCCTGCCACATCACCACCTACCACGTCACATGTCGACATCATCATTTTGACTAAGTTTGACCAAAACTTTGACCGGCTCTATCTTGCTCATATGGACTTCATTTAACGTGATTCAAAAGACATCAGAATCATATTGATGAGCCCTTCGACATGACGATGTTTTTACTTGGATTTGAGGAGATCAATTTTTCACTCCTTTTGACCACCTGATTCGCCTATTTGACCAAACCTTTGACTACACATAACTTCTGCATTCAGACTCCTTTTGAGCCCGTTCAAGTTGCGTCAGGATTGTGTCAGTGAGCTCTTTCCAATGATGTCAATTTAGATGAATTCTGAAACTATGAAATTTTTAGGTATTTTGGATCCACTTGGATCATTCCTCCCCATTGATAAGCTTGTGGGCCTCCAAAAGTCTGTTTTATGTTCAATTTGAGCTAGGGAAATGTTGGTCCACTTGCCCAGTATCAGCTATCCTTCCTGTTGAAATTTTGAACATCTGACCCATCACAAACACAAAGAAATATGAGAAACTTTGTTCATACCATCAACTACATGTTCATCAATATTCACTATCACATTCATCATCCACATAGAAATAACTAGTAGACTAACAAGCAACAATATTGAATACACTGATGTGAAGGAAATATTATCAACATTCTGGATCTCCTGAATAGGAACATTGTTAGAAAATGAAACATTCAAACCCTCTTTTACCACCTCTGGCTGAAGGCCTAGTTTTGCTTGCAATTGATCCTCACACTATATTATCTATGACACCCTATCATCTTCATTCTTAGTATCACTAGTTGTTACAGACATGAGAGTTAAAGCATTGCTTTCATTTACAATCATTTTCATATGCCCTGTGTTTACAACAGATCTATCATTCTTCATGTGATGAGATTTTACAATATATTCAATTCCATAAACAAATGATACCTATTATGTTCCTTGTAGAAAATGACCTTTTTGTCATACAAGTAAGGACTACCTAGAACCATCCCACAAATGTCAACCAGAATAACATCTAACTCTACCTCATCTACAAACTTGGATGTGATTGCAAATTGGAGTTTACATTGCTTTCACACATGTAGCCTAGCATTATCATTCACCTAACCCAATGCATAGGGTCTAGGACAAGGAGTTGTTTTTAATCCAAATTGCTTAACAACTTGTTCAAAGATTAAATTCACTTGTGATCCACTATCTATGAGTGCATCAATCTTGCTTTTTTTTGCAATATCCCTTATATGAAACAATTCATTCCTCTTACTTTCAACAGGTACTTCATTACACTTTGATGAAGAAGCATAGGAACTAGTACTGAAAAAATGAATATTACCTTTGATACCCACAACTAAGATCTTGGTTTCATCATTAGAACTAGATCCGAGATCCTGCACGATAATTGTAATTTTTTTCTTACCCTTTTGATCCTTGAACCACTTTGGCTTCTGATTAGGATGGAATTTCCAACATCTTACATCTTCGTGCCCTTCCTTCTTGCAATGTGAGCAATAAGGATTTTCATCCTCTTTCTTTATAGGAGTTGTTCGTTGTGATTTCTCTTTCCCTTTCTTGCTTCCTTTGTGCTTACTTGAGTCCATCAACAGATTGTCATGGCTATTCCTTGAGCTTGTTTCCAAATGGATAGCTTGTACACTAACTTCATCAATGTTAGTTGGATTAAACATAAGTATGGTATGCCTCAACTTTTCATGTAATCCACCTATATACTTTAACAAATTTTCTTATGTATATAATGGAATGCCCAAAATTAAAGCTCTTTTCCTAAAATCTTGTGTATAATCCTATACACTTTGTCCTTTTTCTTGCTTTAATTATTTCCAATTCATTACAACTTTTTGCATATTCCCTAATGGACAGAACTGTTTCTTTAATACAGATATAAACTCAAACCAAGAAGAAATAATTTTTCCATAACAACTTAGATCCTCCTGTGTTCTACTCTCCCACCAAATTAAAGTTGTGCCTCCTAGGCAAAGAGTAGCTAATTGGATTTTTGTGAGAATATTCAGTAAAATTCTAAATTCTACAACAAACTTCAAATTTTTTAATCCAATTATCAAGTTTTTCTACATCTAGTTCTCCATTATACATTGGAAAATTACATTTAACATTGAAAGTTTCAACAAAGGTGAATTAACTTCAAATTTCACAAGTTGTTCCTTTTTAGAAGAGTTAGATGAAGAGGAAGAAGATGCAGAAGATGAAAAGGAAGAAGATGGAGGTTCAAGAGGTTCACTACCACCTCCTACTCCTTTACCTTTGTCACCTTTCAATGAGGATTCAACTTCCTCCTTCTTTCTGTTCTTGAGTTCCTTTTTCCTCTATCACTCTTGCCTCTCTTGGAAAATAACTTCCACCATAGCCTTCATTTTGAGAAATGCTTTCTAGAAAGCTTTCTCATCAAGCTCTATAGGACTTTGTTCAGGTACCATCTCTCCTTGTGGAAAAGTCCTTCATTTTCCAATCTCAGGATTGAACTCGATAAGTGCACCTTCTCCTTGCTTCAATTTCAACCTGGTTAACATTCACTTATGCAATTTCTTGCAAAACGGACTCTGATACCAACTTGATTTGTAATTAGAGGTTTACAAATTAACTTGTAAATTAAATCTAATTATAGTAATTTCTCGATCTAATGCAGAATTGCATGATTATGTTTTTTAACCATTGAAAATACAATAAGGTACACTTTAAAATCAATTATTGAAAAATAAACAGAATTGAAGTAGAGAGAAATTGAGATAGAAGACATAAGAATAAGACAAAGAAATAGAAGGATCACAAGCGCAAATTGATAACGAAGTTCGTCCAATGTGGAATACGTCTCTGGGTTTGCTTCTCAATGTTGGGACTGCTTTATTGATATCACCAAGAAAAATTATGCTTTGTTACAATACCTAAGCTCCAAGAACCTACAATAATCTCTCCACAATCTCTCACTCTTTTACAAATTTTGGTGTATGCAAACACCTTGAAATTTTCTCTCAAAAAAAACTCTAACTCTCCACCTTTCACCAAGAGCATAGAAAACTCCCCAAAAATTACTTACAAAATACTTAGCTAAAAACCCCTTAACTAAATAGCCAAACTCACCCCCTTTATATACAAAAACATTTTCCTATTATGGTGTTAACCATAATATTTTACAAATCATCCCAATCTACATAAAAGTCTCTAAAATCATCCCCTTAAATTACAAATAAATCTCTCGAGTTAATTATCATCCCTTCAAAATAAAAGAATAATTTTCCTGAGAATAACCCATCTTTGGCTTGTATTTTATAAGCCTTACAAATTGAACTAACCCCCTTTTAATAAACTTGAAATTATCCCATTGATAAAAATTCGTCCCCTTTTATTAGGGGTCTTCTCTAATATAGGGGTTTAAAAATGAATTTGTTTTTAATAAAGGGTTTCAAATCCCTTAAAATAGGGATTACCACTTAATAATAGGGTTGAATTTAAAATTTAAATGGTGATCCCATTTTATAGGAGGGCTTTGATTTTAATGGGAAATCCCATTTATTAAGGAGAGCCACGTTTAAAAAAAGGGGAAGTGATTTTTTTTTTTTTTAAATAAATGGGATTTAAAGTGGCTATTTAAAGGGGAGCATTCTCCTTTAAAGAGGGAGGGCCCACCTCTCCTCTTATATATATATATATATTGTTTTATATATTTTATTATTATTATTTTTTTATATAAAACAATAATATGCCACCTTTTTCCAATAATGGCCTGCCACGTGGAGAGGTGAGATGACGTTGAGTGTCAAGGGTTGATTGGTTGTTGTGCTAACTGGATGATGACTGGGTGTTGATGTCATCATGCAATTTTGACCCAATCTTTGTCCTTCCATAACTTCACCATATAGACTTCTCTTTCCAATGCAACTCATTTCACAAAAATCAGAGTATGTATGGCGAAGTTATGAAGGTCAAAGATTGGGTCAAAATTGCATAATGATGTTATCACCCAGTCATCGTCTAGTCAGCACAACGGCCAATCAACCCTTATCACTCGGTGTCATCTTACCTCTCCACGTGGCAGGCCATTATTGGAAAAAGGTGGCATATTATTGTTTTATATAAAAAAATAATAATAATAAAATATATAAAACAAATATATATATATATATATAAGAGGAGAGGTGGGCCCTCCCTCTTTAAAGGAGAATGCTCCCCAAATAGCCACTTTAAATCCCATGTTATTTAAAAAAAAAAAACTTCCCCTTTTTTTAAACGTGGCTCTCCTTAATAAATGGGATTTCCCATTAAAATCAAAGCCCTCCTATAAAATGGGATCACCATTTAAATTTTAAGTTCAACCCTATTATTAAGTGGTAATCCCTATTTTAAGGGATTTAAAACCCTTTATTAAAAACAAATTCATTTTTAAACCCCTATATTAAAGAAGATTCCTAATAAAAGGGGACGAATTTTTATCAATGGGATAATTTTAAGTTTATTAAAAGGGGGTTAGTTCAATTTGTAAGGCTTATAAAATACAAGCCAAAGATGGGTTATTCTTGGGAAAATTGTTCTTTTATTTTGAAGGGATGATAATTAACCCAGGAGATTTATTTGTAATAAGGGGATGATTTTAGAGACTTTTATGTAGATTGAGATGATTTGTAAAATATTATGGTTAACACCATAATAGGAAAATGTTTTTTGTATATAAAGGGGGTGAGTTTGGCTATTTAGCTAAGGGGTTTTTAGCTAAGTATTTTGTAAGTAATTTTTGGGGAGTTTTCTATGCTCTTGGTGAAAGGTGGAGAGTTAGAGTTTTTTTAGAGAAAATTACAAGGTGTTTTCATATACCAAAAATTGTAAAAGAGTGAGAGATTGTGTAGATATTATTGTAAGTTCTTGGAGCTTGGGTATTGTAACAAAGCATAATTTTTCTTGGCGATATCAATAAAGCGGTCCCAGCATTGAGAAGTGGACCCAAAGACGTAGTCCACATTGGATGAACTCCGTTATCAATCTGCACAGTGTGATCCTTCTATTTCTTTGTCTCATTCTTCTCTCTTTTGTCTCAATTTCTCTCTAGTTCAATTTAGTTTATTTTTCAATAATTGATTTTAAAGTGTACCTTATTGTAATTTCAACAGTTAAAAAACATAATCATGCAATTATGTATTAGATCGGGAAATTATTGTAATTAGATTTAATTTACAGGTTACTTTGTAAACCTCTAATTATGAATCAAATTTATCATCAATTATTCCCCAAATAAAGCAAGTTGCCTTTTTTTCTATAGTACATTTAGCCCCCACTTTAGTGAGAGGATGAACTTGCTTCAAACTCACACTAAAGTAGACATTCAAGAGAGATCCAAGTGTATAGATCCAGATGACAAATAATGAAAAATATCAAGAAGGTAGTCAAGCCATCAAGATACATAATCATGCAATGGCAAGCAGCAGAAGGAAGAGAAATGAAAGTGAGGTGGATCAAGCTTCAATCATTTGTCTAACTAGTTGTGGATCAGATCTAGGCTATTTTTCCAAAAAGAAAATTCATACTCACTTTGGGGTGATGGAACTTATGGCGGTCCGCTAGGTGAGAAAGCCCAAAAGGTGAGAAACATACACTGGTTAGTATGCACTCACAAACACATAGGTGGCTATGGGGAAAGTCATGCCTCAGAATGGGCTTCCCACTCAACCATATCAAATTTATACCTCCAGATAACTTTAACAAGGTGCCACAAAGGAAAATGATTTTTGAACTCTATGAAGTAAGAAAAACTTCATATGCTTGACACTCATAGGCATTGTTAAGTGAAATATGGTGTAATGAATGTTCAAAGGGATTTTACTTAGTTCTTGCAAGATCCCATCTTAGGGAACATTGTTCCAAATGCTTCTAAGAGAGGAAAAGTGCAAATAGTCTCATCTTGTTTCCAAGAGAGGACAAGTGCAATGTCTCATCCTAGGTAACATTGTACCTAATGCTTCCTATTGGAAGATGGTCAGTGCTCCCCTCGGGATTTGTGACATGGACTAACCACCTCCCATGGATTTGTTAACTCTGGCAGTTCTATTGGGCATTAATAGGTCAATCTTTTGGTGCAATGACAATTGTGGGGCCAACAATTGGTATCAGAACCAAAGGTGCCAAGTTCGAATCCCCTCAAGTAACGCTGAGGGGGATTTTGTTGGAAGATGGTTAGCGCTCCCCTCGGGATTCGCGACATGGACTAACCACCTCTCGTGGATCCGTTAACTTTGGAAGTTGTATTAGGCATTAATAGGTTGATCTTTTGGTGCAATGGCAACTGTCAGACCAACACTTCCAAGAGAGGGAATCATAAGAAAAATAAAATCACGCAATGAAATGTGAGTGGTGATGTATGCCCCTACTTTAAAGCAATTGCGAACACCAATACTATGAGAAATTGCTTTAAAGTAGAAGAAGAAGAAGACATGAGAGCTTACTCGGAAAGCCCTATGCCAAGTTATATGTTTTTGATAGACTACATCATGAAAAAGGGGAAGTATGTTACATGCGAGCCTACTTAAGCCATGTTGTCCACATCCCAAGCTTGCTCTTATATATTTATGAAAGGTTAACGACTAGCCAAAGGAGGAAACTACAAGTGACATATGAGGACAAGGCTACTAAACCACTTTTCCCCCACTGAGTGCAAGACAAAGGTGAGCCGAAACAATTGATGAAATGTAGGTGAGAGTGAAAATTGGTACCAATTAGAGGAATTAGGTGCCCCCATAGAAGGAAGAATACCAAACTCCTAAAAATGTTGGATTTTACTACTCAAAGCCTTACATTTATTAGTGGAATGACCATGAACTCTATGATAGGAGCATAATGAAGTCTTGTAAGAGAATTTCTTTCAATTTTTGGGTGGGAGGGTGATCAAGTGATCTTGGAGGAGTATCGACAAGATACCCTCTTGATCAATGGTAGAGGTGGTCTTGTGGTTTGTGTCAAAGATACATCTTGCTTAGTATTAGATGTCCTACTTACACAAGTTTCTCTAGATTGTGAGATTTTTTTCTCACTCTTAGAGGAGGAGGGAAAATCTATCAAATGCAAATCATGAACGTTTTGCAAGATGACATTGACATTAAGCAAAGTTGTGTTTGTTTGTTGTATGCCTTGTAAAGGAGACCAATTAAGACCACTAGTGTCAATGAGTTTAGGATGGATGATTGCTAAGGATGATTTAGGAGTATGTTGTGCGAGATTGTTGATGTTGAGTGGAGGCTTGGTGATCTCTATCAAAGGACAATAACCAAGACCATGAGTGGTTTGTTGTGTGATTGGGTCTATAGGGGTACGAATGCCTTGTTTGTTAGCACCATATCCTTTTCCACTATATCCAAGTTGTTTCATAATCTCATAACCTTGTCCATAAATATTTTTTATTGTTTTTAGATCGGGTAGTTGTTCGTTGTTGTGTTTGTCAAAGGTTGTTGTGTAGTTTGCTTCTTTGTCTAAAGTGATTGAGGCGGATGTTGTTGAAAGGTTGTCTGAATTTTGTGTTGTCATTATCATTTTTTCTTTCCCTTATTGAAACTTTGTGTATTATTTTGTACTCGCCCATGAAGTCATGTTTGAAATCCAAGGAACCCCAATCATCTTCTAATAGCATTATGACTTGTTCAAGTTATGTTGTTGTTTATCTTTTTGTTGTGCAAGTTCCACTTGTCTGGTTGGTGTTAAAGTGTTCAATGGGCTCTCTTTGTTTTTCTCAAGTTGCAAGACACTATAAGGCTCATGATTAGAGTCGAGTGTGCACACTTTATTGTTGTAGATGTATTTCATTTTTTGATGAAGAGTGGAAGGCACACCATTCATTGTATGAATCCACGACCTTCCTAGAAGAAGGTTATATGAAAGATCATGAGGCATAACCTAGATCGGTGTGTTCAATGTGACTTCTCCAACTGTAATAGGTAATGTAATCACACCAAGCAGTGTCTTTTCGACATTGTCAAAGCCCTTAATAGATAAAAAATTTGGTTGAATTTTTTACTTATCAACGTGAAGCCTATCCAAAAGGTTTACAATATACACATTAAGGGTTGTGCCATTGTCAATTAGGGTTCGCTTTATCCCTATCTGATTGTATTGAGCAATGATCATGAAAGCTTCATTTTATTTTTGCACTTCCAAAGGGGGGAGTTCACTTTGGTGGAAAACAATGTTAGCATTTATTCCTTGGATCATAGCTGCTATGTCAATTGGTTGTGCATTAGAAGGGATAGGAACTTGTTGCAAGGTTGTTTGGATCATGTTGTGATAGTGGGGGATGCTTGAATAAGATCCCATAAGGATATCTTAGTAGGAGTATTCTTTAGTTCAACAAGATTGTACTCCTGAATGTGTTAATTTAATCAAGGATCTCTAGGAAAAATAGGATTTGGAAAAGGTAAGGGTGTTGGTCTGGGTTGTTGTGGTTGCGGATTATTTCTAGTGTTATATGTATGAGAAATGGTATTATGACTCAGTTGTTGTGACACATTAGTTTGAGGTGGGTAAAGAGTAAACTCGGGTTTAGGTGGAGGTGAAGGTTTATGTGACAATGGATAAATGATAAGTTGAGGTTGAATAATATTAACATCCCTTAGTGAATGAGAGTCTAATAGGGGATTTTCATTGTCATGTAAGGGCATAATATTATTATTGTCAGTGTTATCTTTGTCTCAAATCATAATATCCTCCATTGAAGGAGAATTCTTAGGAGAACAACAAACCACATGTTCTTGACAATTAAGGCTTGGTTCTTCCACAATAGCTTCATCACCAATAGGGGAATGATCAATGATGGGATTATCAAGAGGGGGATGATTATGATAAGGTGTTAGTTGAGTGTCCATTTTCTTTAATGCCTCATTCTCTTGTTCCATATTATCCATCCTATGAGGAGAGCTTGTAATAGGTTCATCCAAGGTTAATGTTTGTAAAGTAGCTTCATCACAAGTGGGGGAGGCATCAAGAGAAGGACCACTATGGTTTTCAAATAGATTGTCCCAAATGGGAGGAGCATTAGGGAAGGGAGGATCAAGGGTTTTATGATTCTTAATAGGGATGTCTTCTAACACCAACCTATCCTCTTTACATCGAGGAGGGATATTAGGAGATGGAAAAGTTTGATTGTCATGGTTATGGAGACTAGGTAGGGTGATACTTAGAAATGTTTCTATGATCTCATGTTTTTGTTGTCTAACATATTCCAAAGGGAAATAAGGAGATGGACAATCAAGACCCTCAAGTCTTGTAACTTCCTTCACCAAGATACCTTCGTCACTAATAGGAGAGGTATTGGGAGAAGAACAAGTATGTGTGTTTTGATTATCTACACCTCCATTCGCACCAATGGGTAATGTAATATTAAGGATTGTGTCAATGGTTTGAATATGTTTTTTAATGACCTCATCGTTGTAATAAAAATTGAACTCATAAGAGGGAATTTTGTATTTAAGCAATCCATTTTGAACGAAATCAAAGCCAAATCTTTTGAAAGAAAACATGTAATGATGAAAAATAAAGGAAAGTGCATTGCAAAAATGAAATGTTTAAATGCAATTTTTAGATGCGAAACAAGTAATTTGTTGATTACATTATTCAACAACTTGAAAAAATGAAATGTTGCAAATAAAAAATTAAACAATGCATGAAATGAGCTATTTTAAGCTAGATCTAATGAAATACATGTTACAGAAACTCAGCTAACTAATACAAGTAGGTAATGGCACCAAACAAAAACTAAAAAATAGAGTTTTCAATTCTGTAAAGGGTAGTTTCAGAGGTGAAAAGGGACTGATTTTCCTAAGGTGACAAATGAGTCCCAGTGTGGACTTTATTCAAAAAAATTAAAAAAATTTGAGTTATCTTGATGTTTTTTGAGTGCTATGATGTAGGCCTAAGATAAAAATGCAGAATTTTAGAAAATTTAAATGAATTTAAATGCCAACAATGCAACCTAAATGCATGTTTTATGAATGCAAAATTGGAAACCCAACATGCTAGTTAACTAATGCAAACCCTAATCCAAAGTCAATGCAAGGATAGATCTAATGAAGGACTCCAAATCAGAAAAGAGAAGTATTCAAAAAGTAGGTTCACCAAAATGAACCATATATTTTAGGTGTATGGAATGCTATGACTCTCTTTTGTTGAATTAGGGTCTTTCACCTAAAGGGAAGAGATAGATCCCACACCCAAAATCTAGGTGATTCAATCAAATAAATGAATGTATGATGTGATTAATACTAAATGCAGTAATTTAAATGCAACTTAGTAATCAAATTTATTGATTATGAATGCAAAACAAATGAAATGTGAAGTGTTTGAAAACACATTATGTAATGCAAAAACACCTAGAAATGAAGGTAAACTACCACAAAAATGAATGAAACTGAACAAGTGCACCTATAAACTTGATGGAGACTTGAAATGACTTTTGAAATGTGACTAATGCTAATTTTTAGGCCTGGTGGGACTTATTCACCATTCCAGATGAATTAGTCCTAGTTCTGTGAAACTGTTATGGAGCTCGTTTAAGACAAAAGGGTATCCAAAAATGCAGAAAAAAAAAAATAGGCCTAGTAGTGGGACTCATTTTATACCCATGGTGAACTAGTCCACTTTTGAATTTCTAAAGATTCAAAGGTGGAAACAGGAGCCTTCAGTCTACACTTTCCACTTCTCCAAGTGTCCAATTCTAAAACTGTCAGATTCATACCTGAAAGTGACTTTTGTGGGTATTTTCACTTATCCAATGAAGAGATGACTTGAAAAAAATTTCAATGCAATCTTCAATGATTTATAAGCCTTCAATATGTCTAAATCTACAAACACACAAGACAAGAAAGGGAGATGTTGGATGTTAGGGCATGGGGGTTTGCCTTGGTCAAACCCCTTTAAGGTAATTAAACCAAAATAGAGAAAGAATGTAATGAAGCATGCAATAATGGAGTAATTATCTTTCCATGAAGATTGATCTCGTTGGACTCAAGTAACACTAAGAGAGGGGATGAATCAGTGTTCAAAAATTTTCTTATTTTATTCCAGATCTTAAACCATTCACAACACTTAAACAAAAATAAATATGCAAGCACATGAAGGAGACAATAAAAACACCATAACACCAAGATTTTTACGTGGAAACCCTATTAGGGGAAAAACCATAGTGGAGATTAATCCACAATTTATAATCTATTAAAAGTATGAGAAAATAGGGAATACGCATGCATTCAGGCACACTGCCTAGAGCTCACCACTTACATGAAGGCTCATTGCCTTACAAAATGATTGGATTACAAAAAAAGGTTTAACTAAGAGGATAGCATCTGAAAATGCCTAGTTTCAGTTCTAGTGAAGCTCAGTAATCGATCTATTGTCCTTCTAACTGATTCAACACTTCTGTGTTGCTCTGCTCTAACTCTCATCACAAAACCTTTAATGTACAAGTGAAACTATACATAAATCACTCAAACACCCTTCTGATATTTGCAACACACACCTGCTCTACTTTTTCACACCTATTCACACTTCAAAATGAATTAGCGATCTCATATATATATATATATATATATATATATATATATGCTACCAAGATTGAAATCGTTCCAAGTCAGCTTCAACAAAATATGAAATATTCTCCAACAGTCGGCTCAAATCACAAATCATATTTAATGCACACCCATCAAAGTCAACCAAACCATAGCTAGGACCCAAAACAAAATTTCCAACACAAGAAACAATTCAAAACTTATTCCTTATACATTTGCAACATGCTACATTCACTAAGTCAGCCACCATGAGCAAATAAATAGAAAAATAACCTTTCTGAATATCCTAACTTATACACCAATTGATGCGACACCACAAAACTTAGTAGTCAGGTAATATAGATGCTTAACAACCTTCCCTGAGATCCAAAAATAAAAATGATGATCTGGTGAAGCATACAGATCGACATACTAATTGGATACCTTGTTCTTCATTTTCTTTGCCGGTAAAACTATGATCTTTACTTTTCCTTCCGGTATGAGTGAATCCTGATCTGCAGACCAAAATAATGACTTAGGTTGCCATCAATGACAACACTAGAAGCCATATACCAACAATTTCCCCCTTTGTCATTGATGGCAATACTTAGTGAAAAATGACTAAGTGTCAAAACCAATATGATTATGCTCTCTCTCCCATTTTACATTTCAAAATTTCAAAATTCAAAACACAGCTCCCCCTTAGAATGATAAGGAATTTTTCACTACTCTCTCCCCATCTTTGACATCAATGAAAAACATCTTTTTCACTGCACTCATTCCTTCTTCCAAAAATTAAAATTTGAAGAAATACAACTGTTACTTGGTTCAGAAAATTATTTTGTACTTATCTTTCATTTCTGAAAGAAACTTCTTCCATGTTTCCACTACAATCCCAATTATTATGACCAAGTTGTTGTTCTCAAATGTCCTGTTAATAATCTAAATGAGAGATTCTAGAATAGTGATTTCCTCTTCTAATTTTTCTCCTTTCCTCAGAACCTCAATCAACTGCTCCAATCTGCATTTGGTTAAATCCATCACTTTCCAAAAGGTTTCCACAAGGCTCTTTTTGGTGAAGTGAAATTTTGCATGCTCAGACTGTAACTCTTGAATCCTTTTCTTGACTACACCATCCTTATCCTAAAACATGTTATAATCCTGACCAATTTTGATTAACTCGGCTTCAATCCACTCCATCTTTTCCTTGTATCTCCCAATGATATGAGGCGAACGAAGACAACAGTTGTAAATGTTATTTATTGAATTTATGCATTGCCTCAAGACATTCATTTGTCTTTTCAATTTGGTAAGAGATAGCCTAAACTGCTCCTTCAGATGTAGAATTATTTCTTCCACTTTCCTTTATGAGGACTCAGAGACCATAGCATCCTTAATGTGGGTATGTGCAAGATCATCATGGAAAAAATGGGCCCTTAAGTGGCGAAAAATTCAAAAAATCAGAGTTAGGAAACTTGATGTAAAAATCTGAATAATTTAATATTATTTCAAAAATATGTAAGAATAGAATCTATAGAAAATTGAATGTAGTTTGTAAACTACTAGGTTTTTTTTTTTTTAAATCTATTTGGTGAAAATTTGAAATTTCAATGCAGAGTACTTAAATTTCGGAAAAAATAAGTAGGTGTCTATCGACCAACCTAACCACAATAAAATGATAATATTTTTTATAAGATTTTAGATATAAGTAAAGGTCTCATGTCCCGATGTGATACATATTTTTTGTAATTTTTTTCCACGTAAATAATTAAATATAATTTTTTATTACAAATTTTAAAAAATATAAAACTTCATGTTGACCACCTTAACTTGGTCAAAACTTTATGAAATTCATTTTTTTAATCCTATAGTATGCAAAGAATATAATGTGATGCATGTTTTGGATTCAAAAATGCGATACCGTTGAAAGCTATAGATTTTTTCAACTAGCCTATCAATCGGGACTTTAGTCGTAATTCAAATAGAAAATGAATAATAATTATTTATTAAATTCAAAGTAAAGCATAATTTATATTGGTGGAAAGCTGAGAATTTCCTTTTAAAACCCTTTTTTTTATCAATTTTGGGTAAAAAAAAAAGTCATTAGCCACATACCCTACACATACCCATCATATTGCCACTTTTTGGCCCATCATGATCCTGCACATACCCATGCATTCGATCGTTTCTTCAGAAAATACATTTTGCAAACTCTCCAAACCAATGCTATTGTGTACAAGATAAGTACTCAATGTGCTCTCGATCAAGTTCTGCTCATATGAGGGTCTCTTAGACCATAAGTCAGCAATTTTTTGCATCCCATCTTTCTCCTAAACAATTTGCAGTATCTTTGCTTTGGATAAAACATCTTCTTCGCTTCCTTCTTCCATTACTACATCCAATTCAATTGATTCTATTTCTTCCCTTGGAGTGTACTCATCAGATTCCTCATCTGGTATGTCCACAATTACTTGTTCTTTACCTTTTCCTTCAATTTTTAGAGACTTGCGTGTCGAAGGAGTGTAAACAACAATCTCTTTAGCTCTTTTCTTCTTCCTTTCCATTTCACCAGAAGAAGATCCAACTTCACGTGTTTTCACCAGAATGGAAATGCTAATTGCACCAAACTTCCCTAGCAATTCCTTAAAGAAATTTGCATACTCTTGCTCATAGTTTGCCAAAGTATTAGAATGTTCAAAACTTTGTTTGCAAACCAGCTCATTTTCTTTCCAAACAACATCATCGATTTATGACAAGCAATTCAAAAAATACATCACAAGACATATGACCAAGGTACCAAATCTGAAGGGGTAATATGCCTCCTTGGTAAGTTTCACATTTTCCATCAATTGATCTTTTAGCAATCCCCATTGATCAAAATCATGATCCTCCATTATCATTTTATGAGAGATATAAATTGCGCCTGACGAGGTTGTGCCTTCCTTGTTTCTAAAAAATATTTTGTATGAAATTCCATGTGCAATGTACCTTGTTATCAGATCCTTGGTCGTTGAAATTATTAGAGCCCTTTCATCTCCTATTACTCTAGTTAGGGTTTCGACCTCCTTGTTTTGAATCGACTTATTTTTTGGAATATCCTCAACATTGCATGGTCCAGTTAGATTTTTGATTACCTCTTTCAAAATTTGATAGGGTTTAACTAGAGTTAGATTGTCATCATTCAATCTATTCAAGATAAACCTAACAACTTCTGCATTATCAAATTATGGGAATTCACTCCAAATGTCTAGACTTTTATGTTTTACACCTTCAATCCATTTCAATTCATCGGTCGAAAACATATTTCTCACATCCCTAATATTTTTACTATTGTATTCATCTAAATTCACAATTCCTTTGATTTGCTTCATTTTCCATATCGAATGAGTTTCTATCGAGCACTAAATTAAGTGAGAATTTTGTAAGCAACTAGAATACCTAATGAATTCACCACTGAATTAACCTTTACTCCTTCAAAATTTTGTTGTAGAGGCTCTCCTTCTATTCTTCTTCGATGCAAGGTGATAAATGAGGGTTCCAAATACCCTTTTATAACTCACACACCTAACCTCTTTAACACGTTAATTTTTTTTCCCTAGGTGTTTTGGATACTCTGCTTTCTCAGACAGCAAAAAGAAAAATTCATCTGTGAACCTTCTACTTCTCAAATTTCTACATAAATGACCACTAATACAATTTGTAAACTGATAAGTAGGAGGTATTCTGCTTCTCATGAAACATGGGTCAATGAGTTTGACTCGAAACTACACGGTTGAATCCTGATAGCAATATCATAATTTGTAAACTATTTAGCACAACTACTGACAATTTCCTGTATTCTGGTGTCAACTGCTGACAAGGGGGAAAAGGATATTCTTGAACAACTCCCCCTAGGCCAATGGCCTGAGATCAATTTCTGAAGGAATTACCAGAACCTGCTTCTGATTCGGGCTTATTTCCTTCATTAGATTCACTCTTCCTTACCCATGTTTTCTTCATCTGATCTCTTATCTCTTCCATAGTCATTTTCCCTTTTCCTTTATCATCTTTTTTGTAAAATTCTACCTTGGTATAACAAACCTCTTCAATCCATGTATTTGTTTTTGTAGAATCTTGCAATGTGACCAAATCTGTTGCAATTGTAACACACATAATTTCTTTGTCTAGATCACTCATTCCATTGATTTCCTCTTGACCTACATTGATTAGAAATATTCCCATATCTTCCACAGGTGTAGCATTTAACATTCCTTACACTAACAGACATGCTTATGCATTCAATTGACTTATGACCAAACTTGTTGCAACTAAAACATTGACCAGAAAAATATGGATTGCTTGAACTTATTTTACTTCTACACTGAGAAGCCATATGACCAATTTTATTACAAAAAAAGTAGTGACCATTAAAATTTTGAGCATCGGGTTGTCTTATCGGATACCTTCTTCCTTTTTTTCATTTGATATCTTTGTTTCAAATCCTTAAGTTCAAATCCAAAGCTTTCTCCTTTCTCATATCCAAGACCTCGCTTGTTATTTTCATCCTTCTGTCCTTTAGTCAACTCATCAAGCTTAGCAGAACTGATCTTAAACTTCTCCTTGTATTCATTTGCAGTAGTGAGTTCATCTCTGAGAATAACTATCTGTCTTTCAAGTTCTTGTTCATTATTTCTGGATTATTGTAGTTCAATCTCCAGCTAATGAATCCACCATTTACTCTATTGCATTCTTTAGATTTTTCCTTCAAGGACTGGGCCAGATTCTCCTCATTCTTTTTCTTTTCTTCAATCTCCTTATTAATCTTCATCGTCATAGATTTCATCTCAAGCTTTAGAGCAACATTGTCTCTAGCAAGCTCTTCACATTCTTTAGTTATTTCTTTTAGGGTCTGATTCAAATGAACATCTTCCAAGCTTTTATTTTCTTTTTCCTTCAACTGATCACATAGCTCCTTCCTCTTTTCTCTTGACTCATTTATTTTTTCCTTCAATGATTGAATGAATTTTTCAGCATCCTGAAGATTTTCTTTTAATTCCATGACTTCTTCTTTAGACTGATCAAGATCTTCAAGTGCCACCAAAAGTTGTTGTTGAAGACCACCAGAGTCCATTCTTTTCCAAGATCCACCTCAAGCTGTTAAAATTTTGTAGAGGAACTCAACTCTGATACCAATTATTGGACTCAAGGAACACTGAGAGGGGGGTGAATCAGTGTTCAACAATTTTCTTATTTTATTCCACATCTTAAACCATTCATAGCACTTAAACAAAAATAAAGATGCAAGCACATGAAGGAGACAATCAAAACACCATAACACCAAGATTTTTATGTGGAAACCCTGTTAGGGGAAAAACCACGGTGGAGATTAATCCACAATTTATGCTCTGTTAAAAGTATGAGAAAATAGGGAATGCACATGCATTTAGAAACACTACCTAGAGCTCACTACTCAAAAAGGTCACTGATTACATGAAGGCTCACTACCTTAGAAAATGATTGGATTACAACAAAAGGTTGAACTGAGAGGATAGCATATGAAAATTCCTAGTTTCAATTTCGATGAAGCTCGGTAATCGATCTTTTGTCCTTATGACCGATTCAACACTTATGCTCTGCTCTGCTCTAACTCGCATCACAAAACCTTTAATGCACAAGTGAAATTGTGCATAAATCACTCAAAAACCCTTCTAATATTCACAACACACACCTACTCTACTCTTTCACACCTATTCACACTTCAAAATGAATTAACGATCTCATATATATATATCTGCTACCAAGATTTCAATCGCTCCAAGTCGACTTTAGAAAAATATGAAATATTCTCCAACGGTCGGCTCAAATCACAAATCATATTTAATGCACACCCATCAAAGTCAGCCAAACCATAGCTAGGACCCAAAAAAAATTTCCAACACAATAAAAAATTAAATAATTACTACTTATACATCTGCGACATGCTACATTCACTAAGTCGGTCACCATGAGCAAATAAATAGAAAAATCACCCTGTCGGATATCCTAACTTATACACCGATTGATGCGACACCACAAAACTTAGTAGTCAAGTAATATAGATGCTTAAAAACCTTCCCTAATATCCACAACTCAAAATGATGATCCAGTTAAGCATACAGATCGACATACTAATCTGATACCCTATTCTTCATTTTCTCTATCAGTAAAACTCTGATCTTTACTCTACCTGCTGGTATGAGAGAATCTTGATTTTTAGACCAGAATAATGACTTAGGTTGCCATCAATGACAACACTAGAATCCATATGCCAATAGATCTTGAATTTTTGCAACAAAACATGGAGAATCTACCCTTGAATATCTGAAAATTGCTATCTTAATGACTTGAAATGATGAAACCTTAACTTGCTTGACTTGAGATGGGAGAATGATAATGGAGAATGGTTATGATTTAGGATTTATAAATTTAATTTTATAGGAAATTCACCTTATTAGCCTATAAATTGGATCCATAAGGCTGACATGTAAAAATAATAAACTTAAATTTTAGTTTTTCCTGCTCAAAGGTCAAAATTGGCCCAAATGGGACTCATTTGCCACCTTGGGCTAATCAGTCCCACCTGGAAAGGACTCATTTTCCACAAGTGGTAAATTAGTCCTAGTTGGGCCCATTTGATAGCTATGATGCTAGGAAGTAAGTAAATAAGGTTTATATGATATCTATGTTGGTTATTTCATCAAATATTGCCTTGGGATGCATAATATGGGTTAATGGAGGCATATTAGTGATGAGATAAAGGTCAATTAGGGATTGGGACACATAATTCAATGTGAAAGTGTGATTAAATACACTTTACAACACTAAAATGAGGCCCACACAGCCTAGGAAAGCACAACACCCAATGTGAATGTGTAAAACACATTACAACACTAGATTAAAGTTAAGTTTATTTTACAAGCCTTCTAGATTGATGGGAGGATACATTTTATAATGTTAAATTAGGGGAAAATGGGTTTATTAAGTATAGAAAAGTGTGAAATTATTTTACAACACTTTACAACACCTTTACAAGACATCGTTAAATTCATTTGGTGTGGATGTGAAAAAAACCTCACAACACCAAATCAAGGCCTTATTAAGTCCAATGTATCATCAATTATTCCCCAAATCAAGCAAGTTGCCTTTTTTCTATAGTACAGTCCCTAGTCACATGAGTTAGTGATTATGATTGGATGTGTGTGTCCCCAATCATAATTATTGTGATAAAATGTGTTTGTCCTTGTTCATAACCTTGATGTTGGAAAAATGTGTTTATCCCTATCCTTGGATGAATGTACACTAAGCATAGTGAGGTGAGTTCCACTACTGCTTCTCATGAGTAGATGTGTATGTCCCTACTCTTACCTTATATTTTTGGTGAGCTACTGAGTGTGGTCATCAAGTATTGTGATATACTTTCTCCCCATGTTCACACTAAGGGGGTTGTTGGGAATTAGTGCTCACATAGATGTTAGGAATATTGCATCATAGGATGCATATAATAACAATGCATAAAATAATAAGGTTTGTATGTTAATATTAAGTTGTTGAGAAACAACTTAATATTATACTGTGTTTATTATAATTTAATGTGTAGGTAAAAATATTATTGTTGTACAAGGATTTATAGGGATTTGAGTTGTTAAATCAACTCATATGTTTAGGAGAGTTGTTATAGGAGGTTTCATATAATAAAGAATATGAAATCCTATATATATGCAATCTATATTGAATGAAAAATAAGAGAGAATGTTCATACTTTTTATTTTTAATTATTTAGGCTTCTCTATCTCTACTCATATTTCTTATAGTATCAATCGGATAAAAGCGACATGTACATATATATACACACTTCATGTATACGCATCATTTGATGAGTACATGCATATATTGTGTTTGAATTTGATAATCAAAATAATGATATATAATATATAATATACATATATATATATATATTTAGATAAATATGTATGTATATAGTAAGTTTGTATAAACATATATACATATATGTTGATCTTAAAAGCTTGCTCTTCTCCCAAATAGCCTTATGGAAAATTCAATGAGTGGGGGACCTGCTTATGCCTCATTGAATAACCTTCAATATTGTTAAAGAAGCCAACTCTTCTTTGGGTATGGCAAAAGGGAGAAAGAAATGCATACAAGGAACTAAAGGTGGAAATATACCAAAGTTTATACAACATTTAAAAACTCCTTAATAGCTCAATTTTCTAATAGAGTGATAATAGAATTCCACGGACCCTTCATTTTCAAAAGGAGAACAAACAATTGATGCCAATGTAGGCACATAGTAGACATTCAAATCCCCTTTTGTAAAGCACCCATTAAGGTTCAAGTAGAAAAAGGAAACCTAGATTTGAACAAGATACTTTAGATTCTTGCAAAGCTATCCACTTAGGAGATTTTCTAATAGAGTGATCATAGAATTCCACGGACCCTTCATTTTCAAAAGGAGAACAAAAAATTGATGCCAATGTAGGCACATAGTAGACATTCAAATCCCCTTTTGTAAAGCACCCCTTAAGGTTCAAGTAGAAAAAGGAAACCTATATTTGAACAAGATACTTTAGATTCTTGCAAAGCTATCCACTTAGGAGCATAATATGAAAACACCAAAAACTTTAACAAGAGATTGAAAAATATTTAAACATGGTCCAATTTCCTGAAAGCTAAAGTTTTAGAGATCATAGAAGCTAAACGATTGAGAATCAATGATCACAACTTACACAAAATAACTAGAACATAGAGCAATCAATATATATGAATGAGAAAAAGCATAAAAAAAGGCCACATAGGCATAGTTTGATACAACTTTTTCCTTAATATATTGTTGAATAAAATGCGAAGGTCAAATAACTAAATAATTGTCTTGATATCAATTACAAAAAATTGATTTAAAGCTCTGCAAGAAATCTACTATCCCCTATTCTACTGCTACTAATAATATATCTATTTATTGATTGATTTATATATCCATCAATTTCTCTCTCAAGAAAGATTCTCTTTTATAATAAAATTGGAGCACATAGGCACCAAGCTCTCTCTACCGCCAAAGTTGAAAAACATAATTAGTGTCGCCACCAAACAACCTCAAATCAAACAAAAAATTGGATTTGATTTGATTAATAAAAATTGACATTCTTTCATAATGACATGTAGTGATAGCTCAGTAATCCAAATCTCAATCAAGCACCATGTAGGTCTCCCTATTAGAAGGAAGATACACCTCTTTGAATGCTAGCCTCTATCCGATCAAATCTGATGTTGTTCATAATTGTCAAAAGAGGCCAACTCCAAGAGTGGAAGAGGAACAAAACCATTGCCAACCGACAATATTTGTAAAAGACTTGCACCAACAATGAAGAGAACTCCCCTACAAAATATGGGATACATGGCAAGCGAGTGGGCATTCTTAAAAAGTGGGAGAATAGCCTAGAGGAAAGTACCCACAGGGGTGGCACATGTATAATGTTGGACTCAAAAAAAAGAAGAGCCTAAAAATGTAGCACAACCACTATGTTCCACCATTGTGCACCTTTTCACTAAAATCCTCTCGTAGCTTCCAAAAACATGTTCCAATGTGATGAGTGGCATGATAGAAACACAAACCAAAAGAGAAAAGGGCCTTGGGGCCAAAATCAAAGAAAAAATAAATACTTAGAGAAAAAAATCCCCCATAGTTCTAATGCCTCATAGGGGGACCTTTGGAAGCAGAGGCATGAACTGAGATATACAAACAACATAAAAATAGAGAAATTTGTGATTCCTTAGAGCCTGAGGAATGTAGAGTGTATGAATTCTCAATCCTCATTAGAAGGAAACACCAATGTGTGTAGTATCTTTGAGGCTTGATCTATTGAAAGGTGCAAGACAAAATATAAAGTAATTACAAAACCAATTACAAAGAGGCTCACTACCAAAGGGCTCACTGCCCAAGATACAAGGCTAACTACCTATAGATAGGACTCACTATCCAAAAGGGAGGCTCATTTCCTACAGATATAAAAGATAGCAGAAAATCCACCACAAAAAATTATACACATCCTTAGCCTTGAGCAGAGAATTGCAAACACCATCAGCTCAGTGCTGCCTCAATTCACTTTTGCACACTCTTGCTTCTCACACTTGTTGCATGTTTGATAACTCCAATCCATAACTTATCAACTTGTATTTATACCATCTTAAACCATAGAAACTTTCTCCAAGGTTGGCTAAACACACTTCTTTTTACAAATTCAAAGTAGGTCAAAAACTCAATATTCCTGCGATGGAAGAGATTGAGAGCGGACCAAACCAAAACTTAACCAAGAACCAAAATAACATCTCAGATCAATCACACTCTTCCTTAATTGATACTTATCCTTTGCATGATGTGTAGACACCGGGTCAGCCAAACCTAATGAAAACACAAATGAACTTTGAAGTATACATTTCCACAACAAGAAGATAACATGTAGACCACATAACACACTTCACCATACACTAGAACACATCTCAAATGCCTTCAAATTTATCTACAGCAAATGTAACAACCTTCATATACAAAGTACATTCCATTTTTCCATCTGAGTTGTACAGATACACATAGTAACTCTAAAACTCATCTTCTGAAGCACCAAATGATGAAAACCTTTGAGAGAGTGTAGATAACACCTTTACAAGCCTTCTCTCATATCTGCAAGATCTTAAACAAACCAGCGGAGGATTGTGGACTGGATACATTTCTTCCAGTCCACAGACAAACAATTCTACTAGACCAGCTCACAAACCGGTGAACACAACTTTCTCTCTTCATCAAACCAAAAGCTATAATCAAATATATATCACCCAACAAATCCCATAAACAACACTTCATATTTTCACTAGCATAGGATAAACACAAAATAAATGTGGAGCACATACTAGAGCACATTTTGAACACACACACAACTCTAACTTCTCTACTTATTAATTTTCTCAAAAGCACTTGGTAACTCATCATATCAGCACACCTACAACACCATAAAGATAGCTCCATGTAATCAAAACATCTTTATAGTATCTCAACTATACATGTACAACCAGCAATCACTTGATTCCTTTCTCTACAACAACCTATATTGTGTTGACATCAATGACAACACCACCAAACTCACTCATACTTGCAACAATCTCCCCCTTTGTCATTGATGGTAACACATGACACTCTCTCCCCCTTTGACATCAATGGCAAAGACCAAAAGTTATGTTGGTTCTCCAAATCGATAGATCCGCTAAATCTTAGAAGTAAGTCACACTTCATGTTCAAAACTAGTGTAGGATTTGGCCAACTGATAGGAAATGAGATTGGAACATATTTCCCCTGCACTTCAGGCTCTATAAGACCTAGGGATGACCCTTTTAGCAATACTAAAATATTCAGAAACACATTCAATAGGGTATTGCTTAACAGATGATGTTCTCACAAGAGTATGCTAAAAAACATAAAATTTCACTCAACATTGGCTAAGACATTGGGTGAATTTCACTAACCAGCATGGAGAACAGGGAAAATACAAATAACCCATAAAACAAAATTGAAATAGTTTTTCATTTAATAATTTGAGACCCAATTGAAAATAGAAGATGCATAAAGATTGACTAGTTCCAAGAAGAGGGCTACATAATCATATAACCAGCACTTCATCCTAGAGTGTTAGACATGTTTTGAAGATCTTTGAAAATGTTATCACATTATGATAACAAGACACCTAAAGCTTTATTAGATAACCATTCTTACAAATCCATCTAGAAACACAACACTCATGTTACGTTTGTTAAATCAATTACACCATCCCTTGAACAATAGGAAATAAAAAATATAGTTGAAACTCATTAAAGCAATTACATTATTCACTAAACATAAGGAAATAATAGATATAACTCAAATGCAGAAAATGTGCATGAAAAAACCTAGATAATCCTTGATTATTGAATACAAAAGAGTATTACATTTCATCCATAGAGACAGTCATTGAATAAAATATAAACATGAAGCTCAATTTAGAACACAATAACACTTTAGATTAGTGACTAACAAAGTCATACTTCACCCTAGCTTTACAATTTACCCAGAGCTTCTACCTACCTTGCAGAACTTTTTAGAAAAATGGAACCCCCTATAATGAGAAGAGAAAATGAGAAGATAAAGAAGACATAAGAAAAAGAAGAATCCTTAGAATTAATCTGTAGAAGACATTTGGCAGCTTCCTTCTCCATCCATCAGCAACAAAAATGAAAATCCTCTCTCTTCTCTCTTTCTTTTGTAGTAAGAAACTTTTCCTTTGCTCTTTGCTCACCTTGATTGTTCAAAAAAAAATTCACTTGTCCGTGAAAAAATATCACTTCATTTTACTCTATAGTTGAGAAAAATATACCCGTGAAAGCCTTTTTATTTATGCCTTTTGTTATGTTGCACTATAAATATTCACCTCTAGAAATTAAAGCTTTCTTACTTTATAATAGAGCCTTTGAGTTGTTTAATTTCCACTATACCCTTTCACTTTCAGTTGCAACATTCAAAAGGTAAATAATTTTAAAAGAACACTTATAGGGAAAAAATAAATTTTACCTCATTGCCTTTTAAAATATGTGTCCAACAATATTATCCTCATGTAAAATTCAACTGTTTTCTTAATACTTACTTCCCAATAGCAGAGAAAACTTTTACTTGTCCAACAATATTATCCTCATGTAAAATTCAACTGTTTTCTTAATACTTACTTCCCAATAGCAGAGAAAACTTTTACTTGTACAACTGAATATTTAATTTACTCCAGTGGACAAAATGAAACTTTTACCTTTGCACCATTTACTTCACATTTTAAATTGTTTGCTTTTGTATAGTAAAGGCCTTTAAATATTTTACCATCGGCGAAAAAACTTAACTAGAACCTTTACATTTCACTACACATTCAAAATATTTTTCCTTTAAAAATAAAAATACCATCTCCACTTATGGGGAAAATACATTTTAATCTCCCTCTATGTTTAAAAGCCTTACTTTTAAAATAGTAAAAAAATTTAATGTTTTAAACTCATCGGACAAATAAAACATTATCCTTTCCTTTAACCTTTAAATAGGGCCCACCTTGGTCTTCTCTCCTCAGCATATCGCACATCACTCATCCATTTGGGAAATGGAAAAACCAACTAGCGATGACTGATGGGAATGAAGTAGTATCACTCGTCATTGATTGTAAAGGAAAGAAGTTGTACTGTAGGAAACAGACAACTTGCTTTATTTGGTGAATAATTGATGATAAATTGGATTTAATAAGGCCCTGATTTAGTGTTGTGAGGTGTTTTACACATCCACAATAGTTCTTGGACCTTTGTAAACTGAATAAAATGCATTTAACAATGTCTTGTGAAGGTGTTGTAAAGTGTTGTAAAAGACTTTCACACCTCTCTAGACTAAATGAACCCATTTTCACTTAATTCAACATTATAAAATGTGTTTAACTACATTATCACATTAATCTAGAAGGCTTGTGAATTAAACTTAACCTTAGTCTAGTGTTGTAATGTGTCTTACACATTCACATTGAATGTTATGCCTTCCTAGGCTGTGTCGACCTCATTTTAGTGTTGTAAAGTGTATTTAATCACACTTTCACATTGAATTTTTTGTCCTTGGCCTTATCCACCCTTTACATCATCATTAATAGGCCCCTATTACCCCACATTGTGCATCCCAAGGCATAATTTGATCAAATAACCGATGAATTCAACATTAGAACTAAAATTTCTCTTTCTCCACCATTCTAGCTGTCAAAAGGACACCTCTAGGACTAATTCTCCACTCTGGATGAATGAGTCCCTGCCAGGTGGAACTGATTCACCCAAGGTAGCAAATTAGTCCCATTTGGGTCATTTTTGAGTTTTGAGCGAGAAATTTTGGAATTTAAGTTTAATTTTTCTCCATGTCGGCCATGGGGATCCAATTTATAGGAAAATAAGGTGAATTTCCTATAAAATCCAGTCTCTAAACCCTAATTGACATCTCATAACTCATTCACACATCTCTTATCATTCATTCACCATCTACCTTCTCCATCAAGTCAAGCAAGCTAGGGTTTCATCATTCTAAGTCATAAAAATAGCTTCCAAAGAAATCCAAGGGAAAAATCTTCCTCCATTGCTACAAAAATCCAATATCAATCATCATGGAAAGGTAATAACTCCATTATTCCATGCTTCATTACATTATTTTATCATTTTTGTTTAACTACCTAAAAAGGGGTTTGAGAAAGGCAAACCCCCATGACCTAACATTTAATATTTTCTCCTTCTCATCTTGTGTGTTTGCATATTTAGGCATCTTGAAGACTTTGAAATCATTAAATATCAAGTTGAAAAGTTGTTGAAGGAATCTGCTTATTGACTAAGGAAAAATATCTACTAAAAGTCACTTTTAGTGCCAGAAATTAGACTTTCAGAGGCGGACACCTATTAGGAACCGAAGTGCAGAACGAGGGATTTTGTTTCCACTTTAAAAATTTTAGAAATTCAAAAGTGGATTGATTCACCATTAATGGTGAATGAGTCCCACTACCAAGCCTAAAAAAGGTTTTCCATAGTTTTGGATACCCATTTGTTTAAAATGGGCTCCAAAGCAATTTCCTAGATCTGGGACTAATTCACCCATAATGGCGAATGAGTCCTAGTAGGCCAAATTTTCATGATCAATAGCATTTCAAAAGTCATTTATAGTCTCTAGCAAGTTCTCAGGTGCACACTTTTAGTTTCATCCATTTATGCTTCAGATTACCTTCATTTTAAGGTGTTTTTACATATCATAATGTGTTTTCAAGCACTCTACATTTCCTTAGTTTCCATTCATTGATTAATGTATTTTATTAGTTTGTTGCATTTAGGACATTTCGTTTAGACATATTTCTATCATACTTGCATTAGTTTTTAGAGTGAACCACCTAGATTTTGGTGTGGGATCTATCTCTTTCATTTAGGTGAAAACCCTAATTGAGTAAAAGAGACATAGCATTCCTACACCTCCTTAAAAATCTATGGTTCAGAAGCAATCAAAACCAATGATGAGTGACCAACGGTCAGGATTTGGCTACATCTCTCCATCTTTGTCTATCGTTGATTTCATTTTCTTTTCCCTAATCCTCTTTGCAACTTCATCACACCCTAGCGGCCAAGCATTTTGTAGTGGTTGATATGCAATTTCATTATTCTCATCATTGAAACCACAAGCATGCATGAACCTTTGAAGATTGATGGCACCAAGAATTTTCTCAAAAAAAAATGATACATTTTGAATTGCAGGCGTATATTTCTCAGTGCAATGTAAACATGTGCTACATTTACCCATGCACCAAGAATTTGAAAGAATTCTTCCCATCGTAGTGTATGGTACCTATGTGAATATCTCCTTAAAACTATCAAATTAACTCCTCATACACTACACAGTGGTTGCCTCAAATTATATCCATGTTTAAATGGTAACTATTGGTCATGCCCACAAAAGGATATGAAAATCACGGCAAACCTATCCTGGGAATTGGACATTCCAGCAAGTGACTAATATCTCTTCATGGACGTTCATTTACTTGTCAAACTAGGAAACGTATACTTTGAATGGAGTAGCACAATATATGCACTAAGAACTAGTTTCAGTCACAACTTAATGGAAATAAACACTTGGAAAGAATTCTACCTACGCTACAGGAAGGTAATGCAAAGTGCTCTTAACTCAACCATAATTTAACCAAAGAAAAGATCATAACAACTACAACTGAGAGACAAACTATAAACTGGCCTTATGCTGTAGGAACAGACACAGGGATGGATTCCCGATGCTACAGGAACAATATAAGACTGAGTTTGTATAGAAACTTCAAAGATGAAATCTAACTGATGATCAACAAAAAAGGAACAACTAACTAACTAACTATAGATACTTACTAAGTGGGCCCCCTTAGCAAGCATCAACTAATTATGCAAGTGCTAAACTCAGAACTTCATCAATCTTTATTCATAAACTTAGAATGGTATACATTGCTCTGTTCATATGAAAACTAACAACAAGCTTTGTCTCTTGTCATACAGATTCTGCTTTTATTATCATACTAACTCTTACATGATATTTTTCTATCTCCCTATCACTATGCTTCTATCTTACTTGCTATGCTTACTCTACTTGCTCACTCGTGCAGGAGGAGCACTTATTTAAAATTAGGAAAACAACTAACTAACTAACCCTAACAGAGAAAGACGTGGATATGAAAAGTATCCTGAAATTGAGGAACAGACTTCATAAATGAGTTTATCCATTCAACCCGATCCAAAGAGAATCTAGCACTCCACTCTTTCCAGATTGACTGACATTTAAAATCCTTCCCAATAGTTTCAGTCAAAGAGTCTTCGCTAGAGCTTCCTCGAAGTCGTGCAGGAAATGGACTTTACTACAAGGCCGAGATCGGTTGTGCTTGACTCGATCATACTTTCTTCAACAACCTACGAAACACAAGGTAACAGATGTGAAAGAAAAGGCACATGGTACATACACAATATCTGTTTATTAATCACATATTTAAATCTATGTCATCATTCAAAAACTATATGCGATATACCAGTCATTTAGAGAGTCAAACGGGGTAATAAATATAGACAAGTCAACATGATAGGCTACAAGAATCATGAAAGTGTATTGCTATAGGATATCCCAATAAAAGGTTTCTTAAAGAGTTTAAACAACCATAAACAATAGAAATGAGGGTAGTAAAAGTACACCAAGATATCCAAATCATGAGCACATTTTGGGCTCATCATTTTCCCCCTACTTAACCCAATGTTGGTCCTCTAGCATTACACTTCCTGGTGGTCTCTCTGAAATCAGTGGTTGCGGCATGACTCTGAAATGGAAATTTTTCCTTAGCTGAACTCAACTCTTCGCTGAAAATCCAAAAATTTCCCCTTTTGTTTCCCTTTCTGTTCTCGTTCTTTTTTGTTCTGCCGCTGTCACTTTTCTCTTCTTTTCAAAAATGAACTTTTTAAACAAGCAGTCTTAATCGTGATTTTCAATGAAAAACATGCAATGAAAAAGACATGCGATCATATTTGGAAAGTACCAGAAAAGAATAAAGAAAGATTATCTGAGCAGTTGTGGCAGCGGCGAAAAGACAGGTTTAAAAAGTGGATTATCCCGCCCCCTACTTAGAATATGACATGTGTCCTCACATGTACTAAAGAATAGGCAGAGATCGGGTAATAATGACTAATACAGACATAGTAGTAAATGAATAAATTGAAATAAATCAATAATGCGATAACAAAAGATATGGCGTACCTTTCATTAAATTCTTGTACGTATTGAGAAAGATGACGGCTTCGGCATGAGGTGACAGTTGGGAATGATATCATAATTAAGGGTGGTGCGGATGAATGAGGTGGATGGGTGACGTCGGCAGACGAGATGAATGAATGGAATGGATAGATGGGATGGATGGATGGAAGATAAAAAAGTGAGATGTGGCGATAAGTGGAAATGAAGAAAAAGGGGTTTCCTTAAAAAGGAAACCTTTATTATGAGCATGCTTTTCAAAATTACAGTGAAGCTGTAGGAGAAAGGCTAAATCCTTCAGCTGCAGGAAGAGTTACGGCAAGATCCTGAACGAATTGCTGCATGAATTCTTCTTTTGAGACTAGTTTATGGTACAACCGGAGGCGGTGTCCATTCACTAATAGCTTGAATCTAACAGGATCAATTGTAACAAGTTGAACTACACCATTAGCAAATACATTCTCAATTTCATACGGGCCCAACCATTTGGTCTGTAATTTTCCTGGACTGTCCTTATACCGTGAGTCATAAAGTAGAGCCCAATCTCCTACTTTGAATTTATTTTCCTTAATGTATTTATCATGCCACCTTATTCGCTGATTCTATATCATCTCAGTGTGTTGCAAGGCATGCTTTTGGAGTTCATCCAGAGCATTGAGCTGCATGATTCTGTCCTTTTGTGCATTTGTTAAATCCATGTCCATCTCCAGTGCTATTCTGAGAGTCTTATGTTTAAATTCTATTGGCATCACAGCTGTTTTACCATACACCATTTCAAAAGGTGTAAATTCTGTAGCAGTCTTCCAGGTAGTACAGTAGGCCCATATAGCTTCTGGTAACCTTGTGGCCCAGTCCTTCCTATGCAAATCTACAGTTTTAGTCAAAATGGCCTCTATGTCTCTATTGGTGCCCTCAACCTGGCCATTGGCCTGGGGGTGATAAGGAGTTGGTTTCATGTGCCGTATATTGTATTCATTGACTAAAGTTGTGATAAGTGTAGAAATAAATTGTACTCCTTGATCTATCACTATCTCCCTAGGAACACCAAACCTAGTAAATATTTCCTCATAGAGGAATTCAGCCACTTTATTATCCCTAGCATGTTTCATAGGTTTAGCCTCTACCCATTTTGTGACATAATCTGTGCATACAAGGATGTAGGACTTACCATTGGAAGGTGGATCAATTGGTCCCACAAAATCCAATCCCCATTTGTCGAAGGGTGTAACTACAACTTATGGAAATAGAGGCATCTCATCAGAGCGAGTTGGTCTTCCCATTCATTGGCATCTGTCACATCTCCTGGTATATTTGGTTGCATCTCTATGCAAGGTTGGCCAATAGTAATTAGTATTTAAAATTTTCATTACTATTCTCTTGGTAGCAAAATGTCCACCACATGGCTCATCATGGCTTGCATGCAGTATATCATGAGTGTCCTCCTCTTGTACACATTTCCTCATCACTTGATCTGGCCCTGTATAAAACATGCAATCTGCAATCCAAGAAAAGTTAAAGCTTTTCTCTACCAATAATCTCTTTTCCTTAGGGGAGAAATGAGGAGGAGTTCTTCCTGTAGCCAGATAATTTTCTATATCGGCATACCATGGGTGAATAACCTTGATTGCAAACAGGTTCTCATCAGGAAAGGAGTCTCCAATAAGTGCAGAGTCATCCTGCCTTTGAATTCTAGAAAGGAAATCAGCAACTACGTTGGCTTTACCTGGCTTGTCCACAATTGTAATGTCAAATTCCTGCATCAGCAACAACCATCCTGCCAATCTCCCGGATATTGAGCTTTTGTTCATGAGATACTGGATTGTTGCATGATCAGTGTGGACAAATATCTGATAACCAGTGATGTAATGCCTAAATTTATTGAGGGAATAGATGATTTCCAACATTTCTTTTTCTGTAACAGTGTAGTTGAATTCAGCCCCTTGCAGATTTTTGCTTATGTAGTAGAGTGCATGTTCTGTTGATCCATCCTTCTGCCCTAACATTGCTCCAATTGCATAGTCTGATGCATAAGTATGAATATGAAATGGAAGTGACCAATCAGGTCCTTTCAAAATAGGTGCCTGTGTAAGGGCGACTTTCAAGTCAAGAAATTCTTTTTCACATTCCTCTGTCCAAGAAAACTCTACATCTTTCTTCAGCAGACTGTATAAGGGGCCTGCTATTTGGCTGAAGTCCTTGATGAATCTTCTATAGTATCCATCATAGCCTAGAAAGCTTCGTACCTCTTTCTGCTTAGTAGGAGAGGGTAGCTTAGAGATGACCTCAATCTTAGCAGGATCAACCTGAATTCCTAGAGCAGAAATATAGTGACCGAGCACTATTCCCTCCTACATCATCATGAAGCACTTTTGACTATTCAGTGATAGGTTGTGATCTTCACATTTCTGTAGTACTTTCTCCAAGTTGGCTTGAGCTTCCTCAAATGTCGTACCATAAACAGTAAAGTCATCCATGTATATTTTGGTCTCATCAACTATTAAGCTTCCTTTAGTGGCTTTATGTCCCATGAAGGTATCATTTACAACACCGAATTGACCCCTGGACAAGTGCATGAAGTTGGGTACCAGTTTTCTAGCCACTTTTGAAAAAAGTTTTAAAAAATGTGCTCATGTTATAATGTGCTCGCATTATTTCGTGTTAAAAAAAAAGAAAAAAGGGAAAGTATTTGCCTTGGAATATCAACCCAAAGGCTTGGAGGGCATTCCCAACAAGGCCAGAGACTTGTTTTTGCAAATTCTACATTTTTTCACATAATCGGGTTCGTGCTCACCATCAAGGTTGCATCTAGTTCAATATTGACAAAATTGAAAACATGGGTAATGTTAGGTTCTCTCTTAGCTATCCAACGATGTAATGTTTTTCACTTTTTGACAATGTTAAGTCTTTCATCCATAATTTCTTTTGTTTGTATGTCTTGTTTTTTCCAAAAAGCAGTGTTTGGTGTTTTTTTTGTTATAAATTAACCGTTCATCAAAATTTCAAATAAATTACATTTTTAGAAACTAGACTCCATTCTACAAATTTAAAAAAAGAAAAAAAAATCAATTGTTTTCCAAAATTTGTAGGTGGAGCACATCCAAAATTCTGCTTTTCAGGAAGTGCCCACTTAGAAAATTAGTAAAAAATCAAATATTCATTAAAAAATTAATAGAAAAATTTTGCATCAACTAGATGTTGTTAGCTAACTTCTGACCATAGTGATTTTAAAAATACTACAAAAAAGTTCACGGTGCTCAGGTCGTACAAGAGTTGCTATGTTATGTTTTTCTGACAAAAATAGAACCAATTTTTGTACATCTCCCTCTTTTTAACCCCTTAATATTAACCATTTTTAAAATAAATTAGTAGTTTAGAAAGTAGACTCGGAGCACTTCGATCCTTGTTTTTATTCCATCTCAAAATTTTGAGTGTAACTATCCTCAATTTCACGTCCAAGGTCAGCATTTCCTGATTTCAGAAAAAAAGAGGCCACTTAAGCCCCCTTTTTGGGAACCATCTTGGTGCACTTACCCCCCTATCGGCCAACAAAATGGCTACCTATTCATAGCATAGACAACTCCTTATCTCTACATCAATACCCGTAATACAACCCTCGAGCCATCACAAAATGTGTTGCCATGCAAACAACAAAATCATTTCAATTTCTAGGTGGAGTTTTCAATATAGAATTGTTTACATCAATTTATTTTGTGCAATTTTCAACTTCTCCTTCTGCAAGCCCACCACTGTTCTACTCCATAAATCTTGAACTCCTCCAACTAGCATAATGGATTCCTATTGTCATAAAAATTTACAAATCTCAGTGTCAACCTATGCAATCCTATTCGCTACCCTCCTCAAGATGTGTTGCACTCTGCATTCAATCCATGTCAAACCATAAAAAATGTTTGACAATTTTTATCCATATTTGAAATGCGCCCCAAATCTTCTCAAGAAAAAACAACCATGTTTTCAGGATATCCTAGCTAAGACAATAAAATCAATATTAAATAGTGTTGTGACTTCATCGTATGGTGATACAGGTGAAGCACCACCTTCTCCTAGTCGATAAAAGTATTCCATATCCCTTTAATAGGTGAGTAGCATGTTTAATGAGCCTTCATCCATTTTAATTGAACCCCCAATCAACTTTGAGATACACAGCCATATATATATCAACACACTTGAACAATATTAACCTATATAATAGATTTTCCTTTGAAGTATCATGCACATGTTCAAACTACTTAACAAGATTGAATATTGTTGTGACTATATCCCACAACAACTCAAGTGAAAAGCCATCTTCCTCAGGCTTCCTAGCCTCAGGATTTTCAAATTTGTATCTTTTAAATAATAGTACCTTGGAATATTGGATGTGCCTATAAAACACAAAAGCTTTAGGCTCCCTGGAGTGCCTCTTCTTTCATAGTGGGAATAAGAACCATTTGTGTCCCATTACTAAATCACTTAGTCCATTGATATAGAGGAATTTCCTTGTCCAAATCCTCCTTACTTCTACGCCTCCATGCATTTTCACTCAAAAATCCCTAATAACAACAATATTTGTTAGATGGAGTTTGTTAAACAAATCAAATGCAATTGTGAACTTTTCACTTTGATGGCAGGAAACTAATTTATTTTTCTCCATATCTTTCACAAGACAACATTATGTGTACTCTATTTCTAATTTTTTCACTGCAATCTGTCAAACCTTCAAACTTTCCCATTTCATTAAAAAGACTTTGAATGTTTGATCCACTTCATTCATTACAAGAGGAGAATTGGCATGAGAAAATTGTTTCTAAATTTTGGTTATAGGCCTTCACCAACAACACTTGTGTAACATAAGTCAGGTCCCTACGTGGGCCTGGCCAAAAAAAAAAATTAAAACCAGTTTCATCTTCAATTGATCTGAAAATAGCCTCTGAATGTTACTGGCATGAAAAATTGAAGTGGGTTGTTGCTAAAATCTGCTTTCAGGAATTTTTGCATAATGGCCAAAACTAGTCTAGTGGGCATAGGAATCACCCTAGAAAATAAGTCAAATGACCTCCTAGAGCCTTAAAAACTTATAGGCATGCAAACATTTGACCTGAGAATGCAATGCAACAAGCAGCTCAACAAAATAAATCATGAGGTGAAAGTTATTCAATGCCAAAGTTGCTCAGTCAGACATTTCTACAACTGCACCTATTCAAAATCAGTTAAATCTCACCAAGTTACCACTTTGAAAAAATATCAAATTAAATCCTAGGAAGTCGGCACTATTTATACATTAGATCATTTAGGTACACTAAACACGTGTGCATGTGGTATTTCATTCAATCATCAACCTATGTCACCAAAAATGTATACTTCACATTTTTATACTCACTAGAGTCTCTCTTATGGACTCTGGCTTGATTTTTCCTAGATTTAATGTTGTAATGTGGCTAACACATTCACATTAGGTCTTGAATCTTGATGAATCATTAATACTTCTAGGTTGTCTTGTAAAGGTGTTTTGAAGTGTTGTAACCCACTTTCACACTTTTCTATGACCCTTTCATAATAATTCACTTAAATAGCTCCTTTTTATCACTTACCAAGTCTTATTTCAAACTATTGTGAAGTGTTGTAACCCACTTTCACACTTTTCTAGACTTTTCATCACTAATTCAACCCTTTCTCATGTTCAAATGACCCTTTAATACACTTTCTGGGACCCCTTAATTGTGTTTTTGAGGATATTCTCGTTGGAAAACATTTAATGCCCTTTAATTCTTGACACCCACTTAATTTTCTTAAGTGGAACTAAGTTTCCAGTAGGGGCGACTTAGTCCTTTTTGGCACAAAATTCAAAATTATTTCAAATTTCTAGCAAGATTTCGTCCTCTAACCCTTGAAGTCGGCCTATGATGTGTTATTTTCAGGAAATTTTAGTAAAATCATCTATAAATAAGGGATTTTCTCCTCATTTTTAATCTCCCACAATTCTCCTACAATTCTCCTAACCTCTTGCACTCTCATAAGTCATTAAGCATTCAAGGAAGCAAGAAATCAAGCAATCAAGCATAATCAAGTCATCCAATGAAGTGCATATCTTCATACTTACACATCAAGGGTTTGGTAAGTTTATGACATTGCATGTTGTTTATTTATCATTCTCTTTCCATTTCATTTCATTTCAGAGCCCTGGTTTGATTACCAAAGTGGGGTTTGAACAAGGAAAACCCTTATTCTCTAACCCTCAACCATTTTTCCCTCTTTGCATGTGTGTTTGCAAACTTTGTGGGAAAAATTTTCAAAAGAATTTGTGTTAAAAAGTGGTCAAGAAGTCTTCAAATTCAATCAAGTCAACATAACCCTAATTCAAGGTTGAAGACACTTTTTATCCCATTTTCTGTAGAATCAAGTGCGGACACCTGTCAAAAAAGCAAGTGCAGACCTGAGGCTACAAGATTTTGTGCTAAAATCCTAAAATTTGTAGGTGGAATAAGTTTCCACTACTAGCGAGTTAGTCTCATTTCCAAGCTTGAAAATTGGTTTCTACATTTTTGGATACCCATTCGGTAGATTCTTGTTCTAGCAAGTTTTCTCAAAACTGAGACTAAGTCACCCAGCCTAGTGTAAGTGTCCCAGTCAACATTTTTAGTCACATTTTTAGTATTCTAGATTCTCCCAGCATCAAGTTTCAGATTCCAGGTGCACCTCACTGATTTTGTTTAGTTATTTCATCATTTACTTGCATTTTTAAAAGTTTTTGCATATCACATTGTATTTTCAAACAAGTTGCATTTCTTAAGTTTTGCATTATTAGGTCATTTTAGTTTTAGAACAGTGTATTAATACATCTTAATTAGACATAATACATCTCATCCACATTAACTTTGAGTCTAGAAAATTGCATTTTGGACCCCATCCCTTTCTCCTTTTAGGTGAAAACCCTAGAAGGAGCTAAAGCAAGTGTGGGCAATCCAAAATTATTGTCCACATTTTGGTGAACCCGACATTTTGAGCATATTTACTTTTGATTTTAAGTGCATCCTAGGTTTCATTTACATTGCATTAGGTATTGCATTGTTTAAAATGCATCCTAGGGTTTTCAAATTTGCATTAGTGAAAAGCTCAAAAAACTTGCATTTTTGCATTGAAAAGCAATAAAAATTCTACATTTCATACTGTAGCTGCATCTGTGCATCCAAAATACATAAAATTGCATTCAAAATTTATGAAAAATCTCAAAACAATCATCAGTGGGACTAAATCACCACACTAGGTGACTTAGTCCTCTGGCTCATTTTGCACTAAATTTTATGTTAATTTTTGGGTATTTTCTATACTTCTATTTTATGGTATTGTATTTTTGTTTCAGTTTATAGAATTTTTTTTATTTTCATTTTCTTAGTCCTAGATTGCATTGCATTTGCATCCACCCCATCTCTTGTGGTATTTGTATGAGTGTTTGGTGCCCTATTGATAATACTTTAGTGAGAATAAGTTCCCAACTCATGGCATCTCATGATAACACACTCATTGTAGACCTTGGGTTGTCTCGATCTCCTACTCCTAGTATGGACAATGGTCCATTAGGCATGGATACTACCACTAGTACACCTTTACCTTCACATACAATGCATGTTGACACACAAACTAATTCCATTCCACAAGATAAATTCATTAACATTCATGAGGATCCAACACATTTGCAGCAAAACTTGTCTTGAAAACATTTCCACCATTGCCATTCTTGCTATAGACAACATCCATCAAATTCTTGAAAGTGATGAGGGCTTAGATGTTATGAAACAAATTGTTGAGATATACCGAAAACATGCCTCTAACACATCTCAACCAGAAAACACTATGGTTAGCCAAGGAGGATCTCACATTCCTCCTCCTTCAACCATATCATCCATACCCACCTATACCACTCCTCAAGTGACAAAAACCATGCAACAAGTTAGTCATGTGACTCCTTTTGCTATTCAAACTAGCATCCCTAGTTCTTTTCTGCCATTTAATGTTGCATCCTCCACCACCTTCACCCCTCTTAGTGTCCCATTCACTTGTCCAAACATTACATATAATCCATCACCTTTCTCTCTTCCACCTCATACCACTTACACTGACCCTCTCATTACACAACTCTTTCAATTGTTTCTTCCATGCAACAACAAATATCTACCATAAACCAAAACCAAACCGTGCCACCCACCTACTATGTCCATAGTAGCCCATTATCTTTGGACATCTTAAGAACCCCGATGCCACAAGGAATTGAGAAGTATGGAGTTAAAGGAGACCCTACTAATCATGTCAATGCCTATATAGCATTATGCAGTGATTTTGTCCTTGATGATAAACTGTTAACTAAATTGTTCCCTAGGACTTTAAAGGACACTTCCTTGGAGTGGTTTTCAAACTTACCTAATCATTCAATTCAATCATTTAATGAACTTGTTGATGCCTTTATAAGTCATTTCCAAGTCCATATGACTCCCAAAAAGATAATGGCTGATTTAATGCAATGTAAACAAAATACGGATGAAAAATAAGTAATTTCATTTCACTCTATCAGTCATTGTATGCTCAAGTAGATGTCAAGATTCCTGATCCACATCTCCAAAATATGTTTATCAAAAAATTGCAAACTCAACTTCAGGATAAATTGACCATGATGAAATTTCCTTCTTTCATTCATTTGTGCACAACCCTGTGTGACTATCACAATTCGGTTACTAGTTGTGATGCAAAATCCACTTCTAACCAAGTTGAGAAACATGAAGCTAGCACTTTAAACAACTCACAACCATTTCATAAACCAAACAAAGGGTTTTTAAAATTCAACCCCCCTCCTCAACAACCACCTCAACCTATCAACAACCAAGTAGTACTTGTTAAAGTCGTGATACCTTACATTTATGGAGATCCAAAATGGTAATTTACACCATCACCAGACACTCTTCATAACACCATGACCCAACTTATCCAACAACAAATGATTTCTTTACCTCTCATTAAACCATTAGATACAACTAAACCTTTACCTCCAACCTTTCAACCAAACGCTTATTGCCATTATCATGGACAAAATAGACATGACACAAAACAATGTAAGCATCTTAAACACATAGTGCAATACCTCATTGATTATGGTTGTTTATCTGTTTCAAATTTTAATGCAAAAGGAAATACGTCCATTTCCCCACCCAATCAAAATTTGCAAAATTTTACCAATCATATGCCTAAACATAATGTGTCATTTGTCAAAGCAAGTGAAACTCAAAATAATGATGTGATGATTGTTAATGAAGAGACTGAACATCCTGATACACCCACTATTAATCCTATGGATGAAATGGTAGGAGAAATAGACATTATCCCTTGTAAGGGCCAACCTAAGGGTATGTGCAGGGTCATCATGGAAAAAATAGGCCCTTAAGTGGCAAAAAATTCAGAAAAATCAAAGTTAGGCAACTTGACGTAAAATTTTGAATAAGTTATCTATATTATTTCCAAAATATATAAGAATAGAATCTGTAGAAAATTGAATGTAGTTTCTAAACTACTAGGTTTGTTTAAAATATATATATATATATTTGGTGAAAATTTGAAATTTCAATGTAGTGGTACTTAAATTTCAGGGAAAAAATAAGTAGGTTTCTGTCTGACCACCTTAATCAAAATAAAATGATAATATTTTTTTATAATATTTTAGATATAAGTAGATGACTCATGCCCCAATGTGATGCATATATTTTTTGTAATTTTTTCAAGTAAATAATTAATTATGAATTTTTATTACAACTTTTAAAAAATATAAAAACACGTATGTCGACCACCTTAACTTGGTCAAAACTTCATGAAATTCAATTTTTCATTTTTTAATCCTATAGTATGTGAAGCATAGAATGTGATGCATATTTTGGATTCAAAAAATGTGATATCATTTGAAAGCTATAGATGTTTTTCAATCAGCCTATCAATTAGGACTTTAGTCATAATTTGAATAGAAAATGAATAATAATTACTTATTAAATTCAAATTGAAGCATAATTTATATCGGTGGAAAGCTGAGAATCTCGTTTAAGAACCATTTTCATTTCATCAATTTTGGGTAAGAAAATAGTCGTCAGCCACATACGCATCATATTGCCACTTTTTGGCCCATCATGATCCTACACATACCCCTAAGAAAAATCTTGATATTACTTTCACTTCTAAAGATATTCTTCAAAGTCTTCCTCATTGTCCTCTCTACATAGCTGAAAGCATTTATGATAAGCCCACTAATGGGATACTCATGGATCCCGCCTATGGTGAGAATGTGATTACTGAGGAATTTTTGGTATTACATGAACTTTATCAAGATAACTATGACCAACCAAGAGCATGGATAAAAACACATAATGGTTTTGTGTGCCCTGTGATTGGATCAATCGTTCTTCCATTACAAATAGGACCTAAGAGAGTGGATGTTACATTCTCTATGATTCTACAATCAGAGTAGTTTTATCTACGGCTAGGCTATCCATGGCTTTGCTCGATGAAATTTGTTCCTATATACACATAAAAATGGTCATGTCTATAATCCTGGCAATTAATTAAATATTTATTATTTAGTTAATTTATCTAAAAGTCCTCTACATATAATTAAATTTAATTAATTTAATTATATTGTTCATTCATCTTATTCTTCCTTCATAATTAAATAAATTTATTTTATTTAATTATTTTATATCGTCCACTTAATTAATTAAATAAATACATTTATTTATTTAAATTAATTATGTTGTTTGAATTTAAATTAAATCTTTTGATTTAATTAAGTTTAAATATTTCTCTTTCTTCTATTTTAAATTCTTCTTCTAATTAATTAAATATTTCATTTAATTAATTTCATAAAAGTGATTTAATTAAATAAATCTTATTTAATTAAAGGATCTTGTGCTTTCTTTCTAAATCACAATTAGATATTTTATTTGATTGTGAAATCTTCTGTTTTCTTCTCATATCATAATTAAATATTTTATTTAAATATGAGATCTTCTATTTTTTTCAAAAATCTTGATTAAAGCTTTCTTCTTATCACTAACTTTCTTTTGGTTTTAAAGCTTAATTAAATATTTCATTTAATTAAGAAAAAGTTGAATGTCATCCACAAATAAATAATTGAATTTTTAATTCATTATTTATCAGCTTTTAAATCTTTCTTTTATTCTTTTAAAGAAAGACGATTTCTTATCTTCTTATCTTTTCCTCTTTCATAAAAATAGAAAAATCTTGTTTTCAAGTTTTCTTCTATTTTCTCTTCAGTTTCATCCTTCTTCAACCATTCGATCTATCAAGAATTATCACAACCGTCAATCAAGATAGCCAATTAGAATCATTTGAAAAACTCTATAAATACCTGTGTGAATCCAAGCATTGGTAATAGGCAATTAATTAGAGTTCATGCATTTAATTCCTTAGCATTTTAATATCATAGCATCATGTTTATTTCAAGCATATTAGTTCAATTCAATATCATAGCTTAATCTTGCATCATGCATCACATTTAAAATCTCGTTCTTTAGGAAGATAGTTTGTTGAGCCTAGCCTACAAATCTGAGAGCAAAAGTTGGAATCAACAAAAGCACTGAATATAGAGGACAATAGGACGACAATTGAAGTAGCATACTGAGTTTGCAGGTACTTCGGTGCATATGAGGACTGTTTCAGCGCATATGGGAGTTTCTAAAGAGCATTTGGGAAACAGAATGGTGCATATGAGAATTTCTGAAGAGCATTTAGGAGTTTAATTACCGCATATAGGACATCATTAGTGCATTTCGAAACAAAAAAATAAAATTGCATTTTAGTTTAGCGCATATAGTGTCTGTTCCTGCGTATCCGGGTTCTGTTCCTGCGCATTCGGATTCTGTTTTTGCACATCTGTATTTTTGTTATTGCGCATTTAGGTTCTGTTTTCGTGCATTCAGGTTATGTTATTGTGCATTTAGGTTCTGTTATTGCACATATGAATTCTATTTCTCTGCATCTGGGTGACAGAGTCATGCATCTGGGTTGTAACAGAGATTCTGAGTCTGACGCCTTCCGCAGACAGAATTTCTTTTCTTTTTCTTGTTGGATTTAAAATGAATAAATCTAGGGTAGCCACCACATCTTTATCATGTAGTTAAAATGAAACCCATGTCTGTTGTGAAGCAACATCTTCACTTAGAGTAAATCATTTTTAATTTTGGTGCACCTAAAATGAATCTGTCTACTCTTCTTGACTATGTTTGAAAGTGGTAGGTGACTATGCTCTCACCCTGTGCAAACTAGGTGATCAGAAAACTAGACCCACTTTTCCCTGTGTAACCTTGACTTGATAATCGAAGTATCCTCTCCCCTTGCGCACTTGTGCAATCCTGGGTGTAAGAGAAATGGTTATTGACTCTAGAAATTGGGCCTGCCTGGGGATTTTATCACCTCAACGCGACTCAAACCAGCAATGGAGTTAAAGCCAAGCTACCCCCAACCGGTATATAAATTTAAACCTTAAGGGAAAACCTAAGGTTGCTTGTGCGGATGTGTCATACAGATAGAGTTGTACTCCCTTAAACCCTATTGAGCTTAACCTCTTTAGGCTGGAGTGCCACCTTAATGGTGATTAATCTCTTGCCCCATGTATGGCCACTCGAACGGGGGTCCTGAACTAAAAACCATTGTTTAGAAAGCCAAAAACCTTCTATCTGCTAGTCCAGCACCGGTTGGTGTGAAGCCTTCCACACTTTCGCAGTCAGTAGTAGAGGTGATCAATCTGCCATGGGAGTTTCATGGGGGTTGGAAGCTTGGTTGGCCTGAGAAGAGAGTGCACTATAAGGGGGAGCCCGTGTAGCCAAGCTTCTGAATTCACACGCTACTGATATGCAGTTGGGGAAACCCACGTAGAATCTAGCGGATATTGTCCTGGCCTAACCTAGGTTATGCTTGTCTTATTCTGTGCTTGGTTACAATCAACTTAAATCAGACTATTTGTTGTGTTTTCAAGAACATTAATTCAGATAAAGGATCATCCAAAATGAACATGAAAAAAAACTTCAACTGACAATTTTCAAAATTGGTCAAAAACTGTCTTTGGAAAACTGTTTTAGCACATCTAGGAAAAACTGTAGCGCATATACAATCTGTTCTGGCGCATCAACTTCCTGGTTCAGCGCATCTGAGTAATTTTCCAGCGCATTTAGGGACTGTTTTAGCAGATATACTTCTTGGTTTAGCACATCTAAGCTCTGTTTTTGCACATTCAAGGTGTTCTGTAGCACATTTGACTCTTTCTCCAGCGCATATACCTCTTTCTACAGCGCATTTAGGGAACAGAATAGCGCTTTTTGGTTTCTGTCAAAAATTTTACAGACTCGAATTTCTGACATTTCTCTCCCATGTTGAGGAAGTGGAAATCAACCAAGTTCATCAAGAAATTAGTCTTCAATAGGATCAAGAAACCCAAAACGAACTTAAGTTACAAAGAAACCTTAGACCGCAGAGAATTTTTGTATAAGAGTTGACACGTCTTGCTCCATTATCGCAAATTTCTCCATAGATACCAAGACTATAGTAGAGGATTCACTGACGATTTCGCTGTAGAACCTTTAGCTACTCAAGCTTATTATCAAAGATTAGCGTTATCTCAACATCACAATCTTAATCAACCTCTTGAGTTCAAGAATATACCACAACCTTCAATTGAATATTCAACGCATCCTAGTCAAATCCTTCAGTGACCTTTTGATCATATCATAAGATTTCTTTCATATGCCTATTTTTACAAGATCTCAATACAACAAAATAGGAGAAGAGTCTCAACGAGAAAGTCCTACCCATAACATTCAAGAAGAAGGTGAATGTGGTAATCCTCATTTTAGTGTGAATCGCAATCCTCTTTTCAGTGACGACAATATGGCTGATAGAGAGGAAAATCCATCTCATAAGTACAAAGACATGAACAAAACTCCCGTAGATAGTGAAAATGAGCAAGAGGAAGAACTTCACATTAGAGAGGCTGAACAAGACCCCAAGTTTCTTAAAGCCATAGAAAAGATCCTACAACGTGACAAAGAAAAGTATTTTCTCTTCCTAGCCGATCAAGGAGCTAAACTGCCTAAGGATTTTGATACTGAGAAATTAAAGAGAAATGAAGAAGAAACATCCCCATCTGATCTTACTGTTCTCACTCAACAATTTAAGGCACTCCAAGGACAAATCAAAGAGTTACAAGGGGGAACCACAACAAAGAAATACACTCTTGATGACATATGTCCTTATCCTTTTGATAGAAGTCTCAATATGATTCCATTTCCTAAACATTGTGAAATTCCCAAATTTGATCGTTATAATGGGAAATCGGATCCAATTGATCATGTAAGAGACTTCTGAAACATGACTTTAGAATTTTCACATGGAGACACTTACTTGCTGCAATTGTTCCCTAGGAGCCTTGGAGTTAACTCTATGGAATGGTTATCTAAGATTACACCTCCTGTTCAAAAATTTGAGGAATTGATCAATTTGTTCATAACATAATACGCCTACAACATCCAACACCAAATCACCATGATTTATCTTTGCAAAGTTGCACAAAAACCTGGTGAACCTTTCACTACTTTTCTTCAAAGATGGAGAAGAATGTTTGCTAGGTACCCACGGCATGTTCCTGAAAAAGGAAAAAATGGTTACTTTAATCAATAGCCTAAATACAGAAATGAGCTATCACCTAAATCTACATTGTCCACCTTCCTTTGAGAAACTGATTGAGGATGCCATCACCATTGAAGGTGCTTTGGTCAAAAGAGGGACAATAAAACTTGACAGGGACAACCCTAGCTCATCTAACCATTATAACAATCAAGACAAATATAAATTTTGGACTTGCAACAAAAACATTGTAAACGATGGTGTTGTAGATACAAATCATGTCTCGACTAAGCCATTTGTTCTGAGTACTCCAAATACTCCTCGTAACAATAATTACAACAATGTCAATTATGTCACGAATCAAGGAAACAATCCTCCCCCACCAAGGAACAACATGAATCAAAATCCTACTCTCAATCAAGGGACTGTCAGTAATCAAAATTACCGTGGAAACAACAACAACAACACCTTAGGGAATGCCTCAAACACGAACCCACAACGCTTTTCATTCTTCTCTAATAAGAGAACTTTCACTCCGCTAGGACAATCCTTGGAATCTGCTTTCAAAGAGGTTATGGAAAAAAATGTCCTTACTTTGCCACCTCAACGCAATTATGAACCTAGTGTAAAACCTCCATCATGGAATGAAGCTTATTATTGTGACTATCATAGGTGCAGAGGTCATCGTACAAACAACTGTCAAGCTTTGAAGCATGCTATTCAAGACCTAATTGACAATGGCATTATCACAGTAGAAGGACAACAAAAATCCAATGAAGATCACCAAGCATTTCACAATCCTTTGCCAAATTATCAAAAGGGAGAAGCTTCTAACAAAAATGTGAATCAAATCGATGACACTGTAATCCGTCACCTTTACACGGATGATGAGTGAATCAACGTTATAAAAATCAAGAAGAAGATAGACAATGGACAAGTTAATGTCACAACGAGAGCACAAGCTAAAGTTGTCTTGAAAGGTGCTTCTTCGAAATCCACTGAGCCCTTCCCTCAACATCAATATGACTTAGTTAACCAACTTCAAAAAACTCCAGCCCAAATTTCCATTTTAGAACTCCTAAAGATATCTCCTACACATAAGGAAATTTTAGACAAGGCCCTTTTTGAAACAACTGTATCCACGGATTTGGGTGTGAACCGATTTCAAGCCATGGTAGGACACTTGTCCTCACCCACATGTCTTTCATTCTCTGACAAAGATGATGTTTCCATGACTCATCCCCACAATTCATCATTATACTTAGAGGTCATGATCCACAAGTTCCGTGTAAAACGTGTCCTAATAGATGGAGGGGCTGGTTTGAATATATGTACCTTGAAGTTAGTCCAAGCTTTAGGATTTTCTGAGGACTCCATTGATCCTAGAAGAAAGATTACTATTAAATCCTATGATGATGAGGAAAGAATGTCTAAAGGTCTAATCATGCTACCAATTAGAGTGGGACCTGTTATCAAAAATACCTTTTGTCAAGTATTAGAACGGGATCTGGCATATAACATCTTGTTGGGTCGTCCTTGGATCCATGAAATGCAAGCTGTTTTGTCCACGTACCATCAATGTCTTAAGTTTCCATATGACGGACAGGAAATCACTATATCAGCTGATAATTCAAACACCTAAACTTGTGCTAACATCAAAGCTAGTCAGGATACTTTGGTACCAAAAAATTGAGAAGCGCTTGCTAATACTTCTCCTAAGAATGATACATAAATCAGTCAATTAGCCAAAAGCTTTGATAAGAAATTGCAGTTCAAGGAAAGTGGAGTTGGGGAATATTCTCTCTATCTTGCTAATCTACCTGCATCACCTCGATCACATGGACAACCTTCTATTACAAAACAATAGATATCAGTAGCATCAACATCAGCACAACTACAAACAGAACCAACTACCAAGTTCAATGGACAATTTATCAAAGAAAAATTCCCTCTGGGGGATCCTGAAGATACAAAAATTCTGAATTGGCTTTATAAGGATGAAGATGAAACAGTTCTAAATGTCACCTTACCAACTGACAGATATGGGAAAGGATATTCCATCATGCAAAAGATGGGCTATGAAAATGGCCCTATTGGAAAAAGAAAAGAAGGTGTAGTCAAGCCTATCCATCTTCCAGGGCTGGCTGCATATGATAAAACTGGATTAGGCTATGACTCTACTCCATCCAACCAATCACAGGGGAATGTCTTTACATTACAAGAAGGTTCTGATAAGAAGGAGGCATGTTTGGCATCAATCCTGAACTTCATAGAAAATAACTCTGATACAGATTCTGCTGAATATGAATGGGATACCATCCATGATGATGAATTTTGGAGAGACAAAGAGGTAGATGTCATACACAAATATACACCAACTTTAATCAAAGGAGAAGGTTTAGGGTCCCAACCACAAGAATCTGAACTACAAAGAAACTATGAGTCTAGTGATACTAAGTCGAATTTTAACAAACAAAACTATCAGGAGAATAGTACCATCATTGATCTACCTCATACCTCGGATCCTACTGATAACTCTGTTTTGACCCTAACCATCACCAATTTCACACGACCAAATGACTTGTTACCTTTAATCCATCCTGATCTCATTGACTGGGATCTAACTGAACTTATTGATATACCTATTTTTCCAAATGGCGAAGCTATCATAAACTTCCTTTCTGCAAATGATGCAAATGATTGTTCCACTAGCAATTTTCGGCACAAAGTTTTTAATCAGGAGAGTGTCAAGTCTCCTAGCTACAAAAATAAAAATAAAGAAAAATGATCTAGTGGTGAAAACCAGAATCTGGCAGTGCTAGATCAAACAAAAGATAAAATAAAGAGCGTATCAGATGGTGAAAAACTTTTCAAGGCACTAGCTGATGGGACTCTTGACACTCTCCCGGAGCACTATCATGAGCGATCACCCATTTTGATCGAGCCTACAAAGGAAATCAATATTGAAACTACAGATAATCCAAGGATTTTACAGGTAGCAGAATCAATGACAGATAATGAAATCCCAGCGTTCATGAACTTTCTCAAAGAAACTCAAGTCAATTTTGCTTGGTCATATGCAAACATGCCAGGTCTTGATCCTGATCTCATAATGCATCATTTGTCTATCAAACTAGGAGCTAAATCAGTGAAACAAAAACTCAGAAAAATGCATCCTCGCATTGCACTACTGGTTAAAGAGGAACTCAAGAAACTCCTAGATGCAGGATTTATAAGATCAATTGCCTATGCAGAATGGATCTCCAATATTGTCCCAGTAGCAAAGCCGAATAAACGCATTAGAGTGTGTACTGATTTCAGAGATCTTAATAAGGCCTGCCCTAAGGATGACTTTCCACTTCCAAGCATTGACACTATAGTTGATTTAACAGCTGGCCATGCCATGTATTCATTAATGGATGGTTTCTCTGGTTACAACCAAATCAACATTGCACCAGAAGACCAAGAGAAAATAGCTTTCACTTGTCCGTGGGGAACGTACTGTTGGAATGTCATGCCTTTCAGTCTAAAGAATGCTGGGGCTACTTATCAGAGAGCTATGACTACGATCTTTCATGACATGATGCATACATTCATGGAAGATTATGTAGATGATATATTGGCAAAATCATACACCAAAGAAGGACACCTAGAAATATTGTCTAAAATATTTACCAGATTGGAAAAATTCAAAGTTCGCCTAAATCCCAAGAAATGTGTTTTTGGGGTCACATCTGGAAAACTTTTAGGATATATTGTTTCAAAAAAGGGAATTGAAGTAGATCCTACTAAAGTTTAGGCAATCATGGAGATGCCTCCCCCAAAGAACATCAGTCAGTTGAGATCATTACAAGGGCGACTTCAGTCCATAAGAAGATTCATTGCGCAATTGGCCAACAAAAGTCTACCGTTCACACATCTCCTGCATAAGAACGTTCCTTTTCAGTGGGATGACAAATGTGAAATGGCATTTCAACACATCAAGCAGTACCTGATGAACCCACCAGTTCTAGTACCACCAAATTCAGACAAACCATTGATCCTGTATATTGCCGCCACCGAGACATCCTTGGGGACATTATTAGCACAAGAAGACTATGAAGGGAAAGAACGTGCAATCTATTACATCAACAGAACACTAACAAGTCATGAACTTAACTATACTTTCATTGAGAAGGCTTGTTTAGCAGTAGTCTTTGCTTCACAAAAATTTTGACATTACATGCTAACTCATACAATCAATCTTATTTCAAAAATTGATCCACTCAAGTATCTACTAAGTAAAGCATCACTAATAGGAAGGTTAGCAAAATGGGTCATGATTTTGAGTGAGTTTGACATCCACTACGTTGATTGCAAATCAATCAAGGGACAAGTTATCGCTGATCAACTAGCAGATGCTCCTCTACAAGCAGAGCACCCCTTGCACATTGAATTTCCAGATGTCAATGTTTTCACTACAGAATCTAAGCAGCTATGGTCCTTATACTTTGATGGTTCTTTTACTCAACATGGATAGGGGGCAGGCATTCTCTTTGTCACCCCTCAAGGACATACCATTCCTCGATCATATAGGCTAATGTTTCCATGCACCAATAACATAGTTGAATATGAAGCACTAATCATCGGACTAAAGACAACATTGGAATGGAGGATTACTGAGCTACAAGTTTATGGTGACTCACAGTTAGTCATTAACCAAATCAATTATGATTATCAGACTAAAGATGACAAGTTGTTGCCATACAAAAAGATGATTGATGACTTCAAAAAGTACTTTGTGGACATTCAGTTCACACAAATTCCAAGGATTGATAACAAAGCAGCTGAAACTATGGCTACGATCGCATCATTGGTACAACTCCCAGAAAAATAGACTCGCAATGAATTTCTGGTGGAACAATTATTTACACCTGCTTATGACACACCCGAAAGCCAAATTATCTGCCATTTGGTAGGATCTGATTCACCCTGGTATGGCAAGATTTATGCCTACCTAAAAGATGACATTTTACCACCTGACTTATCCCATAACCAAAAACGTAACTTTATCCAACAATCCTCTCGCTATACCCTTATCGCTGATACCCTTATCATCGTGGTCTTGATGGTACTTTACTTTGATATCTTGAACATGACGAATCCGACAAAGCTTTACAAGAAGTTCATGGGGGCATTTGTGGTACTCATTCGAGTGGACTAACCTTATCCAAGAAATTGATTAGAATGGGTTACTACTGGCCTACAATGGAGAGGGAATCATTCAATTTTGTTAAAACATGCCCAAAATGTCAAATTCATGGGAATCTTATTCATGCTCCTGCACAAGAGCTTCAATCATTCACACCAACCTGGCCATTTTCTCAATGGGGGTTAGATCTAGTAGGGAAAATTCATCCTTCATCCTCAAATGGGCATAAGTTCATCATCACGGCGACATAATATTTCACTAAGTGGATTGAGGCAGTACCTCTCTCTAAAGTCACTGGAAAACAAATTTCATCCTTCATACTCAACTACATTATTTGTTGATATGGTATTCCTAATGCCATTATTACAGATAATGGTCGACCTTTCAAGAATCAGGATGTTGATGAACTTTGTGAAAGATTCCATATTCAGCACAGATATTCAACACCTTACTATCCACAAGGGAATGGCCAAGCAGAGGCCTCAAACAAGACTATACTAAATATTTTGAAGAAGACCATCAATGATTCAGGGAAAGATTGGCATGTTCAACTCAATCACGCCTTGTGGGCTTATAGAACTAGTGTCTAAACGCCAACAGGAGCAACACCTTTTTCCCTTGTCTATGGAGCAGAAGCCATATTGCCTTTAGAGGTTGAAATACCTTCACTAAGAGTATCACTGAAAGGTCTCATAACAGATGATGAATACAAAGTTTCCCGACTACAAGAGTTAGAACTTCTAGATGAAAAGAGACAGAGAGCAGCTGACCATTTGAGAACATACCAACAGATGATGTCTCGCAACTATAATCACAAAGTAAAGCCACATACCTTTCAGGTGGGTGATCTAGTTCTGAAAGAGAACCCACACAATCAACAAGATAGAGAAAAGAAAGGAAAGTTTGAACCAAATTGGCTAGGCCCTTACATGGTTATTATAGTTTACAGTTCGGGAGCATACAAGTTATCAACGCCAGAAGGAGACCTATTTGACGAACCCATCAACAGCATGCATCTCAAGAAATATTATGTTTAAGTCAACTATCATCATCTAGAAAAAGTCCTGAAGAAATACAAAAATAGCAGAAAAAGTCCTAAAGAAATACAAAAACAGCAGAAAAAGTCCTGAAGAATACAAAAACAGTAGAAAAAGTCCTAAAGAAATATAAAAACAGCAGAAAAAGTCCTAAAAAAAAAAATCAAAAAGAAATTAGAAAAATGCAATAAACAAAGATAGTGAAAATCTGGCAAACAGACGCTATCTGTACCTCTCCATCTATTAGTTCCTGTTTTGCACTTTGGCTTTTCAGCTTTCCTTTTTCCGCATCTTAGGGTCATACTTGCATCATCTTGCCATCATTTGCCTAGCATGATAAAACATCTTACCATGGCTTGATCATTGTACATATTCCTTTTTCGCAAGTTGTGTCAATAAATGGGGCAAAAACTCAACTGGGAGCATTTAACTTTCAGAGCATACTAAAATAGCTGAACAATGTCATAATCTCCGATCATATGAACAAACAACCAACTCACGCGAAAACTTATCCGATCATCAAACACTTTTTAGTAGATATCATATCATTGTCTATTGGATGATCCAAAAATCTGAATAATGTATGAAATAATAGTATTACACTTTGAACAAAGGTTGTTTGATTTTCGATATCATTACTCTAGAGCGCACTCGATGATGTACTGAACTAGAGTGGCAAGGAACGAGAATGATTTTTCTCTGTCTGCTATCTTGAGGTTAACGGTCAATCTGATGCAAATATGTCATAGGACATGATGATCAAAGCAATATCATTGATGACAATTCCACATTTGCATCAGAAGGGTGGTTAATCTTTGTCTGTTTATGCAAGAAATGCTTAGGTCATCTCGGTTCAATTATACCTCGATGCTTGTGTTCACTTGCTATATCAAAAATCATGAAAGTTGTACTTAGGTCATCATTGGCGCTAATTTCCCCTATGATGCTTGTACATACTTCCAACATTTTAAATGCTCTATGATGATTCAAGACGGCTTATAATAGGCTCAACAAATTGGTTAGTTTCATTTAGTTGCATATTTGTTAGATCATTGTATATATCTGCATATTGGATTCACATCAGTGTTTTGAAAGGTTGAATGAAAACATTAACGGTTGTCATGTAGTTTTGAACTCTTTGTGGAGGACATTTAGACATCTCATTCATCATCATTTCATCATTATCATTTATCATTTCTTTCATTCATTTTATCATTATCCTTCTCATTTCTCATTCATTTTATCATTCATTATCATTTTTTTTTATCATTATCATTTATCATTTCTTTCATTCATTTTATCATTATCCTTCTCATTTCTCATTCATTTTATCATTCCTTATCATTTTTTTATCATTATCATTTATCATTTCTTTCATTCATTTTATCATTATCCTTCTCATTTCTCATTCATTTTATCATTCCTTATCATTTTTTTTATCATTATCATTTATCATTCATTATCATCATTATCATTATCATTTTATCATCATTATCATTATCGTTATCATTATCATTATCATTATTATTTATCATTCATTATCATTTTATTATCATTATCATTTATCATTCATCCATCATTATTATTATCATAATCATTTATCATTCATTTTCCTTTATCCATCATTATCATTATCATTATCATTCTCATTTTTCATTTATCATTTATCATTATAGTTATCATTACCATTCTCATTTCTCATTCAATCATTTTTATCATTATCATTTTATCGTTTATCATTTGCTATTATTTATCATCATCATCTCATATTATTTCATTACCATTGCACTCATTCATCATTTCATTTTTCATCGCATTGCCATTTTCATTACATAAACATTACCGAACATATCATTTATCTTTTCACCATTATCATTATCAGTATCACATTCATTATCTACCATTTTCATATCATACTATTCACCTCTGCATTTGAAACAAAAATTCAAGAATCAACATCTCATATATACATTATCACAATCATTGCATCTACATCCTAGATTATTCGTCTGCATCATATCATTAAACCATCCTGCATTACAAGATTAGTCCACCAAAACAATAATAAAAACATATCAAAATCCATCTCATATCATACATGCATAAAAGTGGCGTCCATATCACATCCAAAATGCAAAAAACATATCATCATCAAAAACATCACTGCTGCATATCATCGCTCATCAAAATAATACAAATGTCCAATGTCCAAATGAAGCTAAAGAGTTAAAAACATGATACATGAGATATGATCAAAACTCAATATGCATGCCCTGCATATGTGTAAAACTATATCAGTCCCAAACACTAGCTGGTAGATGCCCCTGAAGGAGCTGGTCCGGAAGGAGGTGGCCTGCCACTAGTCCATGCAACAGGATCTCGTCGAGGCCCTGTAACCTCTCTACCATGTGTCGATGTCCGTGATCAGGTCCTTGTCCTGCTATATGATCGTGGATAAGGCTCTTGCCGCTCGGGAGGGAATAACTCCTCATATCGAACTTTGTAGTACTCGGCCTCTCTGGCTGCCTCAAATCCCTCTACAATGGCCTCCCATAAGGATGTACTCTCTACGGTACCCATGAGTCTCTGTGCCACACCCTCGGCCTCCAGTGCCCGTCGTCTAAGGGCATCCCTCTTTGCTACCAACTGTGTCACCTGGGAATCAGGGGTGGACATCTGAGCCTATACATGTGCCTGAGCCTAAGCCTATATCTGCGTCTAGGCCTGTGAAAGTTGTGCTTGCAACTACACTATCACACTCTGAGCCTGAGCTAACTAGCTCTGTAACTGTGCTTGTTGTCCCTAAAAGGTCTGAACCTGACCCTGCAATGCTGCTATCTGTGCCTGCTGAGAAGAGGATGACACCCTAATCACTGTCCGTGGTCTACCACCGGATCTGGCTCACCGAAAAATCTATGCTCTACCCAGACTATCCAACCTCTGCTGCCTCTCCTCATCCCCATCATCTCCCATATCATCCCCGTCATCCGAGTTGTCCTCGTCCTCATCTCCTCCTCCGCTCTCCTCACCCTCCTCTCCCTCCTCCTCCTCTCCCTCCTCCTCCTCTCCTCCGCCCATTGCCTGCTCTCCACTGGCCACATCCCCCTGTATCCTTGACCTTGGCTGTGGCACTACCCCAATCACCCATGGCTCATCTGGCACTGTAAATCATGGAAATGGATGCGTATGAAAATACTGTGCATAACCATCTGTCATCACTGCATCCTACACCTCTATCCTGTCGGTCCATACCTCGGGTTGTAAGGTAGAATACTCTGTGTATGCTGCCTGGTATCGAATGCATGGTCCCCATCCTGGATCACCCTTGTGCCGCCTATAATGAGCAACGCCCTGGGGCATACCCTGTGTAAATCCAAACTATCTTAGGACCCATAATGCTAGAAATCTCTCAATAATAAAGGGGGTCTGCCCTATCAGATATTGTGGTCTACAAACAAAAAGCATCTCTAAGTGATTTTCCACCCATGCCTCATAATCCGTGTATGGTCTCCATATCACTGCATCAATGTCATCCAATACCCGTCGCCAATACTCTACCTTGCCCAGCTTTTGCTGGACAAGTGCACCAGAATATGCATACACACAGGGCCTCCCTGCTGGCCTATCTCTTGTGTAATGTGGTCTCGTGATCGCAATGTGCTCCCACGCCCAGATCTATAGCAGCGTCACCCCACTCGCCAAACTAGTGGATCCTCTGTATACAACCTGATGGAGATCATGATACATGTCGGCCAATACACAGCTCCCCCAGGTGAACCTCCATGGTTGTGTCACCAACCACTCCAGCATCCTACCCCAACCAACTACGAATCCCTTCGACCGATGGTCCAGTCCAAGGAAGCCTCCAATAAATGTAGCCAACACAGCAACTAAGGCTGGATACCTGCTGAAATCCTCCCAATCTATCTAGTAGCCACAAATGCTCACATCACCACATATCCATCGTAGCGCCTCGGTACCACCAATCTCCTTGTGGTCATAAACCACAAGGGCACCAATAACTGGGATCCCAAGAATCCTGTATACATCCTCGAGCGTCACACTCATCTCACCCGTCGGTAAGTGAAAGGTGTTATGCTCCGAGTGCCATCTCTCTGCCAAAGCAGTCAACAGTCCCCTATTGGCCCGAATTCCTCACGGCATCGCCAATAAAGGTCGTAATCCACAATCTGCAATCAACTGTAACTCTGCAGGAGTAAGCTCTCCTATCCGCTCCCAACATAGTGAGAACCGCTCTCTAATCTGGAGGCTTTTGAAAGCCTCCTATTTTATTTGACCATCACAAAGGACACATTAATCAAACTCATATCATGTGATCTATCTCTCAGTGACCCATATCAAGTGCTACATCAATCTATTTGAATATCAAATCAATATATTATATCATCATCTACTATTTGTTTTTCTTTTCAGGAAAGCAAATTTATCAAAACACAAATCATTTTACTATTTGGTTTCTATCGCAGAAAGCAAATTTATCAAACATCTACTCTTTGTTTTTCAATTGCGAGAAGCAAAGTTATCAACCACAAAATCAATCAATCAATCAATTTACTCTTTGTTGTTCATCACAAAGTTATCAGCTATCTACTCTTTGTTTTCTATTTTGGAAGCAAAGTTATCAGTCCTCTATCAAATTTTCTATCAAATCAGCATGATGGTACTACAATTTATCTATCTATTGACTAAGGAAGCAATTTAAATCATCATTTTTCATCACATAATCGTTCTGTGGAAAATTTCCTAAATGCGCTATTCTGTTGCCCAGATGCGCTAAAACACAAATGCACTAAAGTTTTTCTCATATGCGCTAAAATTTTTCCTCGATGCGCTAAAACTCGATATGCACTATTCTATCTTGCCTATGTGCCACTTTAACTCTCATGTGCGCAGCTCTAGCATTTTCAAACCCTAGCCCTATATGCGCAATTTTTTTCCCTAGATGCGCTACAAGATCAACCTAGCTGATTCTAGCCTATATGCGCTACTCTATTTGTTGAATGCGCTAATCAATCCATTTTTACCCTATGCCTATATGCGCTACGGAATTTCCTAGATGCACTATGGAATTTTTTGAATGTGCTAAAACTTTTCTCAAATGCGCTAAAACGTGCGAAAAAACTGACATCCGATCTAAAACATTTGCAAATTTGATCCACAATGCAAAATTCGAAATCATAAACGGTTGGAATCACTCACCGATGGTCCATACGCAGCTGGTCTCTGGTATCGGCACGCTCGCTCGAATCTATGCCTGTGCAATGGGATCTCCATCTCGCCAAGTCACTATCAGAGCTCACTTTTTATTGTAGCAGCAGGGTGAAAATGACACTTCATTTTACCCCTTTTTACCTTTTAAGGGTCTATTAGGGTGGGGGTTAATGGCATTCTTCATTCCTTCCATATTATTTTTCACCAGGCCATCACAAACATCATTTATCAGGAGCTAAATCACTGTTTGCCTATCCTTCTCGACATCATCTTCCCTGATTTACCCCCCGAGGGGGCATCATCGACATCAAAAATCAAAAACATATGAGGGGAAAAATTTTTATTTTCTTTGAAGCAATGCGTTTTCACACATCACTTCAAAGAGGGGCAAAATTTATACACATAAAAATGGTCATGTCTATAATCCTGGCAATTAATTAAATATTTATTATTTAGTTAATTTATCTAAAAGTCCTCTACATATGATTAAATTTAATTAATTTAATTATATTGTTCATTCATCTTATTCTTCCTTCATAATTAAATAAATTTATTTTATTTAATTATTTTTATACGTCCACTTAATTAATTAAATAAATACATTTTATTTATTTAAATTAATTATCATTGTTTGAATTTAAATTAAATCTTTTGATTTAATTAAGTTTAAATATTTCTCTTTCTTCTATTTTAAATTCTTCTTCTAATTAATTAAATATTTCATTTAATTAATTTCATAAAAATGATTTAATTAAATAAATCTTATTTAATTAAAGGATATTGTCTTTCTTTCTAAATCACAATTAGATATTTTATTTGATTGTGAAATCTTTTTGTTTTCTTCTCATATCATAATTAAATATTTTATTTAAATATGAGATCTTCTGCTTTTTTCAAAAATCCTGATTAAAGCTTTCTTCTTATCACTAACTTTCTTCTGCTTTTAAAAGCTTAATTAAATATTTCATTTAATTAAGAAAAAGTTGAATGTCATCCACAAATAAATAATTGAATTTTTAATTCATTATTTATCAGCTTTTAAATCTTTCTTTTATTCTTTTAAAGAAAGATGATTTCTTATCTTCTTATCTTTTCCTCTTTCATAAAAATAGAAAAATCTTGTTTTCAAGTTTTCTTCTATTTTCTCTTCAGTTTCATCCTTCTTCAACCATTCGATCTATCAGGAATTATCACAACCGTCAATCAAGATAGCCAATCAAAATCATTCAAAAAACTCTATAAATACCTGTGTGAATCCATGGTAATAGGCAATTAATTAGAGTTCATGCATTTAATTCCTTAGCATTTTAATATCATAGCATCATGTTTATTTCAAGCATATTAGTTCAATTCAATATCATAGCTTACTCTTGCATCATGCATCACATTTAAAATCTCATTCTTTAGGAAGACAGTTTGTTGAGCCTAGCCTATAAATCTAAGAGCAAAAGCTGGAATCAACAAAAACACTGAAGATAGAGGACAATAGGACGACAATTGAAGCAAAATACTGAGTTTGCATTTACTTTACCTTTTATTTTCTATTTTGATACAATGTCTTATTGGTGTGCTTGAATATTGTTTTACTTAATTTCATTATGCATATTTTTGATCACACAGTTCCTTTAGTCATACAAAAATGTTTAAAGTTTTTGCATGACAGTGACATATTCACTATCCACCATAGTAGCTTTCACCCTTTGTCTTCTAAAGGAAATTTCTCCTTAGAAGCCTTTTGGCCAGAGCCTATGGAGCCTATCACACCTCGCAAAGATTTCTCTTTCAAATTTCTTATCAAAAGTTTAAAGCAAAGAAAATTGTTGAATTATCCATCTATAACCAATCCCCATCTGCTTCGGCTATCCAAATCCTTGATGAGACAATGCTTCAACCTGAACCTGAAACTGAACACTTAGATCAACCAACACTAAACACTTCCCCTTCTTCCTCCAAATTTCTAAAAGATAATGAAACCAACCACATCATTCCTCCTTGCATAAAACAAGTATATACAGCAAAAGAGAAAGTGATTGACCCATCTCCTTCAGTTCCTTCTATTCCTCCTCCTTGAGAAGACAAGAAGCCTATGGTGGTTCAATCTACTCTTACACCTCAACAAATTCAAAATAGAATCAAATGAAATCTTGGTGCTAGGGAGCATAGGAGGCGTCGTCGTCTACTTGCTCATCAATTTCAAATAGAAGAAAACAAGGAAAATCAACCTCTGCCTTTGACAGAAGCAATATCTAACCACCCTCCTCCTCTTGACCCACCAGTACGTTACAACCAACACAACAAACCGATTTGATACCACAATCACAAATCTTGATACATCCTTCATTGGAAATCACTATTCGTCCTCCCATCATGATTAACCTCGATGATGATGAGGAGGAGGAGATCTCTAAAATAGATGAAGAGGTGCATAATGATCTAAATTCTTTATTTTCATCTTCCATGATCTTAAATGATAAATCTTTCACACCAAGTGAAGAACCTAGTACTTCTCCTAGTTCGGCACTTGCAATTCCCCCATTGGACAATCAATCGCTCTCGCAATACACTAAACATGATTGGGAGGTGGATGACTTGTTAGATGGTTAACTTGCATTCGCATTACTAGAATTTTTCATTTTCTTTGACGCTTATATGTATGTATCATGTTCCCCTGTAATGGTTGTTTGATGTTCTCTCTCTCTTTGTGCACTTCCTCTACTTGAACCTCTATTTTTCTATATGTCGTACATTTCCCTTTTTTCTTTTTTTTTGTGTTTTCCTTTTGGGGATGACACAAGGCATTGAGACACCCTATGTCTCTTCCATGTTGACCCAAATGGTCCCTTTTCCTTTTTACTTTGTCTTTTCTTGTGGTTTCCTTTTGGGGATGATGCAAGGCATTGAGACCGAAATGTCTCCTTCATGTTGACCCAAAAGCTTTTAATTTTATTTCACATTTTCGTTTGTTTTTCTCCTTTTGGGGACGATGCAAAGCATTGGGACCACAATTTATCCTCCATGTTAACCCAAAATGGACTTTCTTTTTCTTTTTTTTCTCTTTGTGTTATTCTTCCACTTCTATGTATTTGGGGAATGATGATAGTTTGAAGCTCTTTAATAAAAACATTGCAGCAACAAACATACTGACCCCAAATCCATAGATCCCTTATGTGTTTGGTGTGTTCTTTTTTGGGGGAAACTCCTCTTTCTTTTGTTCCTTTTCCTTCAAATGATGTAGCCTTACTTGAAAACATATGACTTGGAATAGGGGCTTTAGAAGTTGGCTCTCATGTCTTGTTTCTTTTTTGCATTTTTCATTTGCTACTTTAAAGTAATTGCTCACAGAATGGTGTGTAGAAATTCCTTTAAAGTGGGGGCATTCATTGGAATTATTCATTTGAATACTTGTTACTTCATACAAAGCATTTTTCACTTTGTGGATGACATTGGGTATGATTTCCTTCATAAGCATGATCTATCTTAGAATATTACATTCCTCTTAGTGGCCTGATGCAACACACTGCACCCCCTAAGTTGCAAATATTCTATTATTTGATTGGTCCTCTCTTGGAGACATTAGACACAATTTTTCCTAAGTGATAAACCTCACATGATCTTAACAAGACTCATTTGAACATCTGTTTCATGTTACATTTTTCTTTCACATGGCCACCTTGCATAACACGTCTTGCATGCCTATGGTACCATTGCATTTGTTTATTATTTTTAAGCATAAAAAGCTTTGCTTGTCTCATGAAACACGAACCGACATTGTATTTGTGACACCTTATTAAATTTATCAGGAGGTATAACTTTAATATGGTTGAGAAGCCAGCCCATTCCACGGCACGAATTTCCCCATAGCCACCTACTTGTGTCAGTGCATACCAATTGAGTGTATGTTTCTCACCTCTTGGGCCATCTCACCTCATGGAAAACCAAAATTTTCATGGCCCCAGAGTGAGTATACTTGGGCCTTCTCACTTGGCGGATAACCATAAGTCCCATTGCCCTAGAGTGAGTAAACATTTCTTATTTCAAACAAATAGCCTAGATCTAATCCACAATGAGCTGGAAAAATGATCGAAGCTTTTATTCCTTTCAATCATCATCATGTGTGTTCCTTTTCACTTATGTTTGGTTTTCCATGGGATCATGATCCTGGAGGCTTGATCATCCCTCTTGATTATTTTCGTCTCATCTTACCGATGATGTGTGTGCATTAGGATCCCTCTCGATGTGCATGTTGGGCTACTTTAGTGAGAGTTTAAAGCAAGTTCACCCTCTCACTAAAGTGGGGGCTTAATGTGTCGCCAAAAAACATTGTATAGTTGATATTTTAATGCTCAGTAGAGTCTCTCTTATGGACTATGGCTTGACTTTTCCTAGATTTAATGTTGTAATGTGGCTAACACATTCACATTAGGTCTTGAATCTTTATGAATCATTAAGACTTATAGGTTGCCTTGTAAAGGTGTTGTGAAGTGTTGTAACCCACTTTCACACTTTTCTAAGACCCTTTCATCATAATTCACTTAAATAACTCATTTTTATCACTTACCAAGTCTTATTTCAAACTACTGTAAAGTGTTGTAACCCACTTTCATGCTTTTCTAGATTTTTCATCACTAATTCAACCCTTTCCCATGTTCAAATGACCCTTTAATACACTTTATAGCCCCCTTTAAGTGTGTTTTTGAGGATATTCTTGTTGGACAACATTTAATTCCCTTTAATTCTTGACACCCACTTAGTTTGCTTAGGTGGGACTAAGTCACCAGTAGGGGTGAATTAGTCCTTTTTGGCACAAAACTCAAAATTATTTCAAATTTATGGCAGGATTTTGTCCTCTAACCCTTGAGGTCGACTTGTGATGTGTTATTTTCAGGAAATTTTAGTAAAATCATGTATAAATAAGGGTTTTTCTCCTCATTTTTCATCTCCTACAATTCGCCTAATCTCTTGCACTCTTCTAAGTCATTAAGCATTCAAGCAAGCAAGCAATCAAGCATAATCAAGTCATCCATTGGAGCACTTCATTGCATATCTTCAAACTTACACATCAAGGGTTTGGTAAGTTTATGACATTACATGTTTTTTATTTATCATTCTCTTTCCATTTCATTTCATTTCATAGGGTTTTATTACCAAAGTGGGGTTTTACCAAGGCAAACCCCTATTCTCTAACCCTCAACCATTTTTCCCTCTTTGCATGTGTGTTTGTAGACTTTGTGGGAAGATTTGTCAAAATAATTAGTGTTGAAAAGTGGTCAAGAATTCATCAAAGTCAATCAAGTCAACATAACCCTGATTCAAGCTTCAAGACACTATTTGTCTTGTTTCTTGCAAAATCAGGTGTGGACACCTATCAAAAAAGCAAGTGTAGACCTGAGGCTATAAGATTTTGTCCTAAAATTCCCAAAATCTGTAGGTGGACTAAGTCGCCACTACTGGCAGATTAGTCCCACTGCCAAGCCTAAAAAGTGGTTTCTGCATTTTTGGATACCCATTTGGCAGATTCTTTTTTCAAAAAATTTTCCCAAAACTAGGACTAATTCGGCCAGCCTGGCGTATGTGTCCCAGTCAACATTTTTAGTCAAATTTTAAGGATTTTAGAATCTCCTAGCATCAAGTTTCAGATTCCAAGTGCACCTCTCTAATTTTGTTCAATTATTTCATCATTTACTTGCATTTTTAAAAGTTTTTGCATATCACATTATGTTTTCAAACAACTTGAATTTCTTAGGTTTTGCATCATTAGATCATTTCATTTTTAGATTAGTGCATTAGTACATCTTAATTAGGCATAATACATCTCATCCACATTAACTTTGAGTGTAGAAAATTGCATTTTGGATCCCATCCCTTTCTTTTAGGTGAAATACCCTAGAAGGAGCTCAAGCAAGTGTGGGCAATCAAAAATCATTGTCCACACAACCTTGACAAGATATTAGGGGTTGGAGTTGACCACCTTGAAACATATCAGAAATGCAGATGCAAAAAGTGAACAATCTACATTTGCTTTTGATCTCAAAAAAATAGCAAATTAGATCCTGAGGCTCTGAAACCTAATAGGAGAGCATATGAATGTAGGGAGAATGGAGAGTAACAATTCATTTGTCACTAAAATCATCTAGTTGCAAAATATAAGCTCGAATGGGAGGTCACTTCATAGAACTAAAAGTTCACAAACAACAAAACAGTGACAAAACCCTCTAGCTTCGATCTTCAAAATCTTGTCAAAACTTGTCATGGGAAGCTGAAAACTAACATGCATGTTCACATATGTCACATGAGTGTGTCCATCAAGTTTTTTTGCATGAAAATAAGCTGGCTTTGAATTATGACCCTCCAAAGTAGGTCACTTGGGAAAATTCTTCAAGTGCACTTTTGAGAGCGCAAAGGAAAATTTTTCAATATGAGCACTTCAAATTTGCAAAACTTGAAGGTGCCACTAGTGGCTCCGACTGGGGATGTATGCCCACTATGGGAATAGCAAGATTCTAGATCTCTGGGGAGTAGATCAAATATTGAATCCATTGTGTGTTCTCAAACTACTCCTTTATTCAACCTCTTTTTTCTGCCTCACTTGATGACCCTAGGCCACCAAACAATTAAAAGAGTTGCAATTCCTACCTCTATCAAACACCAATATGTTAAAAGAGTTGATCTCCCTCAATCCAGGCTTGTCTCTATAACACCACAACAACATGAGTGACTACAATTCTGTAAAAACAAGTGTCAAGTTGCCATTGAATAAGTGGACACTTTCTCTTTGTTCGGCTTCATGTTCACATGGCAGCCAAATCATATAGGCCACATCACTGTCAATATCTTCATTTTCTAGTTTTGAAGCGAGTGGAAATATTTGAGGATAGTGATCAAGACCACATGAAAACACAGTCTTATCACATTGACTAACTGCCTCAGAATGATCATGCTTAGAGAAGATATCATGCTTGAAAAACAACGTAAAATCCTCGTGTTTTGAGTAGAGAATGCTCACTCATTAGTAACTCTTTTAATTTCAATGCATCACAAGTCATTTTTTCATCATCCCAACACATCCCAAGCACATTCTTAAATTCCTAAGGGTTCTAAAAATCAGATTTATCAACACCCACAATACCTTCATCCACATTCAAATCAGGGTATTCAGAAAAAGCATCAACCTCCAATGCCTAAGTGGTGTTTTCTATCTGAGGTTCACACATGATGTCAAATTCATACTTCAGACCACTATGCAATTACATATGGAATGTCTCAAAGAAATATTCAGATAATTCAAAATTTAAGCCTAGTCCAAATCTTTCACATTGATTTTTCATAACATGTTCAGTGTTTGAATATTTTTGAATTCTATCACATTTAGGGTCAACAAAAAGACCTTCATGTGCACTATTAGTTGATATGCATATTGATCTATGTGCCAAAGACTCACTGTTATCTAAAAATTATTCATTATCAATAGAGCTAGAACCTTCATTCTCCTTCACACTAATTCACTCCTCATTCAAAACAAACATGTACATTTGGACACTATGAATATGAAAAAGAACATCAAATAAAGACCCATATTCAATTTCATATTGACTAACATCACACCCACTATCATTTGCATCATTTGGCTGCCATACACACAAATCAAATTATCTTTCATTATTTATGGGAAATAGAATTAACCCATGATCCATATGTGTATCATGATACATAACTTGGTCACTCAATATTGAACCTCCTCTTCCATCCTTGTACACATCATCCTTTTCATGTGTAACTAAACTTTCTGACTTTTCTTTGCACAAGAAATCATGAGCAGCTAGGACATCAATGTGTTCATCAACATCTTTATCATTTCTGACATTGTGTTCAAAATCACCATATTGAACGCACATATGTGTATCTTCAAATTGTTCATCATTCCTATAATTACCATACTCCATTGATGAAAAACCCGAATTACATTCCATGTATGCCTCAAGTGCAATTTCATCATTCACTTGTGGACAATTGATTTCGTCAATATTCATATCTTTACATTCTTTAGGTGAAGAAAGTGCCTCTAGATCATCCTTATAGGAGTATTCATAATCAGCATAAGAGCAATCAGTTTGGCTATCATTATAATCCTCATCACAAGAAGACTCACCACTACATAAACCATGCTCAGATTCTTCCGAGTGAGTGCTTCAACTTCTATCTTCAATGTATTGATCACTGATTTGTGATGATATATCATCAACACTTGTATTATTTTCATCTTCATCACTATTGTATAGATCTGCACATGTGTTGATTGTGAGATGATTACAATTAATATCCTCATCCATACAACATAGATCCTCTTTCTGATACACTCTTTTCAATCTTGTGTATCATGTTATGATTCTCCTCAATAAGACAGTTGTTATCTTTATTTTGAGACACCACATTTTACGCATAAGTACATTGGGCTGCTTCAACAATCTTTATCCAATCAAGCACCTATCAATTCTATGAGGCTTCAATTCCTTTGGCAAGGAACTCAGCCTAGAAGCATAGATTTTACAAAATAAATCAATGCACATTGAATCCTTAAGTCTGAAATTTATGGGGACATTAAACAAAGCATCCAAAAACATTGATAATAAATCATGTGGTGATTCTCCTTTGTGTCTTTTCATTTTAGACAATCCTTGAGCAAAATATGTTCGATCAACATTGCTCACATTATGTTGGCATTCAACTTGGAGCTCACTATGATCTACATGTTGTGATGATGGAGAAATTTGAACAACAATAGCATCACCATCTTGACAATAATTTATATTATCTAATCCATGAGTTCTATTTGCACGAGGTATGTTAGGATAACCAACACTCACAGCCCTATGTCCTTTCATCATTGAATATTTTAAATTATTCTCAATATTTATGGAAATTTGATATGCTTGGTGTAGGGTTATGGGCTCTTTATCTCTTAATAGATAACTCATCTTTTTATCAAATACACCTAAGTACACGACCAAACATTTAGCATCATTTGGTCTTATGCTTGTAGGGATCTCTCTTATTATCTTTGAAATTTTGAGATTAAAAGAGGGGACTAACTCATGTTCTCCTTTCTCCATGCTCATGAACTTTTGTCTTATTAAGACTAGATCAATCCTTTCACCAAACTGCTCCATGAACACTACTTTAAAATCCTCCCAAGAATAGATAGAGGATGCAGGTAAATAAGAGAACTAGTCTCTCGCATCTCCTCTTAGGGACTAAACAAATAACCTCATGATCACATCCTCATGATCTACCTCATAGTCATCTAGCACATTATTGAATTCTTCCAAATATTTATTTACTAATTCAAACGTATCACCAATGGATTTTGGTAATTTATCTCTTCCTAGGTTTAGCTAGAATGTCATTTGGATAACCAAAAATGCCACTAAAATTGATGATTTGTACCTCTCAGTGCTAAAATTTATTTGACAATTTGGCTAGGGCTGATCACAAACTATGGTTGCACCAAGAACCATAAAAGGATGCATATATTGATGCATTTTGGCATGCCTCTTTCAAAACTTTAAATATCAACTCTATAGTTGATCATTCATTTCCCTATTTCTAACTTTCATCATGACCTTAGAATATCACGATGCATGATTGAAATAAATCTAAGACTAAGATCTATTTAGTGGGCATATATCAAGAACAAGCATACTTTCAACATAATACATAGGCTACAAATTATAATTCAAAAGTATGCAAACCCAATATTACTATCCTTTCCCTTTCTTAGTGTTGTTTCACCTAATAGAAAACAAAAATTATTTTCAAAACTTTCAAATATGGTTTTCATAGAAAATTTTCTTGAAAACCAAAAGTGAAGAATACCTGGAAATATTGTAGCTGCTACAAATTCTTCTTCCTGATTGGAAAACTGTAGATCTGAAATTGTATTCACATCTTCATTAGGTTCTTCTCATAGAGTCACCACCTCTCTTCATAGAGGATTGAACTTCAAATAGTATGAATCTCTTTCACATGCAAATTTCTTTATGAGTTCCTCTCACCAGCAGAGTACTACAGATCATGAAACTTTCAGGTTCACTATAATAATTTCTTTCTCCAAGTTTGAATTCCTCCAATATTTGAACCCAATATTTAGATTAGCAAATAATATGACTCTTTGAATTATCAATCTACAACTAGAGATTAAAAATTTTCCCTAGGAGAGTCACCAATCTATTGGTTCTCAAAATCGACATATCCACTAAATCCTAGAAGTAAGCCACACTTCATGTTCAAACATAGTGTAGGATTTGGCCAACTAATAGAAAATGAGATTGGAACACATTTCCCCTACACTTCAAGCTCTATAAGACCTAGGGGTGACCCTTTTAGAAATACCAAAAGATAAAGACACATTCAATAGGGGATAGCTTAATAGATGATGCTCTCACAAGAGTATGCTAAGAAAGATAAAATTTCACTCAACATTGGCTAAGACATTGGGTGAATTTCACTAACTAGTATGGAGAACATGGAAAATACAAATAACTCATAAAACATAATTGAAATGGTTTTTGATTTAATAATTTGGGACCAAACTGAAAGCAGAAGATGCATAAAGATTCACCAATACCAATAAGAGGGTTACAGAGTCATATAACCAGCACTTCATCCTACAGTGTTAAACATGTTTTGAAGATCTTTGAAAATGTTATCACATTATGATAACAAGACCACTGAAGCTTTATTAGGTAACCATTCTTACAAATCCATCTAGAAACACAACACTCTTGTTACGTTTGTTAAAGCAATTACACCATCCCTTGAACAATAGGCAATAAAAAATGCAATTGACACTCATTAAAGAAATTACATTATTCACTAAACAAAAGTAAATAACAGATGTAACTCAAATGCAACAAATGTGCATGAAAAAACCCAAATAATCCTTGATTATTGAATTCAAAAGAGTATTACATTTCAGCCATGGAGATAGTCATGAAATAAAATATAAACATGAAGCTCAATTCAGAACACAATAACACTTCATATTAGTGACTAACATTCATACTTCACCCTAGCTTTCCAATTTACCCAAAGCTTCTACTTGCCTTGTAGAACTTTTTAGAAAAATGGAACCCCCTACAATGAGAAGAGAAAATGAGAAGATAAAGAAGATAGAAGATAGAATCTTGAAACAGAAGAAGCCTTAGAATTAATCTATAGAAGACACTTGGTAGCTTCCTTCTTTGTCCATCAACAATAGAAATGAAAAGCCTCTCTCTTCTTTCTTTCTTTTGCAGTACGAAACTTTTCCTTTGCTCTTTGTTCACCTTAATTCTTCAACCACAAATTCACCTGTCCGTGAAAAATATCACTTCATTTTACTCTGCAGTTGAGAAAACTCTTCTCATGAAAGCCTTTTTATTTTTGCCTTTTGTTATGTTGCACTATAAATATTCACCTCCAGAAATTAAATATTTCTTACTTTATAATAGAGCCTTTAAGTTGTTTAATTTCCACTATACCCTTTCACTTTCACTTGCAGCATTGAAAAGGTAAACAATTTTAAAAGAACACTTATGGGGAAAAAGATAATTTTACCCATGCCTTCTAAAATATGTGTCCAACAATATTATCCTCAGGTAAAATTCACCTATTTTCTTAATACTTACTTCTGAGCAGCAGAGAAAACTTTTACTTGTACAAGTGAATATTTAATTCACTCCAATGGAAAAAATGAAATTTTAACCTTTGCACTATTTACTTCACATTTTAAAATGTTAGCTTTTTTATAGTAAAGGCCTTTAAATATTTTACCATCGGGAAAAAAAATTCACTAGCATCTTTACATTTCACTACGCATTCAAAGTATTTTTCCCTTAAAAATAAAAATACCACCTCCACTTATCGGGAAAATACTTTTTAATCTCCCTTTATGTTTAAAAGCCTTACTTTTAAAATAATAATTTTTTTGAATGTTTTAAACCCATCAGGAAAATAAAACATTATCCTTGCCTTTAACCTTTAAATAGGGCCCACCTTGGTCTTCTCTCCTCAGCATATCATGCATCGCTTGTCCATTTGGGAAATGGAAAAACCAACCAACAATGAGTGATGGGAATGAAGCAGCATCACCCGTCGCTTATTGTGAAGGAAAGAAGAAATCAAAATCTGCAATGATCGACCAATGATGGGAATTTGGTTGCATCTCTCCATCTTTGGCTACCATTGATTTCATTTTCTCTTCCCTAGTCCTCTCTAGAAATTCATTATGCCCTGGCGACCAAGCATTTTGCAATGGCCGATATGAAATTTCATTATTCTCATCATTGAAATCACGAGCATGTGCAGGCCTTTGATGATTGATGGTGCCAAGAATTTTCTCAAGCAATTTTGATACATTTTGAACTGTAGGCACGGATTTCTTAGTGCAATGTAAACATGTGCTAGATTTACCCATGAACTAGGCATCTAAAAGAACCTTCCCATCGCAGCCTATGGTACCTATGTGAATATCTCCTTTTTTCTATAAAATTAACTCCTCAAACATTGCACAATGGTTTTTAAATGGTAACTATTAAGCTTATTGCAGTGGCTTCATGTCCCATGAAGGTTTCTTTTACAACACCGTATTGACCCCTATTGGCCAGCAAAATGGATGCCTATTCGCGGCACAGACAACTCCTTGTTTCTGCATCAATACCCATAATACAATGCTCAAGCCATCAAAAAAATTTGTTGCCATGCAAACAATAAAATGATTTCAATTTCTAGGTAGATTTGTCAACATAGAATTTTTTGCATCAATTTATTTTTTGCAATTTTCAACTACTCCTTTTGCAAGCCTACCACTATTCTGCTCCATAATGTTGGAACTCCTCCACCCAACATAATGGATGCCTATTTGCATAAACATTTCTAGATATCAGTGTCAACACATACAATACTATTTGCTAGCTTCCTCGAGATGTGTTGCACTCTGCATTTAGTCCATATCAAACTATATAAAATGTTTGACAAGTTTTATCCATATTTGAAATGCGCCCCAAATCTTCTCAAGAAAATACAACCATGTTTTCAAGAAACCCTAAGCCAATAAAATCAATATTAAATAGTGTTGTGAATTCATCCTATGGAAATAAAGGTGAATCACCACTTTCTCCTAGTTGATAGAAGCATTTCATATCCCTTTAAAAAGTGAGGAGCATGTTTAACGATTCTTCATCCATTTTAATTTCACCCCCAATCAACTTTGAGATACACAGCCATATATCAACAAACTTGAACAATATTAACTTGTATAACAAATTTTCCTTTAAAGTGTCATGGAGATGTTCAAATTACTTAGCAAGATTGAATACTACTTTGACTGTATCCCATAGTAACGCAAGTGAAACACCATCTTCCTCAGACTTCCTAGCCTCAATATTTTTAAATTTGTATCTTTCAATTAATTGTGCCTTGGAACATTTGATCTTCCTGTAAAACAATAAAGCTTCAGGCTCCCTGGAGTGCCTCTTCTTTCATAGTGGGAATAAGAACCATTTGTGGCCCATTACTAAATCACTTAATCCATTGATATAGAGGATTTTCCTTGTCCAAATCCTCCTTGCTTCTATGCCTCCATGTATTTTCTCTCAAAAATACCTAATAACAACAATAATTTTTAGATAGAGTTTGTTAAACAAATCAAATGCAATTTTGAACATTTCAATGTGATGGCAAGAAACTAATTTCTTTTTCTCTGTATCTTTCACAAGACAAAAAATTATGTGTAGTATTTTTCTAATGTTTTCACTGCAATCTGTCAAACCTTCAAACTTTCCCATTTCATTACAAATAATTTGAATCTTTGATCCACTTCATTCATTACAACAAGAGAATTAGCATGAGAAAATTGTTTCTGAATTCTATTTATAGGCCTTCACCAATAACACTTGTGTGACATAAGTTGGGTCCCCACATGGGCCTGGCTAAATTTATTTTTTGGAAACACATTTCATCCTCAATTGATCTGAAAATAGTCTCTAAATGTTCCTGGCATGAAAAATTGAAGTGGATTGTTGCTAAAATTTTCTTTCAGGAATTTTTGCATAATGGTCAAAATTAGTCTAGTGTGCTCAGGAATCACCCTACAAAATTAGTCAAGCCACCTCCTGGAGCCACAAAAACTTATAGGAATGCACACATATAACCTAAGAATGCAGTGCAATAAGCGGCTCAACAAAACCAATCTTGAGGTGAAATTTATTCAATGCCAAATTTGCCCAGTCAGACGTTTCTATAACTGCACTTGTTCAGAACCAATTAAAGCTCACCAAGTTACCACTTTGAAAACATATCAAATTAAATCCTGGTAAGTTGCTACTGGAAACATTAGATCATTTACGTACACTGAGCATGTTTGTAAGAGGTATTTCTTTCAATCATCAACCTTCACGAGATAATAGGGGTTGGAGTTGACCACCTTGAAACATGTCAGAAATGCAGATGCAAAAAGTGAACAATTTGCATATGCTTTGGATCTTGAAAAAATAGCAAATCAGATCCTGAGACTCTCAAACATGCAAGGGAGCATATGAATGTAGGGAGAATGTAGAGAAACAATCCATTCATCATGAAAATCATCCAGTTTCAAAATATATGCTAGATTGGGAGGCCACTTCGCAAAACTGAAAGTTCACAAACAGCCAAACAGTGCCAAAACCCTCCAGCTTTGCAATTCAAAACCCTATCAAAACTTATCATGGGAAGCTGAAAAATGACATGCATGTTCACATATATCACATGAGTGTGTCAACCAAGGGGTTTTGCATGAAAATCAACTAACTCTAAATTATGACCCTCCAAAGTAGGTCACTTGGGAAGATTCTTCAGTTGCACTTTTGAGAGTGTACAGGAAAAATTTTCATTATGAGAACTTCAAATTTGTAAAACTTGAAGGTGGCACCAAGTTCTAATCACTCCCCCCTTAGGAGTGCACCCATAAACCTCATACTACAACAATCATACTTCCTACTCCCCCTGAGGAGTAGACCCAAGTCATCAATCCAGACAAATGAAGAATCTGCAAATCCACTAGACTAATACACCTCCATGTGCACCTAGTTCAAAGGAGGGGAAATAACCCCCAAATTATCTTTGAGATACTCAAAAGTATCCTTCAGAAGAGCCTTAGTAAATATATAAGAAATTTGATACTTTGTAGGCACATATTCCAATCTGACTTCATTCTCCAATACCTTTTCTCTCAAGAAATGATATCTGATAGATATATGCTTTGTCCTTGAATGCATTACCAAATTATTTGACATGTTTATTACACTTGTATTATCATAGAAGATATGGATAGGCTCATCACACATCACTCCTAGATCCTTCAATGTTTGCTTCATTCATAATACTTGTGTGCAGCAAGATGCTTTTGCAATGTACTCAGCCTCTATAGTGGATAAAGAAACTCAATCTTGTTTCTTGCTTAGCCATGTGTAAGAGAGGGGGACCAACCACATTTAAGGCCCCAGGTCATAGAGAGCCAAGAGCAGAAGGTTTCCCTAACTTACCTCAGCTTAACAGGGTGTTAGGAAATGTGGGATGAGAATGATGAGGACTATAATGTCCTTAAATCACTCTAAAGACCTGAAACACAGAATGAGGCTAGGCAAGCCAATTTTCAAGGTTAACTCTATGCCTCATAAAGCTCTTTTCCCAAGGACAGAAGCACGGTTCTAGGATGACAACGCGACACGCTAGCATCTCTCAGGTGCTTTGTCATCCGTATGACCAGAGGACTAAAGAAGCAAGGTCAAAAACTAGAAAATGGACTAACAGCCTAGCTAATTACTTCCAAAGGGCCAAGAAAAAGCTATGAAGTAGGTAAGATATGTAAAACTATGATAAAGTAAATAAACAAGAGTTAGGATGGCAAGAATAATCTCACAGAGGTACTTGTTTTCCAGTTAATTCCAAGCAACACGTCCACCTACACACAATGAAGAGGAAAATTGTTGAGTGACTGTATAGGGGCCTGCCTCAATTAGACCCCTGTTTAGGTGTTTCCACCTCCATGGATAGCCAAGATAGTGATAATGGAGAAATATATGATAAAGAAAGAAAATAAAGTAGAGAACACAAAATCACTACAAAAATAGTAGGGTACTACCCACCAAATCATAGAGGAGAGGAGTAGAAATCTTACCACCTCCACCAAGAGCACTCAAGGGTAATGGGGGAGAAAATGAGAGGACTCAAGCCTCTACTACAATGGTGTTAGTTCCACACTTTCTCTACGGATTGATGAAGTATTGTTGCTACAATTATGGATTGCAAAAGTGCTCCTTAAATGCTAGAATGCTTGGGGAGTGATCAACTTGAGTGCTTAGAAGATGGATTGAAAACTTAGAGGATGCAAAGAGAGATTGAAAATCTTATAGGAGTGAATTTGAAGGAGAGAATGAAGAAAATATCCATATTCAGGTCTGTTAGTCGAAGGGGGCATTACAATTCAACCTACAATGGGAAGTGTAATGCCTCTATAGGCTCCAGACATAGGAATCTACTAGGGATGTAAGCGCATCGTGCGGACATCTATGCACTGTGTGGGTGTCCCTGACAATTATTCCTTTTCCAACACACAAAAAAACTACCAAGTGGAATGAAGGCAACGGGCTTATATGGAATTTACCCTTCAAATTTGGTTTTCTAAAGTGAAAAAGGGAAAAAAGGGGAATTTTCATAAGGGGTGTAAATTCACTCATATACATTTTCCCCCCACTTTAGTGAGAAAGAATACTAATGAGTGCTTTGGTAAAGTAGATCGAAGAAGTATTAGAGTTAGAAATGTATACGTAAACCATCGAGGAAGTAGACCATGATCTAGTGAAATCGAGAGTGCGGGACAAGAAAAGGACTTTATAGCCCCATAGAACTATGAATCTGAAGAAAGAAAGAGTCTTACAGGCTCGTAGACCTTCAAGGAGGCAACCCCCAAGTTCTCTCACATGAAAGAAGCCATGTCAAGAAAGCACCTCACAGACCCATAGACCTACAAGGAAGGTGTCCCGCAAGATCTCTCGCATGGAGGATACCCAGAAAAGCACATTATAGGCCTGTAGACCTGTAAGGAAGCATCCCCCAAAATCTCTCACATGGAGGAAGCCAGGAAAGTACCCTACAAGCCCATAGACCTACATGGAAGGTGTCCTTCAAGATATCTCACATGAAGGAAACCCAAGAAAGCATCCTACAAACTAGCAAACCTGCATGTAAGGTATCCCCCAAGATCTCTCACATGGATGAAACTCAAATAAAGTGCCCCACAGACTCACAGACCTACAGAGGAGCCACCTAAGTCCTATAGGGGAGCCACCCCCAAGATCTCTCACATGGAGGAAGCTCAAAGGAAGCTCCCTATAGGCCTGTAGACCTGTAGGGAGGTATCCCCCAAGATCTCTCACATGAGGAAACCCAATAAAGTGGACTCCATAGAGATAGAAAGCAGCCATGTAGGCGAATAGGCGGATAGTCATGTAGACCATCAACAATTTGGAAATTTTTCAAAGGAATCTATTGGGAACCCTGGCATGAAGAAGGGGTCCACTCAAGGGATGCGTTATTCAAAAGTGTGAAAAAGATGTCTTTTTCTCAAATTGATTCATCATCAAGGAATCCTTTTGAAAGATGATCACTTCATCAAGGAATTCATAAGGAATAATATGCCCCCACGTGAGGGGAAGATCAAAGTTGTTCCCACTTTAGAGGAATGTTTTCAAGTTCTTTCTTTACGAACTCGTGATGAAGGAAACATGTTCCATTAGGGTTTCAAATCAAGAATGCAATTCTTGAAAGAATTTTGTGAAGATTCTCAAGAAAATATTCATTGGAAATGAATGCACTGATCATCTAATGAAGGGGCATGCCCTTGGTGGTGTTTGAACCTGTCCAAACTACTGCATGACTTGCCCATAATAGAATGGTCATACCACATAGTCATGCCTCCCTGCTAGATATCTATCCATCTGCATCCTTCGTAACTGCCCCGTGGGATCTGGCCACTGAAGCATAAGTAGATAAGGTGTCCATAAGATCTCGTCCTCCTCCAGCCAATTGAATCTCACCCTCTAAAATTCTAAGTCCCCATACTGCCATAGCCATCACAAAGGGTAGCCGAATGTTCATGGGTACTCTATTGCTATAGTAAAAGGATATCGAATAGACCTGGTACATGTGATATGCTCAAGGCACCATAACTATAGAAGTGTACAATGGACCAAACTGTTGATCTCTCAATATAAAAATCTCCCCAGATCATAGTACAAATGTGCCAGAATGTAGCGACCCCATGCATAGACTATCCTCTGATCATACATCCCTCATACTAGGTGTACCAGTCCCCCATCCAAGTGTGTCGCTCATCCGTCTAGATTGAGTACTAGTGCCACTATGTGTATCATAATCTATCTCACCAGAAGAGCACGAGAGTACAGTAGCATAGGCAGCTCAATCCACACTTTTAACTCTCTCATCATGTATCGGCCCTCCTAAACAATACAAAATATATCTCTTCTTCTCTCGGAATGACTGATCCACCAAGAAATACACTCACATGCTCTGAATAAGAAATCAGAGAATGCAGTGTATGTCCTTGATTGTGATCATCATTTCCCCAGTGGGAAGATGGAAGGTACAGGTATCTGTGTCCCAACTCTTGCACAAAGCCATCAACATGGCATCATGGTATCTCATGGGTGGCATCATGTATGCCCAATAGATACCCATTGACTGCAAATGATTTGTCTTTGTTGCTAATAGCACTAGTGATAGAGCTCTCAAAAATGATAGTTCTCTCCCCCCTAGCCATTGTCGCAACCAGGCAGGAACCTATCAAAATCATCACAAAATGCTCTAAAATTTATCTAAAATCTTCAATTTTCATATAATTCATCATGAAAGTGTGCTAAAGTTAATCTAGTGTGCTTTTCTAATGGCCCTAGACACTTTAGAACCCTATTTGGACACTTCACAAAGAAATGAGACACTTTGCGAAGAAACGGGACATTTTGCGAATAAAAGGGGCACTTTGCAAAAAAATGGGACACTTTGTGAAAAATTTTCCAAGAACCCTAAATTAACCTATCCTTGCATAAAAATCATTAAAATATCACCAAATCACATAGAAAAAAGTTGCAGAATCGACTCACCTCATGATATCGCTCACCGCGTGCTACCTACTCACAAATATCATCCAACCACGAAGGTGTGTAATCTCGTCTACTCGGCATCTTCTCCTTCTACTTGTCACTCTCAAGCTACAATGAAGGTAGAATGAATAGCAAGTGACAAATTAATTTCATCCACTCCTTTTAATCTCTTTTCACTTTCACATATTAACCTAATGTTATCGTCTTTTTCTAAGAACTTATAATATTGTCATTCTTCAACTAAACATAATGGGAGCTAGGGTAATCCATTTTCAATTCCATTTGATTTGTGGGAATCGTGCTTCCACACCTGAAATCATCATTAACCTATCATTATGTTCCATGGTACTTGGAAATTCCCTACGGTATGGTGTTTCCTCTTCAACATGTCTAGATTTCTACCTTGATTCCACCTTCGTAAAGCAAGTGGAATCAAGGGAGGGCATACATCTACACTTGAATGAGATTTCTAAGAGTTACATAAAAGGATTTTTGGATAATTAATGAATGTTTGTTGCAAGATGCGGTTCCTAATGTTGTGGTTTGTAGATAACCACACTGGGGGCTTCGTTCTCTCATCTTCTGAATGTGTATCCTTTTATGTAGTAGAGTGCATCGTTTAGAGTCATTTAGCTTACATATGCACATAGAGTCATATGGGCGCTAAAGTGGGGGTTAAATTTGTTGTAGAAAATTGGACCCTCTTGAGAAAAGAGACAATTTCACACATAATTGGACCCATGTTTGAGTCCCTTCACATCATTTCCCCTTCAAAATAGCATTTATAGGCCCCTTAGACCTATTAATTTTGATCTAGAGGCTCGTTTCACATGTGAAATCACATAAAACTAGATAAACAACATTTAATAACATCATACCCTGACAACCCACCTTCAAACAACAGTAGTGGGACCCATTCGCCACCTTGGGCGAATGAGTACCCTTTGAGGGAAAATTCAAAATTAAGTGGGAATTTAATCAATTTAACTTTTACTTCCAATGAATGTCGGCCTCTTAGGTCTAATTAACGAGAAAATAAGGTGAACACATTTATGCTTATAAATAGACATTTCAAGTCATTTTACAAAATCTTTTTCATCTCTTATCATCTTATTATCATTCTTCAAAAGTAATTCCTAAAGCAAAGTCTTCTACAACAAGTTTCATGAGAAAAAGTTGAAGTTTTAGGACAACAAACTAGGGTTTTTGCAGGTCTTGAAGCTCACTTCTCTTGTCAAGATCCAAAATTGCAAAGGGTCGATGATGGATGCCTATGGTGAATCATGAAGAAATATAGGGTGAAGAGGTGCAACTAGCCACCAAATCATGCCTAAGGACTTGGTTTCCTATTGATTTTATCCTCCATTTTCACTCTATCTTCATATTAAGGTTTGCATTGTGTTTGTTTAGAATTTTCATGTCATTTTATTCTTATGTTTCATGTTTTGTAAGGTTTCTAGGGTTGATATCTTGCATCTTTTCAATCAATCTTGCATGTCTTATTCTAGAGCAATAGAATAGGACCCTTCTTATATTTCAGCTTTTCCTAGTCTTTAACACATCTAAGGCTAGGTTTTATGCATATTTTTCTCTATTCAAGGTTTAATTACCTATTTAGGGGTTTGACTAAGGAAAACCCCCCATTAGATCTACTCTTTTAAGCTTTTTTGCAGAAATTTTTTGAGATCTAGAATTGAGTTTCCATTAGAATTTGTTGTGTAGGTGTCAAGGTACATATCTGAGTTTTGAGATTATAGAAATTAGAAAGTGGACTGATTCACCATGCATGGTGAATGATTCCCTCCTAAGGTGCAGATTTGAGTCAAATGCATTTTCACATCCCCAACTATTAGAAAATAGATTTTGAGTAGAAAAGTCCTGATCTGGGACTAATTCGCCCAAGGTGGGCAATGAGTCCTAGTCAGCCCAAGTCCAGATTTCATTAGCTTTTCAAATTGTTCTTGAGTCCTCTATAGCCTTCCAAGTGCACACATTCTGAGAAACAACCTTCTGTTTAGTTAAAAAAATGCATTTTTGTTCATTATTTCAACCTTTTTTGCAAACAACACTGTGTTTTCAAACAAGGCATAAATCTTAGTTTTGCATTCATTTTCAGTCATATATATCAGTCAATTGCATTTATTCATCTTAATTTACATTATACAACATTGAAAACATCCTAATTAGAGTGATACATAAGCATTTTTGGCCCTATCTCTCTCCTTTCAGGTGAAAAACCCTAGAAGTGCAAGAATAGCATTAGGGTCCCAAAAATTATGTTTCAAAATAGTAGCCATGTCTGTTATCTAGAAATTTGCAAGGCTCTTGATTCTATAACTTGACTTTGAACTTTTTGTTCATATATTGAATAACTTTGTTCAATTATATATTCAAATTGAATGGTTCTCAAAAGTATTAGTAGTCCTTATTATATATAGGAAAAATTTGTATCATGTATAAATTGTAGTCAAGCTTTATTATCTCAATTCAATGATGTTTGAATAATATTTAAGGCATGTCACATAGAATGCAAAATGCCTATATATTTTTTCTTATGTATATCAATATATTCACATCACAAAATAATAATTATTTCTCTCATGAATCACTAGTGAATACTAAAATAAGATTATTTGTTCGATGAATACAACATAATATTAGAAGATATTTTTTTGCTAATTTCTTATTATGGAAACATAAATTATTAATTTTCTTGGAGAAATATTTTTATAAGACAAATTATTGTATTAAGCTTGTTTTTACATTATTTTTTGTATTTAGATTAAATTTGGTCAATTTAGAGATTGAATAACCCTTAAATTTATTATGGAATCAAGAATAACTACAATAGTAACAAGGTGTGAATGTAATGGCATGAACATATGTTCCTAAAAACTTCCTACAATCAATGAATAAATTATTTTTAGAAAATCATTCATAATTGATAAATTACATTATTAATTACTAAATGATGGCTTTTGAAAAAGGTAAAATAAAATAGCTCTTAAGTAAAATACATTTACCCATATGTAAATAAAATAGTCATATTCCTTACTTATCCATTTTAATGTTGATATCTTAGCTAAATATAATAGCTCTTAAATTTTAAAAAAATTCTTATTGGAAAGTATCTAGCAAGATTTATTTAGAAGGTTTTCTACAAGACATACTATGAAATTTTATAAGGTTTTTCTTTTTTATTTTTTATTTTGTGTTTTTATTTTCTTTCCTATTCTCCTTTTTGTCCTTTATTTTATTTTGTTGATGTTCTTGATTTTTTCAATTTTATTGTTTTTTATTGGTTTCTAATTTCTTTTGCTTATCTTTTCTTACTATTTCCTTGGTTTTTGCTTCTATTTTTCCTCTTAATGGTCTTTACTTTTCTAACACTTTAATTTCGTATTGTTTGTTTATTTAATTTTTTTTGCTAATTGTCATTTTCTCTTAATTATTCCTTTCCTTCTCTCTCACCTCTCCACCCCACCCTTTATTAGGCTCTATCTGCACTCCTTCCTTTCTATTGTTCCTCTTCTGGATGATGGATCACTAAGTGTGATCCAAAATGTTGACACAAAAACATACATAGTTGAATCCAAAAGTTTGCATAAACAAAATATCAAACAATCAAAAATAGATTTCAAGATTGAAATATTTTCAAATGGTACATTCTTATTTATTTCTAAAATAAAATGGCAACAATTGAATCAGTATAAAAATAGATGGTAGAAGATGATTAATTCTTTGTGTTATCAAGCAATTTTTTGCATGTAATTTAAATAATTATATAATTCATCGTGTCGCATTTCTCTTTCCTAAGTTGACATTCATTAAAATGATTTACTTTATTATTTCAAACATATTAATGGTCCGTAATAATCTTTGCAGATCTATAGATTGGAAAATTTAAAAAAAACAATGTATACCATATGACATTTAATATGATGAACCTTTATTTCTAATCACTCAAATAAATCAAAAAAATTGAATAAATTTGAGAAAAATAGATAAACATTAACTGAATAAATCTTCTAATACATCAAAAGCAAGCACAGTATTATTTGAAAAATAAAATATATCCGTCACAAATTCTACATAACACAATTATAAGCATTCAATATATCCATAATTTAATAACATACTAATATATCAACAATGAATTACATTATGTGAAAAGCTCTTATATTAATTTTATTTTTTTAATTTTTTTACTCATACATACCATATGCATTTACTAAGTGATTTATATAAAATTATGATAACTAGACTAGCCTTTAGACTTTATTATTCATTCTTATAAATGAATTTCACTCTTATATTATTTTTTATTGCCCACAAATACCATATGCATTTACCAAGTTATTTATATAAAATTCCTTTAACTAGACTAGCCTTTAGACTTTATTATTCTTTCTTACAAATGAATATGAAAAGTTTCAAAGGTCTTTAGTACCCACCTACTAAATTTGTATATTATTCTATCAAAATAATTAGGAACTAGGGGTTTTTTTGTGATCTTTAATGTTATGAAGACCAAGAAAGCCTCTTGGTTTATATTATTTTCTCTCATTAAAATAGATAAAAATTATTCTCATTGTCCTATTTTTTCACTATACAAATAAATTTACACAAATATTCATTCAATTTAGAATTAATCCCAGAAGGGCGAGGATATTGCTAAGATGGTATATTAGGAGCACCTAGGTAAGGTGAGTGAGCTAAGAGATAAACCAAATACAAATTTTGACCTACATTTTTCTTATGAGCTTATCCTAATGAATAGATTTAGGTCCAAATACTAAAATATGAATTCTTAGGCAAGTAATTTTTTTGTAGTTGATTATTTCTACCTCAAAATATAAGAATTATCAACATTTTTAAGAATGAAGGTTAGAGAAATAAATAAATTACTTATTTATGTTGATCTTACTTTTTCTAGCCTATGTGAACTCTTTAAGAAACGAAATAAACCTCATTTACCATTATCAAATTGGGCATATAATTAATTTTTTTCCCTTCTTGAGATGTAGGAATACATAGGACTTTTTTTTGTCTTTTTTCTTCAAGTCTTCTAAAATGTACCTTCATAAAAGAAAACTAAACTATAGGAAGGGAAATGGGAAACCATGATCAATCCCCTTTGATAGCATAATGAATTTGATTAGATTTCCATTAACAACGGAGCCAGACCAAGTATTATCTAGACACTCCTTGGAAGACCTTGTTTTTCAATAAAGCTTTCTATTCTACTTTAACTAATTTTAAGCTAAAATTAGGTTTTGTGAATATTTTATATTATGATTATTTTGCTTTATTATGTTAAGGAAAATGAAAATATTTTATAAATTATCATTGTTTTATTTTATTTATTCTTTAGTTATACTTTATGAATTAAAAAAATTATTTAATTATTTCAATTGTTTTTAGCTTTCACCCTTTCCTTATCCATTGATTTTTTCTAATTAATCCACATCATTGACCAAACATCAAGTGAAACATATAAATAAAACCCATCATTCACACATTAATCCTTAGAACACAAGCTAGAACACTATCTTGAAAGCTATCATTGTATGTATCAACACTATCTTGAGCTACTATTTGTATCATTGTCTATCTATTATCTTTGAGAAAATATCATTATCCTAGCTCTCAATCTATCATTGTGCTATCATGGTTATTCTATTTTCAAGAGGAACCCACTTATCAATCATTCAAGCTACTATCAAAAAAACAATAGAGGAAATCAAGATCTTTTTGTGGTATATTTGTTTATTATTTAATTTTAAGCATAGGTCTTAAGCTTTATTGAGTATTTTTTAGTGTGAATTTGGTACTTTCATTGAATTGCTCCTATTTTACAGAATTCACATTTTCATCATCCACAACCCCAATTATTGACCTATGGAGCTTGATCATACTTTTGTGTTAATATTTTGGCTACTTTGCTCGACGTGGTTTCCCCCCAAATTAATTAAGAGGGGAGTGCAGCGGAGTGATGGTATGTTTGATTTTTTTGAATCTATAAATTAAAGGCTCTCACAAACATGATCTATTGTCAGCCGAACAGTATCCCCTGGCCTCCGGGCACTCTACACTAATCATCTAATGAAGGGGCACGCCCTTGGAGGTGTCTAAACCTGAATGAGCTGGAAAAATGATTGAAGCTTCTATTCATTGCATTTGGTACTTTCATTGCATTGCTCCTATTTTACAGGATTCACATTTTCATCATCCACAACCCCAATTATTGACCTATGGAGCTTGATCATACTTTTTTGTTAATATTTTGGCTACTTTGCTCGACGTGGTTTCCCCCAAAATTAATTAAGAGGGGAGTGTAGGGGAGTGATGGTATGTTTGATTTTTTTTAATCTATAAATAAAGGCTCTCACGAACATGATCTATTGTCAGTCGAACAGTATCCCCTGGCCTACGGGCACTCTGCACTGATCGTCTAATGAAGGGGAATGCCCTCAGAGGTGTCTAAACCTGAATGAGCTGGAAAAATGATTGAAGATTTTATTCCTTTCAATCATCATCATGTTTGTTCCTTTGCGCTTATGTTTGGTTTTCCATGGGATCATGATCTTGGGGGCTTGATCATCCCTCTAGATTATTGTTCTCTCATCTTACCAATGTGTGTGCATTAGGATCCCCCTTGATGTGCATGTTGGGCTACTTTAGCGAGAGTTTGAAGTAAGTTCATCCTCTCACTATAGAGGGGGCTTAATGTGTCACCAAAAAATGTATAGTTGATATTCTTATGCTCAGTAGAGTCTCTCTTATGGACTCTGGCTTTATTTTTCCTAGATTTAATGTTGTAATGTGGATAACACATTCACATTAGGTCTTGAATCTTTATAAATCATTAAGACTTCTGCGTTGTCTTGTAAAGGTGTTGTGAAGTGTTGTAACCCACTTTCACAATTTTCTAAGACACTTTCATCATAATTCACTTTAAAAAATCCTTTTTTATCACTTACCAAGTCTTATTTCAAACTATTGTAAAGTGTTGTAACCCACTTTCACACTTTTCTAGACTTTCCATCGCTAATTCAACCCCTTCTCATGCTCAAATGACCCTTTAATACACTTGTTGGCCCCCCTTAAGTGTGTTTTTGAGGATATTCTTGTTGGACAACATTTAATGCCCTTTAATTCCTAACACCCACTTAATTTGCTTAAGTAGCACTAAGTCACTAGTAGGGGCGACTTAGTCCTTTTTGGCAAAAAACTTAAAATTATTTCAAATTTTTGGAGGGATTTTGTCCTCTAACCCTTGAGGTCGGCCTATGATGTGTTATTTTTTAGGAAATTTTAGTAAAATCATGTATAAATAAGGATTTTTTCCCTCTTTTTTCATCTCCTACAATTCTCCTAATCTCTTGCATTCTCGTAAGTCATTAAGCATTCAAGCAAGCAAGCAATCAAGCATAATCAAGTCATCCATTGGAGCACTTCATTGCATATCTTTACACTTAGACATCAAGTGTTTGGTAAGTTTATGACATTTCATGTTGTTTATTTATCATTCTCTTTCCATTTCATTTCATTTCATAGGGTTTTATTACCAAAGTGGGGTTTGACCAAGGAAAACCTCTATTCTCTAAACCTCAACCATTTTTCCCTCTTTGCATGTGTATTTGTAGACATTGTGGGAAGATTTGCAAAATAACTATTGTTGAAATGTGGTCACGAAGTCATAAAATTCAATCAAGTCAAAATAACCCTAATTCAAGCTTGAAGACACCTTTTGTCCCGTTTTTTGTAGAATCAAGTGCGAACACCTATCAAAAAAGCAACTGTAGACTTGAGGCTACAAGATTTTGTCCTAAAATTCCCAAAATCTATAGGTGGACTAAGTTACCACTACTAGTAGATTAGTCCCACTCCCAGGCCTGAAAAGTGGTTTCTACATTTTTAGATACCCATTTGGCAGATTCTTGTTTCGAAAAGTTTTCCCAAAACTGAGACTAATTCACCCAGCCTAGCGTAAGTGTCCTAGTCAACATTTTTAGTCAAATCTTCATGATTCTAGAATCTTCCAACATCAAGTTTCAGATTCCAGTTGCACCTCTCTAATTTTTTTAGTTATTTAATCATTTACTTGCATTTTTAAGAGTTTTTGCATATCACATTATGTTTTCAAACAACTTGCATTTATTAGGTTTTGCATCATTAGATCATTTCATTTTCAGATCAATGCATTATTGCATCTTAATTAGACATAATACATCTCATCCACATTAACTTTGAGTGTAGAAAATTGCATTTTGGACCCCATCCCTTTCTCCTTTTAGGTGAAATACCCTAGAATGAGCTAAAGAAAGTATGGGCAATCAAAAATAATTTTCCACAAAACCTTCATGAGATATTAGGGGTTGGAGTTGACCACCTTGAAACATGTCAGAAATGCAAATGCAAAAAGTGAACAATCTGCATTTGCTTTTGATCTCGAAAAAATAGCAAATTAGATCATGAGGCTCTAAACCCTGATAGGAGAGCATATGAATGTAGGGATAATGGAGAGTAACAATTCGTTTGTCATGAAAATCATCTAGTTGCAAAATATAAGCTTGAATGTGAAGCCATTTCACAAAACTAAAAGTTCACAAACAACAAAACAGTGCCAAAACCCTCCAGCTTCGATCTTTAAAATTATATCAAAACTTGTCATGGGAAGATGAAAACTAACATACATGTTCACATATGTCACATGAGTGTTTCCACCAAGGGGTTTTGTATGAAAATAAACTAGCTCTAAATTATGACCCTCCAAAGTAGGTGACTTGGGAAAATTCTTCAAGTGCACTTTTGAGATTGCGGAGGAAAAATTTTCAATATGAGCACTTCAAATTTGCAAAATTTGAAGGTGCCACAAGTGGTTCTGACTAGGGATGTATGCCCCCTATGGGCATAGCAAGATTCTAGATCTCTGGGGAGAAAACCAAATGTTGAATCCATTATGTGTTCTCAAACTACTCCTTTCTTCAACCTCTTTTTTTCACCTCGTTTGATGACCCTAGGCCACCAAATGAAAATAGGGAGTCAATTCATAGCTCTATCAAACAACAATATGTTAAAAGAGTTGATCTCCCTCAATCCAGGCTTGTCTCTATAACACCACAACAACATGAGTGACTACAACTCTACAAAAACAAGTGTCAAGCTTCCATTGAATAAGTGGACACTTCGTCTCTATTTGGCTTCATGTTCACATGGCAGCCAAATCATATAGGCCACATCACTATCAATCTCTTCATTTTTTGATTTTGTAGCGAGTGGCAACATTTGAGGATAGTGATCAAGACCACATGAAAACACAGTCTTATAACATTGACTAACCACCTTAGAATGATCATGCTTAGAGAATATATCATGCTTGAAAAACAATGTAAAATCCTTTTATGTTTTGAGAAAAGAATGCTCACTCATTTGTAACTCTTTTAATTGGAATGCATCACAAGTCATTTTTTCATCATCCCAAGCACATTCTTAAATTCCTCAAGGTTTTGAAAATCAGATTTATCAGTACCCACAATACCTTCATCTACATTCAAATCAGCGTATTCACAAAAAACATCAACCTCCAATGCATAAGTGGTGTTTTCTATCTAAGGTTCACACATGATGTCAAATTCATACTTTAGACCACTACGCAATTCCATATGGAATGTCTCAAAGAAAGATTCAGATAATTCAAAATTTAAACCTGAGCCAAATCTTTCACATTGATTTCTCATAACATGTTCAGTGTCTAAATCATTTTGAATTCTATCACTTTTAGGGTCAACTAAGATACTTTAATTTGCACTATTAGTTTAAATACATATTGATCTATGTGCCAGATATTCACTATTATCTAAAAATTGTTCATTATCAATTGAGCTAGAACCATCATTCTCTTTCACACTAATGCACTCCTCATTCAAAACAAATATGTCCATAAGGACACTATGAAGATGAGAATGTTCATCAAATAAAGACCCATATTCAATTTCATATTGACTAACATCACACCCAATGTCATTTGCATCATTTGACTGCCATACACACAAATCAAATTGTCACTTCTATCTTCAATGTATTGATCATTTATTTGACTCACCACTACATAAACCATGCTTAGATTCTTCCGAGTGAGTTCTTGAACTTCTATCTTCAATGTATTGATCATTTATTTGTGATGATATTTCATCAACACTTGTATTATCTTCATCTTCATCACTATTGTACAAATCTGGACATATGCTAATTGTGAGATGATTACAATTAATTTCCTCATCCATACAACATAGATCCACTTTCTAATACACTCTTTTCAATCTTGTGTATCATGTTCTAATTTTTCTCAATAAGATAGTTGTTATCTTTATTTTGAGACACCACATTTTGTGCATAAGTATGTTGGGCTCCTTCAACAATATTTATCCAATCAAGAACCTATCAAGGCTATGAGGCTTCAATTCCTTTGGCAAGGCACTCAGCCCAAAATCATAGATTTTACAAAATAAATCAATGCACATTGAATCCTTAAGTCTGAAATTTATGGGGACCTTACACAAAGCATCCAAAACCCTTGAGAATAAATCATGTGGTGATTCTCCTTTGTGTCTTTTCATTTTAGACAATCCTTGAACAAAAGATGTTCGATCAACATTGCTCACATTATGTTGACATTCAACTTGGAGCTCACTATGATCTGCATGTTGTGATGGTGGAGAAGTTGGAACAACAGTTGCATCACCATCTTGACAAGCATTTCTATTATCTGATCCATGAGTTATATTTGCATGAGGTACGTTAAGATGATCAACACTAACAACCCTATGTCCTTTCATCATTGAATATTTTAAATTGTTCTCAATATTTATGGCAATTTGATATGCTTGGAGTAGGGTTATGGGATCTTTATCTCTCAATAGATAACTCATCCTTTTATCAAATGCAACTAAGTACATGACCAAACATTCAACATCATTTGGTCTTATGCTTGTAGGGATCTCTCTTATTATTTTTGAAATTTTGAGATTAAAAGAGGGGACTAACTCATGTTCTCCTTTCTCCATGCTCATGAACTCTCACCTTATTAAGACTGGATCAATCCTTTCACCAAACTACTCCACGAACACTACTTTAAAATCCTCCCAAGAATAGATAGAGGATGTTGGTAAATAAGAGAACTAGTCTCTTGCATCTCCTCTTAGAGACTGAACAAATAACCTCATTATCACATCCTCATGATCTACCTCATATTCATCCATCACATTATTGAATTCTTGCAAATTTTTATTTTCTAATTAAGACTTATCACCAATGAATTTTGGTAGTTTATCTCTGACTTTAGCAAGAATGCCATTTGGATAACCAAAAATTCCACTAAAATTAATGGCTTTGTACCTCTTAGTGCTAAAATTTCTTCAACAATCTAGTTGGGGCTGATCACAAACTATGGTTGCACCAGGAACCATACAAGGATGCATATATTGATGCATTTTGACATACCTCTTTCGAAACTTTAAATATCAACTCTATAGTTGATCATTCATTTCCCTATTTCTAGCTTTCATCATGACTGTAGAATATCACAATGCATGATTCAAATGAATATAAGCTTAAGATCTATTTAGTGGGAATATATCAAGAACAAGCATACTTTCAACATAATACATAGGCTAAAAATTATAATTCAAAAGTATGCAAACTCAATATTACTATCCTTTCCCTTTCTTAGTGTTGTTTTACCTAATAGGGAACAAAATTTCTTTTCAAGACTTTCAAATATGGTTTTCATAGAAGAGTTTCTTGAAAACCAAAAGTGAAGAATACCTGGAAATGTTGCAATTGCTGCAAATTCTTCTTCCTGACCTGAAATACTGTAGATTTGAAATTGTATTCACATCCTCATTAGGTTATTTTCACAGAGTCACCACCTCTCTTCATATAGAGGATTGAACTTCAAATAGTATGAATATCTTTCACCTGCAAATTTCCTTCTAAGTTACTTTCACCAGCAGAGCACCATAGATCAAGAAACTTTTAGGTTCACTGCAACAATTTCTTTCTCCAGATTTAATTCGTCCAATATTTGAACCAAATATTTAGATTAGAAAATAATATGACTGTGAATTATCAGTCTATAACTGGAGATTCAAAATTCTCCGTAGCAGAGTCGCCAATCTGTTGGTTCTCCAAATTGATAGATCCACTAAATCCTAGAAGTAAGCCACACTTCATGTTCTAACCTAGTGCAAGATTTGGCCAACTAACAGGAAATGATATTGGAACACATTTCCCCTGCACTTTAGGCTTTGTAAGACCTAGGCGGTGACCCTTTTAGAAATACCAAAAGATTTAGACACACATTCAACAGGGGATTGCTTAACAAATGATGCTCTCACAAGAGTATGCTAAGAAAGATAAAATTTCACTCAACATTGGCTAAGACATTGGGTGAATTTCACTAACCAGCAATGGAAAATACAAATAACTCATAAAACATAATTTAAATGGTTTTTGATTTAATAATTTGGGACCAAACTGAAAACAAAAGATGCATAAAGATTGACCAATACCAAGAAGAGGGATATGGATTCATATAACCAACACTTCATCCTATAGTGTTAGTCATATTTTGAAAATCTTTGAAAATTTTATCAGATTATGATAACAAGACCACTGAAACTTATTAGATAACCATTCTTAAAAATGCATCTAGAAACAGAACACTCCTATTATGTTTGTTAAATCAATTACACCATCCCTTAAACAATAATCAATAACAAATGCAACTGACACTCATTAAAGAAATTACATTATTCACTGAATAAAAGGCAATAACATATGTACCTCAAATGCAGCAAATGTCCATGAAAAAGTCTAGATAATCCTTGATTATTGAATTCAAAAGAGTATTACATTTCAGCCATGGAGACAGTCACAGAATAAAATATAAACATGAAGCTTAATTTAGAACACAATAACACCTCATATTAGTGACTAACATTCATACTTCACCCTAGCTTTCCAATTTACCTAGAGCTTTTGCTTTCCTTGTAGAACTTTTTAGAAAAATGAAACCCCCTACAATGAGAAGAGAAAATGAGAAGATAAAGAAGACAGAAGATAGAAGAAATAGAAGAAGCCTTAGAATTAATCTATAGAAGACACTTAGTAGCCTCCTTCTTTGTCCATCAACAATAGAAATGAAAAGCCTCTCTCTTCTCTCTTTAATTTGCAATAAGAAACCTTTCCTTTGCTCTTTGCTCACCTTAATTCTTCAACCACAAATTCAACTGTCCATGAGAAATAACACTTCATTTTACTCTGCAATTGAGAAAAATCCTCCCGTGAAATCCTTTTTATTTCTTCCTTTTGTTATGTTGCACTGTAAATATTCACCTCTAGAAATTAAATATTTCTTACTTTATAGTAGAGCATTTAAGTTGATTAATTTCCACTATACCCTTTCACTTTCACCTGTAGCATTCAAAATCTAAATAGTTTTCAAAGAACACTTATGGGGAAAAAGATAATTTTACCCAATCCTTTTAAAATTTGTGTCCAACAATATTATCCTCGGGTAAAATTCACCCATTTTCTTAATACTTACTTTTGAGTAGTAGAGAAAACTTTTACTTGTACAAGTGAATATTTAATTCACTCTAGTGGAAAAAATGAAACTTTTACCTTTGCACTATTTACTTCACATTTTAAAATGTTAGCTTTTGTATAGTAAAGGCTTTTAAATATTTTACCATTGGGAAAAAAAATTCACTGGCACCTTTACATTTCACTACACATTCAAAATATTTTTCCCTTAAAAATAAAAATACCACCTCCACTTATTGAGAAAATCCTTTTTAATCTCCCTTTATGTTTAAAATCCTTACTTTTAAAATAGTAAATTTTTTGAATGTTTTAAACCCATTGGGAAAATAAAACATTATCCTCTCCTTTAACCTGTAAACAAGGCCCATCTTGGTCTTCTCTCCTCAGCATATCACGCATCGCTTGTCCATTTTGGAAATGGAAAAACCAACTAGAAATGAGCAATGGCAATGAAGTAACATTGCTCGTAGCTGATTACAAAGGAAAGAAGCAATCAAAACCTACAATGAGTGTCCAATGATGGGTATTTGGCTACATCTCTCCTTCTTTGGCTGCCATTTATTTCATTTTATCTTCCCTAATCCTCTCTATAACTTCATCATGCCCTAGCATCCAAGCATTTTGCAATGGTAGATATGCAATTTCATTATTCTCATCATTGAAACCACGAGCATGCATAGGCCTTTGATGACTGATGGCTACAAGAATTTTCTCAAACAATTTTGATACATTTTTTACTATAGGCATGGATTTCTTAGTGCAATGTAAACATGTGCTAGATTTACCCACAAACTAGGTATCTAAAAGAATCCTTCCCATCGTAGCCTATGGTACCTATGTGAATATCTCCTTTGTTCTATCAAATAACTCTTCAAACACTGCGTGGTGGTTTTTAAATGGTAACTATTAATCTTCTTGTAGCAGCTTCATGTCCCATTAAGGTTTCTTTTACAACACCAAATTGACCCCTATTGGCCAACAAAATCGATGCCTATTCGTGGTACAAACAAATCCTTGTCTCTGCATCAATACCCATAATACAGCCCTCGAGCCATCAAAAAATTTGTTGCCATGCAAACAACAAAATGATTTCAATTTCCAGGTAGAGTTGTCAACATAGAATTTTTTGCATTGATTTATTTTGTGTGATTTTCAACTGCTCCTTCTAAAAGCCCGCCACCGTTCTGCTCCATAATGCTCGAACTCCTCCACCCAACATAATGGATTCCTATTTGCATAAGCATTTCTAGATCTTAGTGTCAACACATACAATACTATTTGCTAGCTTCCTCGATATGTGTTGCACTCTACATTCAGTCCATGTCAAACCATATAAAACATTTGACAAGTTTTATCCATATTTGAAATGCACCCCAAATCTTCTCAAGAAAATACTTGACCATGTTTTTAGGAAACACTAATCCAATAAAATCAATATTAAATAGTGTTGTGACTTCTTCCTATGGTGATAAATGTGAATCACCTCCTTCTCCTAGTCAAGAGAAGCATTTCATATCCCTTTAATAGGTAAGGAGCATGTTTAACAAGTTTTCATCCATTTTAATTGCACCCCCAATCAACTTTGAGATACACAACCATATATCAACAAACTTGAACAATATTAACCTGTAGAATAGATTTTCCTTTGAAGTGTCATGGAGATTTTCAAACTACTTAGCAAGATTGAATACTACTTTGATTGTATCCCATAGTAACTCAAGTGAAACACCATCTTCATTAGGCTTCCTAGCCTCAATATTTTTAAATTTGCATCTTTCAAATAATAGTGCCTTGGAACATTTGATGTGCCTGTAAAACACAAAATCTTCAGGCTCCCTGGAGTGTCTCTTCTTTCATAGTGGGAATAAGAACCATTTGTGGCCCATTACTAAATCACTTAATCCATTGATATAGAGGAATTTCCTTGTCCAAATTCTCCTTGCTTCTATGCCTCCATGCATTTTCTCTCAAAAATCCCTAAAAACAACAATAATTCTTAGATGGATTTTGTTAAAAAAATCAAATGCAATTGTGAACATTTCACTGTGATGGTAGGAAACTAATTTCTTTTTCTCCATATCTTTCACAAGACAACATTATGTGTAGTCTTTTTCTAATGGTTTCACTGCAATCTGTCAAAACTTCAAACTTTCCCATTTCGTTGAAAATACTTTGAATGTTTGATCCACTTCATTAATTACAAGAGGAGAATTGGTATGAGAAATTGTTTTTTGAATTCTATTTATAGGCCTTCACCAACAACACTTATGTGACATAAGTTGGCTCCCCAAGTGGGCCTAGCTAATTTTTATTTATTTTTTTAAATAAGTTTCATCCTCAATTGATTTGAAAATAGTCTTTCAATGTTCCTGGCATAAAAAATTGAAGTGGGTTGTTGCTAAAATATGCTTTCAAGAATTTTTGCATAATGGTCAAAACTAGTCTAGTGTGGTCAGGAATCACCCTAGAAAATCAGTCAAACGACCTCCTGGAGCCATAAAAAACTTATAGGAATACACACATTTGACCTAAAAAAGCAATGCAACAAGCAGCTCAAAAAAACCAATCTCGAGGTGAAAGCTATTCAATGCCAAAGTTGCATAGTCAGACATTTCTACAACTGCACTTGTAAAGAACCAATTAAAGCTCACCAAGTTACCACTTTGAAAAAATATCAAATTAAATCATGGGAAGCTACCACTGGAAACATTAGATCATTTAGGTACATTGAGCATGTGTGCAAGAGAGATTTCTTTCAATCGTCAACCTTCATGAGATATTAGGGGTTGGAGTTGACCACCTTGAAACATGTCATAAATGCAAATGCAAAAAGTGCACAATTTGCATTTGCTTTTGATCTCAAAAAAATAGTAAATCAGATCTTGAGGCTCTGAAACATGATAGGGGAGCACATGAATGTAGTGAGAATGTAGAGCAACAATCCATTCATCATGAAAATCATCTAGTTTCAAAATATAATCTTGAATGGGAGGCCACTTCGTAGAACTGAAAGTTCACAAACAGCAAAACAGTGCCAAAACCCTCCAGCTTCGCTTTTCAAAACCCTATCAAAACTTATCATGGGAAGCTAAAAAAATGAAATACATGTTCACATATGTCACATGAGTATGTCCACCAAGGTTTTTTAGATGAAAATCATTTGGATCTGAATTATGACCCTCCAAAGTAGGTCACTTGGGCAGATTCTTCAGGTGCACTTTTGAGAGTGGAAAGGAAAATTTTCAATATGAGAACTTCGAATTTGAAAAACTTGAAGGTGGCACCAATTTCTAATCACTCCCCCTTAGTATTTCACCCACACACCTCATACTGCAAAAATGATACTTCCTACTCCCCCTGAGGAGTAGACCCAAGTCATCAATCCAGACAAATGAAGAATTTATAGATCCACTAGACTGATGCACCTCCATGTGCACCTAGTTCAAAGAAAGAGGGGCTATAACTCCCAAATTCTCCTTGAGATACTCAAAAGTATCTTTCAAAAGAGCCTTAGTAAATATATAAGAAATTTGATCCTTTGTAGGAACATATTCCAATCTGACTCCATTCTCCAATACCTTTTCTCTCAAGAAATGATATCTGATAGATATATGCTTTGTCCTTGAATGCATTACCAAATTCTTTGAAATTTTTATTGCACTTGTATTATCATAGAAGATAGGGATAGGCTCATCACACATCACTCCTATATCCTTCAATGTTTTCTTCATTCATAATACATGTGTGCAACAAGATGCTACTGCTATGTACTTAGCCTTTGTAGTGGATAAAGAAACTCAATATTGTTTCTTGCTTAACCATGTGTAAGAGAGGGGGACCAACCATGTTTAAGGTCCTAGGTCATGGAGATCCAAGAGCGGAAGGCTTCCCTAACTTACCTCAGCTTAATGGGGTGTTAGGAAATGTGGGACAAGAATGATGAGGACTATAAGGTCCTTAAATCACTCTAAAGACCTGAAACACAAAAGGGGGCTAGGTGAGATGGTTTTCAAGTTTAACTCTACACCTCATGAAGCTCTCTTCCTGAGGACAGAAGCACTGTTTTGGGATAACAGTGTGGCACCCTCGCGTCTCTCAAGTGTGTTAGCATCTCTCAAGTGCACTAGTGTCTCTCAAGTGTGTTGGTGTCTGTATGAACAGAGGACTAAAGAAGCAAGGTCAAAAACTAGAAAATGGACTAACATCCTAGCTAATTACTTCCAAAGGCCAAAACAAATCTATGAAGTAGGAAAGATATGCACAAATATGATAAAGTAAATAAACAAGAGTTAGGATGGCAAGAATAATCTCACAGAGGTACTCATTTTCCAACTGATTCCAAGCAACATGTCCACCTAAACACAATGAAGAGGAAAATTGTTGAGTGGCTGTATAGAAGCCTACCTCTATCAAACCCCTATTTAGGTGTTTCCACCTCTATGGACAGCCAAGATAGTGATGATGGAGAAATATATGCTAAAGAAAGAAAGTAAAGTAGGAAACACAAAAGCACTACAAAAACAATAGGGTGCTACCCACCAAATCGTAGAGGAGAGGAGTAGAAAGCTTACAACCTCCACCAAGAGCACTCAAGGCTAATGGGGGAGAAAATGAGAGGACTCAAGCCTTTGTTGCAATGGTGTTGGTTCCATGCTTGCTCTACGGAGCTGATGAAGTGTTGTTTCTACTGCTATGGAGTGCAAAAGTGCTCCTTAAATGCTAGAATGCTTGGGGAGTGATCAAGTTGAGTTCTTAGAAGATGAATTGAAAGCTTAGAGGATGCAAAGAGATTGAAAATCTTGTAGAAGGAGTGAATTTGAAGAAGAGAATGAAGAAAATAGCCATATTTTGGTAGGTTAGTCGAAGGGTGCATTACAAATCAACCTCCAATGGGAACTATAATTCCTCTATAGTCTCCAAGCATAGGAATCTACCAGAGACGTAAGTGCATTGTGCGGATGTCTATGCACCATGTCGGAATCCCTGACAGTTATTCCTCTACTGACACATAGAACAACTACCAAGTGGAACAAAGGTAGCGGGCTTATGTGGAATTTAGCCTTCAAATTTGGTTTTCTAAAGTGAAGAAGGGAAAAAAGGGGAATTTGCATAAGGGGTTCAAATTCACTCCTATACATTTTTCTCCACTTTAGCGAGCACGAAAACTAATGAGTGCTTCAATAAAGTAGATTGAAGAAGTAGTAGAGTTAGAAATGTATACCTAAACCATCAAGGAAGTAGACCATGATCTAGTGAACTCGAGAGTGCAGGACAAGAAAAGGACCTCATAGCCCCATAGAGCTATGAATTTGAAAAAAGAAAGTTTCTTACATGCTCGTAGACCTTCAAGGAGGAAATGCCCAAGATCTCTCACATGAAAGAATCCCCATGAACAAAGCACCTCACAGGCCTGTAGACCTACAAGGAAGGTGTCCCACAAGATCTCTCAGATGGAGGATACCTATAAAAGCACCTTATAGGCTTGAAGACCTATAAGGAAGAATCCCTCAAGATCTTTCACATGGAGGAAGCTAGGAAAGTTCCCTATAGGCCCATAGACCTGTAGGGAAGGTTTCCTTCAAGATATCTCACATGAAGGAAACCTTGGAAAGCACCCTACAAACCCACAAACCTATAGGTAAGGTATCCCCCAAGATCTCTCACATGGAGGAAGCTCAAAGGAAGTTCCCTATAGGCCTACAATCCTGCAGGGAGGTATCCCACAAGATCTCTTGCATGGAGGAAACCCAAGAAAGTGGACTTTGCAAATTCAGAAAGTGACCATGTAGGCTAATAGGCAGACAGTTTTGCATACCATCAAAAATTTGGAAAACTTTCAAAGGGGTATGTTGGGAACCCTAGCGTGAATAAGGGGTCCACTCAAGGGACACACTATTCAAAAGTGTGAAGAAGATGTCTTTTCTCTTGAATTGATTCATCATCAAGGAATCCTTTTGAAATATGATCACTTCATCAAGGAATTCATAAGAAAGAATATGCCCCCACATGAGGGGAAGATCAAGGTTGTTCCCACTTTGGATGAAGGTTTTCAAGTTGTTTCTTTATGAACCCATGATGAAGGAAACACATTCCATTAGGGTTTCAAATCAAGAATGTGATTCTTGAAAGAAGTTTGTGAAGATTCTCAAGAAAATATTTGTTGGAAATGAATGCATTTTCTAAAAATTAAGATATTGAAGAAGAAGCATAGTCACACATAAGAGGGAAAACTCAAGCAAGGAAGAGAGAAAGATAAATGAAAATCAAACAATGAAAGAAAACACAAACAAAAGGCACAGGGGTAGGCTGATATTTCAGGGTAAAAATTGCTTATAAATATATATATGTTTGTGGTAATAGTATATAAAATGAACTATCATTGAAACCCCCTACTGTATCAGACCATGTGAAGAAAGCACAAGAAGACAAAGTAAAAAAAAAAACTAGGTCAACATGGAAGGGAAGCCTAAATACCCCCAACACTTTGCATCATCCCCAATTTATCGAAAATCAAGTCACAAACATGGAAGAATGATGATACCCATAGAAGTTTTATGACACAAAAACCACGCCTTTATCTAGGCACCAATAGGGTTGACGAGGTTCATCTAGGCACACATAGCATGATCATGGGGGAACATGTCACAACACACACAAACATGTCTAATCTAAAGATAATGAAGAGGCCTCCTCCTAACACTAATCGACCAAGAGGTCATCTGCTTCCACTCTAGATCATTGTAGGGGGAAATAAGATGAGCCTGCAGTGGTGGGATGTTAAGAGGAGGAGTATTTGACCCTCTCACAACAAGGGCTAAGAAAGAGGGTCCTACAAGGTCCTCTCCACTAAGCTCTTGTGGAGTTAAGGTCAGGGATTTTGCAAAGATTTCTGACAAGGCTAGAACCTCGTTTAGAGAGTTGAACATGCACTTCATAGGAGTGCCATGTTTCACTTCAATGGATAGGGAAGGTTGTGCCCAAGGTTCACCACTAGGATCACCAAATGATTCAGGAGTGGTGAAAAACTCAAGGGAAGTCAGGAATGGTTCCCTCACTAGGATAGAACAAGCTAGCATGGGGCTACCTTTCAAATAAGGTGGACTCTTCTTACATCCTTCATTGCAAGAAGGACCACTCTCCACCTTTTGCTTCATTGGAGGAGGAAAAATCCCCACAAATGAGGCAAGAGGTGTGGAGGAAGAGGAGGAGAGAATCATAGTAGATACGACTGAGGTTTTAGCCATATCCATGGGCTTCGAGAAAGATGGGACATCTAGAACAAACATCAACAAAGGTGTCTCCACCGAAGGATTGATGAACACCTATACCTTTTTAGGGTTAGGCACATTCATACTTGCAACATAAGCTAAAAGTGATACATAGTTGGTTTGAATAGAAGTAGAGGGGAAGAGAGAGGAGGACACGGCAAGAGGTCCTAGTATAGGGGCGGTCATCTCATCTTCCTTCCTCTGTAAGGAATCCTTCTCATCCATAAGATCCTTTCGCCAACGCTTACACTCACATGCAAGGTAGTTTATGTGACTCTTTGAACCAAAGGCTGGAGGCTGCAGAGGAATGAAATGCTCCTACTCAGTCATGGGGGTGTCCACTACAACCATTTCTAGTAGAGGAATGGACTCCTAAATAGGAGTAGGAGGGGCAGGTTGAGAAGCAATGGGGGTAGTTGCCTCAAGTGCCTCGGCAGTGAGCCTCTTCTCATTCAATGCTTTGGGAGTAGGAGTGATAAGAGGCCACGGAGGTAGAGACAAAGAGGACTCTCCATGGGGGACTTTCTTCCTACTATATTGAATGGGCCTAGGCTCCATAGGAAAAATAGGAAGCTCGAACGTGAGACGCTTGGGCTTTCACCAAGTGGGAACCATAGGATTCTCTTGCAAACATGAAATGGAATATGACGGTGCCTCAACTGGGTGAGAGGAAGCGTTATGTTGAACAACGAAAGAGTAAGGAGGATCTTGGGACCACTTCTCTTCTTCCCTCCTACATGCCTTGGTGGCATCACTATTAGCTTTTAGGCAAGCCCTATGTGAAATAGCATAAGGCAATGGAGGGTATCTCACTTTTGACCTTAGGTGCCCTTTCTTATAATTCTGATACATTCGGTGTAGGAGGTTCGTCCTAGGTGGGAGAGAACCAATGGTTGTAGGCCAAGAGTAGTCCAAGGAGTAGCTACCACAAGCAACCGGCAGTTTATAACCAGTGTCATGAATTACATGCATAGAACCCCCATGGATAAATTTTGAACATTTATGCACAACCAAGGGCACCGTATTCATAGCTACTAACCAAGGGATACCCAACTTCACTCTAAAGAGTTCTTACCTAGGGATAATGTCAAACAGGAGCTTTACAGATTTAGGTCCAACCAAGATTTATAGGACAATACTACCCAAATGGGGAACAGAAAGTTTTTCATGCATGCGGATGGTGCTCACAGGTGCATCATACCCATCTTTATGTAAAAATTTAATCAACATGATCTCCTAGGTTATGATGTTTACTTGTGTCATCGGATCAATGAGAACACCCACTATCATGTTTCCATTGATTTGCACACGGATGTAGAGAGGAGATGATTCCCTATTAAAACCCATTGGAAAGTCCTTTGAAGTGAAGGTTATACTAGTACCACTATCCACAAGATACATAGAGTGGATAGGTTGATTCAAAAAAGAGGCCATTACGCACACTAGACGATACTTTCATAGAATCCCTAAAGGCTAAGGATAAGATGGTGACCCAATTAAGGTTTCATTATGCAACACCTTCAGAACCTTCCAACTATGCCAACTAGGGGTCATAATTTGGGTTGTGTGGTTCCAAGATGACAGTGCGGCATGTTGGCACATCTTAGGTGTGCTAGCATCCCTATGACCAAAGGACTAAAGAAGCAAGGTCAAGCACTAGAAAATGGACTAACAGCCTAGCTAATTACTTCCAAAGGGCCAAAAAAAAGCTATGAAGTAGGCAAGATATGTACAAATATGATAAAGTAAATAAACAAGAGTTAGGATGGCAAGAATAATCTCATAGAGGTACTCATTCACTAGCTAACTCCAAGTAACACGTCCACCTACACACAATGAAGAGGAATATTATTGGGTGGTTGTCTAGGGGCCTACCTTAGTCAGGCCCTCATTTAGGCTTTTCCACCTCCATGGACAACTAAGATAGTGATAATGGAGAAATATATGCTAAAGAAAGAAAGTCAAGTAGAGAACAGAAAAGCACTACAAAAATAGTAGGGTGCTACCCACCAAATCGTAGAGGAGAGGAGTAGAAAGCTTACCACCTCCACCAAGAGCACTCAAGGCTAATGGGGGAAAAATGAGAGGACTCAAGCCTCTATTGTAATGGTGTTGGTTCCACACTTGTTCTATGGAGTTGACGAAGTGTTGTTGCTTCTGCTATGGAGTGTAAAAGTGCTCCTTGAATGCTAGAATGCTTGAGGAGTGATCAAGTTGAGTGCTTAGAAGATGGATTGAAAGCTTAGAGGATGCAAAGAGAGATTGAAAAGTTTCTATAAGGAGTGAATATGAAGGAGAGAATGAAGAAAATAACCATATTCATGTTGGTTAGTCGAAGGTGGCTTTAAAAATCGACCTCCAATGGGAAGTGTAGCGCCTCTGCAGGCTCTAGATGCAGGAATCTACCAAGGACCTAAGTGCATTGCATGGATGTCTACACACCGTGCAGGCATCCCTGACAATTATCCCTCTACCAACACACAAAAAAATCAACAAGTGGAATGAAGGTAGTGGGCTTATGTGGAATTTAGCCTTCAAATTTGGTTTTCTAAAGTGAAGAAGGGAAAAAGGTGGAATTTTCATAAGGGGTGCAAATTCAATCCTATACTCTCTAAAACCAATCTTCCTCCAAGGAAGAATGCACCACCACTTATAATCTTCTGGTCATCCACACAACCAGCCCATTTTGTGTCAATGAAAGCATTCAAAGTGAAATTAGTATCCTTAGGATACCACAAGCCAAAATCTGGAGTGTCTTTTAGATATTTGAATATTCTCTTCACATCTGTAACATGTGCTTCGTTAGGTTATGCTTTAAATTTGGAAACCAAAAATACTACATGCATGATATCTGATCTAGTAGCAGTAAGTTACAACAGTCCACCAATCATAGATTTGTACATGCTCTGATCAACTTTAGGAGATTCATCATCTTTACTTAGTTTGCATCCAGACACCATAGGGGTACATACCGGTTTAGAGTCATCCATTCCAAACTTCTTCAACAACTCTTTAACATACTTTGATTATGAAATGAATATGCCCTTATCAATTTGATTTACTTGAAGTCCAAGGAATAAATTCAACTCACCAATCATAGACATTTCAAATTCTTTTTGCATCTCCTCTGCAAATTTCTTGAACATAACTTCATTTCCTCCAAAAATGATATCATCAATATGCACAACTAATATCAACATTTTGTTTCCTTCAACCTTGAAATATAAATTACTATCTATAGAGCCTTTGTTGAACCTTTGTTGTGTCAAATACCTATCCAACCTTTCATACCATGCTCTGGGAGCCTATTTAAGTCCATATAGTGCATTTTTCAACTTGCAAACCATATCCGGTTTATCTAATAGCTGAAATCCCTTCTATTATTCCATGTAAATTTCTTCTTCCAATTCTCCATTCAAGAATGCAGACTTGACAGCCATCTGATATACCTTGAAATCTTTTTGAGAAGAAAAAGATAAAATATTCGAATAGCATCCATTCTTACCATCAAGGAAAATGTCTCCTCAAAGTCTATTCCTTCAACTTGTGAATAACCTTTGTATGCAAGCCTTGCTTTGTTTCTTACAACTTCACCATTCTCATTCAGCTTATTCCTAAACACCCACTTTGTACTAATTATGTTCTTGTTTTTTGGTCTAGGAACTAGTTCCCATGTCTAATTCTTCTCTATCTGATGCAACTCCTTGTTCATTGCTCTAACCCACTTTTCATATTTGCATGCTTCACACATTGTTTTAGGTTCTATCTTGGAAAGTAAACCTATATTTATGTTGGTATGTGGTGATTGATCATGCTATACTGTACACTCTTTGTGTACTTTCACGTCATCATCGAAAAAGGAAAAATCACCAAAAAAGAAAAAAAAACTTTGTAAAACCCTAATTCTAGAAGCTTCTAAAAATCTTGTTATAAGTGGTTTGGATGGGGGTTACAGTAGGAAATTATTAGTGAGATTGTAATATGTTTTACACTGGATAATAAAATCCTTGTATGGTTGTAGTTTTGTGGATGTAGCCCGGATTGGGTGAACCACGTTAAATTCTTTGTGTTGTCTTGTTTCTGCTATAATTTTCTATGTTTTATTTATATATTTTATTGATCAAATATGTGTTTAACTATTAGATATCTACCTTCTAACCCTAACAATTTACCTCAGTTCCCACCACTTTGCTTCTTGTCTTTACACCTTCACTTTTATCTCCAATTATCTATTCATCAGGATGGTTTTTTTGTACATACTTTGGAGTCTTAGGAGCAAGTTCTGGAGCTTCTTATTCTTCTTTAGTCTTTTCTTCTTCTTCTTCCTTATTCTCTTCTAGTACTTGTCTACAAATAGGCTCATCTAGTTCAACTTCACTTATTTTAACTATTTTGTGCATATCTTCATCAACTTTTACATTTGCACTCTCAAAAATCTTCCTCAATCTTTTATTCAAGCATCTATAAGCTTTTCTATTAGTTGAATATCCAAGTAAAATACCTTAATCACATCTAGCATCAAACTTTCCAAGGTTCTCATCATCTCTTTTAATGCAACATTTTCTTCCAAACACCTTAAAGTACTTCACACGAGGAATCTTGCCAGTCCACAACTCATAAGGGGTCTTTGTGTTGTTACCTCTGATCTGAACTCTATTAAGAATATAAACAACAGTTTGGATTGCCTCTCTCTAGTATACATCAGGTACATTTTCTTCTTTCATCATAGTCCTTGCAACCTCTTGAATGGTCCAATTCTTCCTCTCAACAACTCCATTCTGCTAAGGAGTTCTAGTTGCAGAAAAATGTTTTTTTATGCCATGCTCTTCACAAAATGTATTAAATTCACTGGAAGTGAATTCTCCACCTCTTTTAGACCTTAAACATTTGATTCTTAGGTTCACTTCATTCTCTACCCTAGCCTTGAGCACTTTAAATATATCCATAGCTTGAGCTTTCTCCCTAAGAAAAGTAACCCATGTCATTCTAGAATAATCATCAATAAGAAGCATAAAATACCTGTCACCATTAAGACTTCCTATTCTTGTGGGGCCACAGAGGTTTGTACGAACCAATTCCAACATTTCAGTAGTTGATTGTTCCTTTCCATTAAAGTTGCATCTTGTTTGTTTTCCCAAGTGACAACTTCTGCAAATAGTATTGGTAGGCTTTGTGATTTTAGGAAAATCCCGGACAACCTCTCTTGAACTAATCCTAATCAACTTGTCAAAGTTTACATGTCCCATCCTCTGGTGCCATAGCCAACTTTCATTAGCTTGAGATACAAGGAATTGACCATCAACACCCTTAAGCTAATAAATATTTCTATATATTCTTCTTCCTATAGCAACCATAGTTCTTGACCCTTTTTTGATCTCACAAGTATTATCCTGAAACACAAGCTTAAATCCTTTGCTACACATTTTTCCAACACTCAAAATATTACACCTTAAGCCCTTAACATAATAGACATCATTAGTACTATGTTTTCCATGAAAACTAATTGTTCCTTTTCCAACAATCTTTACACCAAAATCATCTCCAAACATGACTAATCCACCATCATCTTCTCAAGTTTAGTAAACTTACTTTTGTCTCCGGCCATGTGATTTGAGTAGCCACTGTCAATCACCCAATAGTCCTCATCTTGTATAGCATGAAAGGTAGTAACTAGAGTACCTTCCATCTCTTCCTTCTTATTCTCTAGACCACATTCCCTTGCACATCTTCCATGGTTAATAGACACTGATTTATTCTCTAAGGCTAGAAACAAGCATTCATCATTATCATCCTCAAAATAAGACTCATTATCAGAAATTCCAACATCTTCTCTAATAGAGTACAACTTCTTGAACATCTTATCCTTTTTTTCTTTTTTGTCTTTGTTCTTCTTATGTACAACTCTATTTGGACATCTTGAAGCATAGTGACCAATATTTCCACAAGTGGAACATTTAAAAGGTAACATACCTTTGTACTTATTGATACCTTTCTTCAACTTCCTTGTAAAATTTGCTTCCAATTCTTCTGAACTATCACCATCCAGATCATCTTATGCCTTAATGGCTTTAAAGGTTGATTCTATCTTCTCCTTTTCTTTTCCAAATTTCCTCATTTCAAATGCAGTCAAGGTGCCAAACAGTTGTTCTTTAGTGAACTTCTTAGGATCATACACTTCCTCAATTTTTGAGACTTTATCAAGTTATAACTCTTTGATAGGGTCATCAAAATATTCTATGTTACATCTTCATCTGTTATAGTGCCACCTTGATTTTTGACTTCATTTATTGCAATATAAACCCTCTAAAAATAGCTTGAAATATCTTCACCTTCTTCCATTTTTAAGTTCTCATATTTGCGCTTAGTTGTTAGCTTCTTTGACAATTTCACTCTATCATTTCCTTCATAGATATCTTCCAACTTTTTCTAGAATTCATAAGCAGTGCCCAAAGATATAACTTTTGTTCGCTCAGTCTTAGATAAAGCACTATATACATATTTTGTATCAACAACTTTCCAAGTCTTGTAACCAAGAGAGATCAAGTAACCTATCATCTGCACTTTCCATTCACTATAGTCAAATCCATCAAACACAAGCATTGAAATTTTTTGTACCATCAAATCTACCTCAAGTGGTTAAGCTCTTCTCCAAGGAACCAATTCTCTGATACCAATTGTTGAAAGGTGCAAGACAAAATATAAAGTTATTGCAAAATTGATTACAAAGAGGCTCACTGCCCAAGACACAAGGCTCATTGACTATAGATAGGACTCACTATGTAAAATGTAGGCTCACTACCTATAGATACAAAATATAATAGAAAATCCACCACAACAAATTATACACATCCGCAGCCTTGATCAGAGAACTACAACCATCGTTAGCTCACTACTTTTTGGAGTTGAACACATTAAAGTATTGTTGCCTCAATTCACTTTCCCACACTCTTTCTTCTCACACTTGTGGCATGTTTGATATCTCCAATCCATAACATCTTGACTTGTATTTATACCATCTTCAACCTTAGAAACATTCTCCAAGGTCAGCTACACACTTCTTTTTATAAATTCAAATTAGGTCAAAAACTCAACATTCTCACGATGGAAGAGAATGAGAGAGGACCAAACCAACACTTAACCAAGACCCAAAACAACATCTTAGATCAATCACACACTTCCTTAATTGATACTTATCCTTCACATGATGCGTAGACACCAGGTTGGCCAAACCTAATGAAAACACAAATAAACTTTGAAGTACACATTTTTGCAACAAGAAGATAACATGCAGACCATATAACATGCTTCACCATACATTGGAACACATCTCAGATTCCTTTAGATTCATCTGTAAAAAATGACACTACCTTCATATATAGAATACATTCCATCAATCCACTTAGATTGTATAGACACACACAATAACTCTAAAACTCATCTTCTAGAGCACCAAACCACAAACACCTTTGATAGTGTGTAGATAACACCTTGACAAGTCTTCTCTCAGATCTACAAGATTTGAAACAAACCAATAGAGAACTATGGAGTAGATACATTTCTCCTAGTCCATAGACAAACAACTCTGCTAGACCAGTTCACAAATTGGTGAACATAAATCGATGAACACAACTTTCACTCTTCATCAAACCAAAAGCTATAATCTAGCATGTATCACCTAACAAAGCCCATAAACAACACTTCATATCTATACAAGCATAGGATCAACATAGAAGAAATGTGGAGCACATACTGGAGCACATTTTGAACACACACACACAACTCTAACTTCTCTATTTATTAATTTTCTCAAAAGCACGTGGTAACTCATCATATTAGCACACCTACAACACCATAAAGATAGCTCCATGTACTCACAACTTCTCTATAGTATCTCAACTATACATGTACAACCTGCAATCACTTGATTTTTTTCTCTACAACAACCTATACTATGTTGAAATCAATGACAACATCACTGAAAACACCACCAAACTCAATCATACTTGCAACATGATCAAGGTTAAATATTTCCTTGAAGGAAATTACTCCCCATTTCATTGGGTTGCTTCTATGAGGGAAAAGAGTCAAGATAGAGGGAGTAGAATATTCTCGATCTCTTCGGTTATAAGTGGTGATCTTAGCTTTTCAAGGTTTGACTTGTTCTGCTACTTGGCCTCCAAGGCTTGTTTGAGTTTCTCTTCAATGAGTACTACTCCATTGGGTGAAATCAAAGAGGGGAAGCCCAAAAAAATAAGGCTTTGAAATCCTCCTTTATTTCCCTGATATTTTTAGTTGGCGCTAGCTGACAATTCTTACTCCTTTGGATAGATTTTTTGCATGTGATGAACTCATTTGCTTTCCTGGGAGCTGCTCTTTCATCTAAAATCCCAGCTCTTTCCAAAATATCATTAGTCGCATTGGACAGCTTGGTTATCAAGCTATCCGATTCGGCAACCTGAGGGGTGACTGTACAAAGGATTTGGTCGACAACCGGGATAACTTTTTGCATTCATCTCTTGTGTGTCAGCTATGAAACTTAGTGATGGCTTCAAGTTCATTGTTGCACCTTTGATTCTTTCCTAGTGGGAAAAGAACAATCTTTGTGCTATCAGGAGAAGCTTAGATCTTCTTTTTCTGATCACTTCTTGTTGGAACTAAGTCTTTAACTTTCATCTCCTCTTCAATCAATCAACTTTTGTCCAATCCCATTGAAGCACTTCTACTACCTAACACTGAGCACAAGTTAACTCAATTTACATCTAGTTCTCCTTCTTGAATTGCTCACTTAGTTGCTTAGTTTGGTCTATCAAACCATTTCTCTTGCATCTCCTACTAGGCTTTCTTTGTAATTCTACATTTATACTATTTTATCGGCTCAAAGTGTCAGTGAACTCTTTCTGTTTTCACTACAATTCATCTACAACCCATTGCATTTGGGTTTTCATTTCCTCAGTCATCTTTCACTTGGTCTCAACCTCACATGTCATTTGTTGAACCTCAGCTAAAAGTCAATCCTTATTAATCTAAGTGGCCTGAAGTGGTGTGGTCACTTCTCCTTGTGTGTCTTGTGCCTGCCTAAGGTGGGAAATCTCCATGTCTTTTACTCTTATCTCTACCTAATGTTAGTCAATGGTGGATTTCAAGGTATCCAACTCTACCTCTTGCTTCATTAATTTCATCTCTAGCCTAGTGTAATCGGTGTACACTACCTTCTATGTGGCTTTGGCAAGGCTGATTTTTTCTCGAGAGCACACCTCTTTCATATTCAAATCTACATTCTGAATCTCATAGTCTTCATATTGCATTTCTCCTTCAAGCTTGGATACCAGTGAATTCATATCCAAAATCATCAAATACTTTCACTCTTCGACAAAACACGCCTCCAGCCTTGCGAAAGCTAGATCTATTGTGGTCTTTACTAATCGCTTATGCTTTCTCTCCTTCCAAGCCTATCTGGTTAATTATACTTGAGTCCAAAGATTTTGTATGGACTCAATACTTTTAACAACAAGGGGGACACCAAGAGGAAGGCCATACAGGGTGGCGTAGGGTGCCCTTCTAGATTATTGAGCTTGAGGAGAGGAAAAAGTGAAGGCTATCAGATAAAAAGGTGGGATGCCTCACAAATTTTTTGAATGTAGAGTACTCATTGGGGTGATAGGTGTAATGGTGGAAAATAGTGACAAATTCCTAGAAGTAGGAAATGGTGATGAAATATATAGCATGGGTGGTTCTAAAAATGAAACTTGAGCCTCGAATAAAGTGATTAAGTGTCCACCGTAGCTATGATAGAAGATGCATGTTCAATGCATGGGACTTCCATATGAGGCTCATCTACGAATATGGTCAGGGGTATGTTAAGGATAAGTTGATAAAAATTGATGGATGAAGGATTTTATTCTATAGATGAGGGGCCGGTAGCTACTAAGGCTTTTTGGACTACCGAAGACTTCCTTGAATATTGTTGGGCTCATTTTTCATTTTTTAGAATGCTAGAAGAAGATGAAACCTTGTAGCTAATTTTTCCATGTTACTTCTTTTTCTTTCCCCTTCCCAACTTTAGCTGCCAGAGGTAGTGAGTTGGCACCCTAGACACTCTCTTGTTCGGGATCTTGATTGGTTTCTTCATCTAGATCAGACCCAACCTCTTTATCATAAATGTCCTCAAATTCTTCGTCGATGGGATGGTACCAAACAAGGGAGATGTCTATTTTATTTCCTATTGATATCTCTAGAAATCACCTGCTTTCCTTTCAGACAACCCCCTCTTCCTTAGCTATTTCTTGAAAGACTTTCCCATTTGAAATCCTGGGTTGAACTCTACTATGGCATCATAGAAAGTGAGCCATGGAGACTATGCAAATGGTATGACATCCAAATCCACATATGCATCTTGGTAATTCAAGGCCAGATTTCATATTTCCTCCTAGTATGGTTGACTCATGTCAAAAACTCAAGTTCCTTTTCGAGTTATACCTCCATTTATCATAGATGATCCTAAGGCCAAGATAGGCCAACTTGCTCATCAATAGCTATTGCTTCTCCCTTTTTATAAGTGTCACTTTTCTATTTCCAATAGTAAGGGAATGAAGGAGCCTTTTCCTCCTTCCAAGGTCATAGTTAAGATCCACAATCAATAATTGTCAATATATCTCCAGGGCAAGAGTCCTAGCCATCACATACCTAGGTAGCTGAAAAGGCTCACCTATAAACCCATGACATATGATAAGATTGATATCCAACCCCATGAACCAATCTAGTGGGACTTGATGATTTTGTATCCATTCTAGATACCTAGGAGGAAACCTTTGCAAAGGCTTCTAGGATAAATATTGAACCACAAGATTTGGGAAATATTCAATAAACAAATAATAATCATACATGCTTAAAAGAACATGGGTCCATACTAAAACTAGTTTCAACAACCTTGAATTGCTAAATCTATCAAGTGGTAATCCCAAATGGCTAAAAAAATTAGGGTTTTGGTGCAAAATCAAATGATCCCAGAAAGATGAATACTTGAACTTAGAATAATTGTGGTACTTTCTCAATTGATTTAGTATCCTTTATGGAATTGTTGTGGTAAATTCATAGAGCCATTTCCCTTTCTCCATCTTTAACTTAAAAGCTAAACACATTCGGTACTCATGAACATTATCATTGTAGTCAAGACCATACATGAAATCTACCATAGAAAACATATCTTTTAAGTTTGATTTGAATAGACTAAATGATAGAGGAAATTTGGGCCCTTCATCTTCAGATCCCTTGTTTTATCCTACTAAAAAGACATCATATCTCTCTAAACTTCTCTTGAAATTATTCATATCATTCTGTAAGAAAATGTCAGCCTCCATACAAGTAGGGATGCATAACATATCCCTAATTTCCATGACACTGATGGTGACTTTGAGCTCACCACCTTTGATGATTTTTCTCACCTCGTCTAGCTTTTCAGTGTAGATACTACCAATTTGGGGCACAAATGAGTGTAGGGAAACATACACTATGGTAAACCAAAATGCCAGAGCCTTGCTCCTAAGTCACCAGCTTTTCCTACTAGTGACTTGGAGACCATCCTTTGCAAATCCCCTTCCCACAAACCTTTGGGGTTGGCATGCAGCTTTGGATCAAAGATATTTTCTACGAAATCCTTAACCACCTTTGGACCAATGTGTTCGTTGGGTGTTACTCTTCTAGTATGGGGCACATCTCATTCTTTTGGAATTGGCACATAGCAAAGGATATATTCCCAAATATGTCAACATATGTTGGCTGGTAGAAAGCACCCCTATCGAAGGATGATGCTTTGAAAACCATTATCATAATTTTTTTTAAAGTTTCTACAACACTTGCTTCTGGACTTACATAATTTTACATCTACAAGGAGTCCTCACTGAGAAACTTTTTTCTTTAGTGATCAATTTACTCGTGTGTTAAAGAGTAAATGCATGGTTTCCAATGCTAGCCTTTGGAGTACTTCTAGCGAAGGGTAATACATGTGGTATAAACACTTGTATTATTGGGAAATGTAACCTCTACCTTGGGAAGGGAATTTTAGTACATTCCTTTGTTGGTTTTTGGTGAAGGATGACCTTGAAAAATTGGAGACGTAATTGGAAAAGACGCTTATATTAATTAAGCAAGAAGTGTCCTTTAATGGCATTCTTTTCAAGTGGCAAAGTTTCCCGATAATCACTAAGGTGATGAACACATGGTGGTCTTCCATATATCTTATTTTTGATAACGTTGTCCATATTAAATTTTAAACCCCTATGAAATCCTTGATGCATGATTTTCCTTTAGCTCTCGCTGCCAACTTGTGTTTCTCATTGTCGTTCTGATAGGGAAAAAGTTTTTCCATTTACTAGATTTTTTGTTCACATTTTTCTATAAGTAGAGTGTCGCCCTTGCCAAAATATTCCTTAATTATACAAGTCTTTTCCATTCTTTCTTTTACTTTTATAGAAAAATGGGTACTCCAATTAAAATTTTGAGTTGAAAGCTACAAGGTTCTTTTGTCAGAGAAATCTTTGATGGCACAATAAAATGCCTCTTATGGAGCAAAGACCCCCTATCTATTTTTCGCATTCAAGTAGGTATTGGGGAAGGAATATGTCATGGACCTGAACCATCATTGTTGCAACATGAACATCATCTCTTGATTTGTTGTGTCTCTATTAGATCTGACATCACTAAGCCATGGATAGTGGGGCCTTGTCGAGCCATTTTTTCTCGTCGTACTTGGAAGGGATCGAAGAGATCATCAATGTCGCCATACTTGGAATTGGCATCCCTTATACAATGGATCTACATCAATATGTTGATAATGTAGAGGTTTTGTTGTGGCTACCTCTCATGCTAGACTTTCGGATGATGACTTTTCTGACATCGCCAATGAGCAAGGCCTGCCGACTCCTATCTTCTTTGTGCCAACAATATTGAGCCGATTCATGGTGTGGGGTGGATTACTACTTTTGGGCAGTTGGTTTTCAACCTGGGTGGAGCGCTTGTAAATGTTGATGACTGATGTCTGAGAAGGTTATCGTCGCTCTATGCAATGAAGATTATGTCATTGTGTTGTCTCAATAAATTGTGTTTCACTTGTCATGAATTGGAGATTGGAAATTCTTGTTGCCTTATACCACTGCCTCCTTTACTTTGGATATAATAATGAATCTCATTTTTTGGCCAGTTCTAAGAAGAATTTTGTACTTTTCCCCCTTTGAGCTCATGAGCTCTAGCAAAAAACTTTATAGTCCTTCATGCCTTGACTATATGTAATTCATTGGCATATGAATAGAATATAGCTTTTCTCCATTTTATCTCTTGTCATATTCCCAAAATGTATTTACAAAAAAAATTTACATATGGTACATAAACTAGAAATTTTCTAAAGATCTATGAGCTTTTAATTGAATAATTTCAGGTGAATACCATTCATGGGTATTCCCAAAACGTTTATTTCTAGGTCTTCAACTTCATACATGTTTCTAGCCTTCATTTAGAAATTTGAAAGGTTCCCTTCCATAGGGAATCAAATTTGGTGTGTTGGCTTGGCTTCATAGCCCGTTCGTCAAATTTTAGCATAGGGACCCCCTTCTTACAACCTGGATAGAAGGCCTTCTTTTCAAACCATTGGTTGACTACCTCCTGGCACTTCATGATGACATTGAGTGCCTTTTCTATTTTCTCTTCAAGGCTTAATAGCCTGGCTAGGCTTACTTACATCCCACTGCTCTCTTCAACCTCTAAAGATTTTAAAATTGTAGTGTTGGTATCTCTATCAAAATGGTTAGGACTACGTCCTTCCCATTTACCAGTTCATAAGGGGAGGCCTTTCGAATTTTCTTAAGAGTAATATGGTCTACCCATAAGGTTGATTGTTGATGCTTGTGCCATTATTTTTTATGTTCCAACCTAATGCATTTGATCATCCTAATTAGGTTCTTGTTGGTGGATTATGCTAGTGCATTCCCCTATGAGTAATAGTTAGATGAAGTCTTTGGGTAGACCCCATGCTTGATAGTGAAGTCGGACATTCCATACCCCACAAAGGATTGTGCATTATTTGAAATGATGGTTTTTTGGGACTTGGACCTTGCCACCAACTCTTCTGGGAATTTAACGATCTTGGCTTTAGTGGCATTTTTCAGAGGGGTTGCCTTTGTCCACCTGGTGAAATAATCAGTGGCTATTAAGACCCATTTGTGACCCAAGCTGGATATGGGATGATTATCTGAATAAATTATAACCCCCATTGTGCAAAGGGTTCTTCAATAATGATCAAGTTCAGGGGCATTGTGGAGTTCTTCCACTTGCCAACAAAAAATTGGCATTGTGTGCACTTTCTTACTAGATGGTGAGCCTTGGAGAATAATGTGTGCTAGTATTATCATGCCTGCATGATTTTTAAGGTAGTGGTCTTGGTAGATAAATTTCTACCCTCTAGAATACTATGGAATTCACCCAAGATTTTGTTCACCTAAACTTTATCCACATAGTGAAGTAGAACTTTGTCATAATTTATTTTAAATTGAATGCCTTCAACTCTAGTAAATATTTGGCTCCTTGAAGCCTATAGTATCTTCTTTTATGTGTCATAATGTTAGGTGGGTATCACCCAGTCTGGATGAATCTTGTTTGATCAGCCACCTGGGACTCATCCAACTTGAATTGATTTTCATAGACCTAGTCTGCCTCCTCTTTCGCCTTTGGGTCAAGCTCTTGAGCACAATATTCACATAAGCCTCTTCCTCTAACCAAATTTTTTGATTGGATTTCAACATCATACTCTAAGATATTAGTGATCTAGTTCACCCTTTTTTAGGTGATTTCATCTTCTGTGATGTACTCCCTCACACTGTGATGGGTGACAAGGACTATAATTTTACTGGCCAAAACTAAATGTCAAAATTTTTTGAGGCTTTTGACAATGGAAAAGGCCTAATTTTTTACAAATTTGTACTTGGTTTCATACTCCGTTACGGTCCTTGAGTGGAAGGAAATGGGGTTTTCCGCGCTCCCCTCTTCGTCCTTTTATGTGAGAATAGAAGCTATGTTGTGTTGGCTACTATAAACATATAGTAGGAAGTCTTTTGAAAATTTTGGGTTGGCTAACACCAAATTTGTGGAGATGGCTACCTTGATCTTTTCAAAGGTGATTTTTTCTTCTTGATTCCATTTGAATGCTAAGCCTTTCTTTAAAATTAGCATGATAGGTCTCACAATGCCTATGAAATTTGAAATGAATCGATTGGCAAAGTTAATCTTCCCCAAGAAAGATTGTAATCCTTTTTTATTAACACGTAGCAGTAATTATATTATAGCCTTCACCCTTTTGGTATCTATAGATATATATTCCTTGGATACCAAAAATCCAAGTAATTTTCCTTGTGGTACTCCAAATACACTTGGGATTTAGAGAAATCCCAAATTGTTGGAACTTTTGCAAAACCATTTCCATGTGATCAAAATGATCACCCCCGGATTTTGAAAATATGGTTAGGTTGTCTAGATTTATCAAGATGATCTTATTGATCAAACCATTAAATATAATTTCTATCGCTCATTGAAAAGTGGCACCCGCATTAGAGAGGCTGAAGGTAATTTTCGCATATGTGAATGTTCCCCACTTGGTGGTGAACATCATTTTGTGTTGATCCTCCTTCACATAGACTTGGTTGCAGCCTAAAAATCCATAGAGCAATGAGAAAATTTATGATCCCATTATGGTTTGTAATATTTTCTCTATTAAGGGAAAAGGGTAGTGATTTTTCAATGAGGCTCTATTCAAATCTTGAAATTCCATGCATTGCCAAATGTTGTCATTCTTTTTTATACTAGGGCTAGATTGGACACACAAGTGGAGTACTTAATCATGTATATAATATTTTATTCGATCAACTTTGTAAGCTTGTGCATCATTAGGGCTTCCACCATCGGGTTGACTACTCTTTGCTTTTGTCATATGGGTTTGGATCCCTCGACCAAGTCAATAGTGTGATGTATTATGCTAGGATCGTATCCTTTGAGATCATCATAGGTCCATACCATGGCTTTGTTGTACTTAATGCATAAGGATCTCAACTTCTCTTTATCATTCTATGGCACGTTCCTCCTAACCTTGAGCTTCTTGCCACCTCTGACATTGAGGTCTTCATAGTCCTCCTTGTCAGCCATGAATTTTCATTTACTATTTCTCGTGTCTTCATAGTCGAAAAGGTTCTCAAGGATGGTTAGACCTTGTGGGAGCTTATTTATTTTGAGTTGGATCATTTGTTCCTCACCAACCTCTTTGGATATAGGTTGTGTTTGATCAAAGAACTCCCCCAACTATCATAAGAAAGTAGCAATCTAGGCATCGTCTATGAAGACCTACCAATTCTAATCATTATTCAGGATGGATGGTTGGATGATGATGCATACCATATGTTGGTTCTCAGCTAACTCCATGGCTATCTTAGGTTGTGAGCTGACTAAAGCCATTCTATCCAAAGCAAAATTTTGAGATCTCAAGATGACTTGGATATTAAAAGCCTCAATTTTTTTGATTAGGTCTCATGCTCTATACCAGTAGGACTGAATTCTCATGTTCTTAGCAGCTTCCTATCCTTGGATCTATCCTACAACCAACTCAAAATCCCCAAACACTTGTATCCCTTTTACACCCATATGTTTCACCAAATTTAGGCCATGAACTATTCCTTCATAGTCCACATCATTGTTTGAACATGGGAACAAAAAGTGGAAAGCTCTAAGGGTCTCCAACCTGATTGGAGATACAAGATGGATACCAACTCCATCATCATCCTTACACTTGGCACTGTCAAAATGCAATGTCCATAAGATGTTGTCACTTGGTTCACTTTGTTCCTCCTACTCTTTGATCAATTTCAAGAGGGTATTTTCCTCATCAAAGATTACATAAGTGCCTAGACCAGTAGCATGGAAATTATCGAAAGGATCAGAATCAATAAATTGATTGAGTAGGACCTCTTCTTCGAGGGTCTGATCACTTGTAGCCTCTTCTTCTTCCAACATCTCCATGCAATACATCTCCTTCTTGGAAATGGAGGTATGCGCCACTTTGAAACTTAGTACTACATCTTCTATGATGTGTTTAGGATGCAAAGGATTGGACATGATCTTCATCTTCTCTTTATGCTTGGTTCATAATATTAAATGAGACCAGTCAAGTGCTAGGTATCCACCAAGCTTTGCTATGAAATCTCTTGATAGGAACATTCTAAAGATGGGAGGAATGTCAATTATGACCACTTCCTGGGTGATGGTTTGGCTTGGATAGGAAAACAAGGTCAAAGAGAGGTCTTTAAAGCAACCAATGGTTGAGACCTTTTCATCTAACTACATAATTCCCTTGTCAAGGGGCTCATATTTCAAGTTTAGAGCATCGACCACTAGTTTGGGCATGATTGTAGTACTGGCCCTTGAATCTTTCATATTATTGTGTAGTAACTTATCCCCTACAATAAGAGTCAAGAAGAAAAAGTGGGCTTTGGCTTACTTAATCCTCTCACATTTTTTTTATTCGCCATATTCACATATGCAGTAGCCCCTAAGGATTGGGGGTCCAATGCAAGCCTTTTTCCCTTATCTTGGTTATGCAGAAAGACCAGATCTAATGGAAGAATATGTTCCTCTCTATTGAATGCATCCTTGAGAAAATTATTTTTCTTCGAAATGGATAGGACATCCCACAAGGATACTGTTGTGTGGTATCACAACACACCCCATTTTTCCCCTTGGAAAAATGGACCCCCTTTTTTATTTTTTCCCTTTCACCTCCATTTGCTTTGGCCTAGTTCTGTGGGTTGGTAAAATGCAAGTTTCATTTTCAATCTGCTTGGTCTTTGTTTTAATCCTTATTCTTTCCTAAATTTATTGTTTCAATCTTTTCATGAAGTTTTAGTATTTTACTAGAAACTAGAATCCTAGAGTTGTTGTGATTGCATCAAAGAAATTTGTATCTTCAATTGGTCCTAGTCCCACTCGGTAAGTCATCAACCAAAATTTATTAATCTTAGTGGTACTTTTTTTCTTGTATTGGAGTTTGATAGTTGTTGTTTTCTTTTCTTTTAATCATAATTTGAAAATTGGAGGTTCTATTATGAAATGTTTAATTATTTTTTATCTCTCTTGAACCCAGTTCTCGGTCTCTTCTTCTATTCTGATTTTCTTTAAAGCTTGGAGGTAAGTTCCATGGTACCTAGAATTCTTTTCAAAATTTGATATTGGAATTTTAATCCTAATGATCACAAATGATCACATATCTTAAATGTTTTTTCCTTGCAAAATTCAAAGTGACACCAAAGTGCCACGTAATATCTTTGTATCATCTTTCTCCTCTAGTAGTGAGCCCGTACAAAAATATAGGCATTCATAATCTGAACCCTAATTCATAATGATTGCACCTTTATTCAAGAAATGAATGCGTTATAACAAGTAATTAATGAAGGTGGTGAACTAATCATGTACTTGGCATCACCTCAAGCATGCAATTGCTTTTATAGCACTCTACTTTGTGTCATCCTGCAAATTTGCAAAGGAAATTGAACAAACAAAATAATATTGGCATGCAAGGAAAGGTAAATTTCAATAAACTAAGAACACAACTACCAAGGGTTTTGAGGATTCATTTTGAAGAGATTATCATCATCAAACAGAACCAAGTATGTTTTGAAAAAAATAAATTTCATTAATCACTTTCACACATGAAAATCTCAAAAAAATGGTATTTCCTCTTGACAATTGAAATGTTGATTGTTTTTTATTTGAATTTAACCGAAAGGTGAACTGAATTTTTTATAAATTTGTAAGAAAATTTGGTTAAATTTAACCCTAACTTGCACACAAGATACACATTTGAAAATGCAAAACACACCAACAAAAATGAGTACTTCTGAAGCAAAAATAGAAGATTAATTTAAATACTGTAGTTCACAAGCCATACCAATTGGCATAGTAGTTACAGATACTCATATGGGATGGTCTTTTGATGTTGAAATTTGCACTCAAGTACGAAAAGAAAATGCTTCTCAATGTACCAGAAATGTTATAGCAAGTTGGTTATTTTTAGTAGGAGGGTTTCCGCTAGCAATGGAGGCCCCTAAATTGGTCATGGAATGTATAAATCATTATGACCCAAACAAAAGAATTATTGAGGAGGGAAGAATTTATGTAGATCTATTCGAGAAAGGAATTACATACACATTTGGGCTCCCTATATTCACTCAGATGGAAAATATTGATATGAGGGTGAAGGCCAAAACTTATCAGAGTATTGAGGACTGTAACAGAGAGATTATGAATACACAATGGTGTCAAAAGCAGATTACAAAAAAAACAAAATTAATTCTAAGGTCTATGTTCAACCCAGATGTTCAAGATGTTATAACTATGCTAAGCAGGATAGTTGGGTTGCAAGATGCTAGTAAATTTGAACCTTGGATGTTTGTGATAATATCTAAATTGATGGATAGTCCCATGGAAATGCATTGGGGAAATTCTATTAGTGACAGATTGCATGAACAGATAAAGGTATTTCCCAAAACTAGATTTTTTTATGTCTTCATATGTGACTTATTCCTGTGCAATAAGGGCAAGTAAACAAGGGTTGAAAAAGATTGGTACTTTGGGTAGAGAAGTAGGAAATAGTTTAATATATGCTCATTTACCCAAAATTACTATCCATGGATGCAAAGAGCATTACAGAAGAGTTAATGATGTGCTTTCCATGAAGCTGGTCAAAATGATGGAAGGTGACAAAGCCAAAATATTGTCTTTGGAAGCACAAAGTGTTATTAGACTAATCAGAGGCTGGTACATTCAGTTCCCCACCTACTCATACATTAGAGTGAAAGGGTTTGATGGACATCCTTTTATGCTACCTAGGTATCCTATTGAAAAAATGTGTTATTAGAATTAAATGGAGTGCAATTAGGATAGCTGAATTGTATGAAAAAGAATTGAAAACATATAATTTTGAATACTTCTCACTTTAGAGGATGTATTATGACCCTGAAGGGAATATTTCCAAGAACATAGCTGGTTATTGTTCTCATGTTCAACACCTAGAGGATTATTGGCTAAATTGTGAAGATGAGCATAGAGGAAGGAAAAGAAAATATGAAAGATTTTCATTAGAATCTGTTTGGATTCTTATTCTTCATGATATTCCAAATCAGTTGGAAAAAGATGATGGTGAAGTGTTGAATAAATATTACAATGAAGATAGGGTGTATGATGAACCTATCCTGGACCCGAACTACAAGGGTGAAGAAATGACAATCAATTGAAGAATTCTCTACACCAGTTTTATTACATTCTCAACATTGAATAAATGATTTTTGTAAAGTTTTAAGTGAAAAAGGAATTCAACCCATGTACTCACAAGATAAAAGAAGGAAACAAAGAAATGAAACTAAATTTGAGATTTGGGAACCTGCTAAGAAGAAGAGGTAGACTAGTAAGACAACTACTGGTATAAGAATTGAAGAGAAAACCCATAAAGCTTCAAGTCAAGTAGTTTCACTAAAGCCACTGATAAGAAAAAAGATGTCAAGTCAGGAAAAGTTAAATCAAAAGTAAAACCTAAAGGTGCATCTTCCTCCATAGAAAAACCAAGGACTAAACCTACTATTGAAGAAGAAGCAGGGGCAACAGAAAATATTGCTACACAAACAAGGTCTGCATCTCAAAGAGTTGCAACATTGTTTACTTCTCCCCCTTCCGTTAATATGGCTAGTATGAAACAGGTACTAGGAGGGACTCCTTTGGTTTTGGATAAAATTTTTGAGGCAAATGAAGCTAGAATTAAGGAACAGGTGGATAAATGGGGTGCCATGTGGGAGAAAGTAAAAAAAAGTAAGTCTAAGGATAAACCCATGGTACAACCAATGGTAGAGAAAATTCCAGACATAGGGTCCACTCCTATAAATTTTGAAGAAGAATAATTCATACAAGGAACCTTGATGTTCTTGAGATGTAAATAGAGGAGACTACAGGGAAGGATCCTATTGATGAAATATATATTGAAGATACCTTCAATTCCTAGCCTTCATTTGGGAATGATCCAAATGATAATAAATAGCTTCAGGTCTTTGAAAAATTAGATGAGGACTAGGTTGAAGTTGAGAATGAAGAAACTACACAAGTTTTAGGTGATAAAGATGGAAATAAAGAAAATCCTGATGTGATAGGATACAAGGAAAGTGACGTCCAAAGAGCTGATGTTGAACACCTAGCTAGATAGGAAAATATAAGTCTCCAAATAGAAGAGATAGTGTCAAACCCCAGTAATCCAAAATCTATGTCAATTTTTTTGAAGAGACTCCTATTTCAGAGGACGCGGCAAATAAAGTTGAAGTAAGAGAAGAAGTTCCTAAATCAACTGGAAACCAAGAACAAAGGAATTTTATAGAGGTAGATCACAACGAGGATGCACCCGATCGGTTGATTATAGAATTGGCTTCTCCAATAGAAGTAGAAATAGTGCCTCTAGATCTTAATAGTTTTATACAAGAAGTAGATACTCTTAAGCCCAGGTGTAGAGCTAAAGTGAAACATGTCATACATAAGAAAGTAGATGGATACAAAACAATTCATATAGCTACTCCAATATCTGATAAAAATAGACATGAGATAATGCCCACAAAGTATAAGATAACAAGTAGCAATCTTGGACACTCATCCTAGACACAAGAGTTAGAAGAAATAAAGATGAATTTAGATGCAATGATTGTCAGGTTATAGAAAAATAAAAAATAATAAAAGAGAGTTGAAAGAATGGGTTGCTAGCTTGGAAAACTTTATAAAGTCATTAACCCTATCGAGTCAGGCACAAAATGAATTGCCCCAAAATCTAGTACTAATGTCACAAGAATAGGTGGATGCAATTGTAGAAGTTTGCCATAAAATGAATGTATTTGAAGAATGGATTGAATATTGGGTAAGGAAAGGAGAATAATATGTTACAGATGCAATAGGGAAGTATAAGGAAGCATACCATTGGTCTAAGAAATATAGAATATTTGAAGATAAATGTGGGTTTCACCAAGAACAAGTTGATGCTGAAAGGAAAAATGTTGAAACTCTCATGCAAATGGATGTCCAAGAATTGATAGAAGAAAATATAATTTCAAAACAAGAAGTTCCAATGCCTAAAAAATGGAAGAAATAGTTGAAATGGGATGGTGACACATTGACACAATGTATTGAAGGATTTGAAAAGGTTGCCGAGAAAGGTAGTAAGTTGCTTGATAAAGATCAATATTTTATTAAAATTTTAGCACATCAAGATTGTGATCCCCAAACACTAGGAAAGGAGGGTAAAGAAGCGAAATCTTTCAAGGAATGGATTGAAAGGATAAATAAGACCCTGTTTAGTTGTTAACCTAGGAGGTCATTGATAAAATCATATGGTGCACGAACACTATAGCCAAATATGAAACAGAGAAAGTAAAAAGGAATGCTAGTATACTCCAGATATCAGAAGAATACACTAGGCTCAAGTTCAGTTGGAAGGAAATACAAGGGATTTCAAAAGAGCATATGTACTAAATATTGAATACTTTAAATGAGAATATCAGTTGAAGAAAAGTGAAGAAAAGCTCCCAGAACCCGAGCCCTAAATGATAAAAGTACTGGATATTGGATGCCGGAAGTGTCACAGAAATATTTTATTATAATTAATTTTTGTAGGTTGTTCCTAGTCCCGATAGATGTCTCTTGTCTAGTATTCTAAAGGATGTTGATAGCCTTGATTCATGTGGAGTATTGTGTATCAAATTTTGAAAGTGAAAAGTGTTGTTGAAGAATTCAAAGCTTTGACTTCATCTAGAAGATTTTGATGATAGTTGGTGTATGCCATATGCTACATTTTGATTTTTTATTTCTAATTCTCTAGATAAACTTAAGCTTGAAATTTTGAGGCCTTGTTCCTATAAAAGGTCGTTTACTGCTTTATTTTTATTTTTAAGTTCAGAATTTTTGGATCTCAGAAGAGCCAAAACTTTTTTAAGTTTTGTTCTTTTTTCCTATTTTTTGAATCATTTTAGACTAAAAACTTGTATGCACATAGAATTTAATCAATATCAAATCCAATTTGATAGCTACTTATCTCATGAATCTTTGTATCTTGTTTTGTTAGTTTAGTCGAATAAGACTGTGTGTTGCATCATTTAAGTGTGCATGCAAAACCTACTTGGTATCCAAACTAAAACCCCTCTCTTTAAAAGCTCGCATCATTTTATATGTAGATGTGAAGCAATCTGGTGAATTATAAAGCTCTTATGAAATAAATTTTACAATAGAAGAATATGATATGAAATATTTTGCAAATACTTGATAATAACTAAGAATAACAAGCCACTTCGAGGGGGAAACCTCCAAATATATCTAATGATAATACGCTTCACAAGATGATGATAAAATAAGACTCACAACCTCCTATATATACCTATTTATGCCTAGGATATCACCTAGGCCAACTTAGACACCCCTATATAAAACCTACGCCGACCTAACCAACTAAATAATAATAATATAATGATAACATGACTTAATTAGGAGTTAAGATAGCCACAAGCTGACTATTCATAGCCTGATGTACACCAATATTAAGGGTGTAGCATGCCCCCAGGCTTCTTCAAAGAAGCATTGTCCTCAATGCTAATAAAGTTTGGATTTTTTTGAATGAACTCCTCATCCTCCCATGTGGCATCTTCAACTGGTAAATTCTTCCATTGGTTGACATATTCAATGAGAGTTCTATTCCTTAGCTTCTTCATGCGTGTTTGGTGAATTCACTTTGGTTCCAAAATCATTCTTCCTTTTCCATCGAGCTTTGGTAGTGTTGTTTGAGTTGGAATATTATGCCCAATTACCTTCTTCAAACAAGAAACATGAAAAACTAGATGTATCTTTGTTTTTGGTTGCAACTCTAGCTTGTAGGCAAGACTACCAATCTTTTGCATGATTTGGTATGGCCCATAATACCTTGGAGACAACTTATTATTCTTTTTTTGTTGCTTCAATGATATTTTCTTATAAGGCTGCAATCTCAAGAAGACCCAATCCCCAACTTCAAAACTTCTTTCACTATGATGTTGGTCTACTTGTTGTTTCATTCAATTTTGTGCCATGGTTGAATTCTCCTTGAGTCCTGAAAGTACCTATTATTGATGAAGCAAGTAGTCCTCTATTTCCTAAACTCTTGGTGACACCTTTAATGATGATATGATGGAAGGAGGATGATATCCATAAAGTTCCAAAAATGGAAACATTTTTTATGAGCTATGAAAAGAAATGTTATACCACCATTCTACAAGCAGTATCCAATCTACCCATTGAGACTGTTTCTCTAAAGCGAACCAATGTAGATATCCTTCCAAACACTTATTAACAACCTTAATTTTCCCATCTAATTGAGGGTGGTATGAAGAGCTATGATCCAATTGAGTACTTACCCAAACATGATAATAAATCTTTCCAAAAGTGACTAGTGAAGATAGGATCACGATTACTAACAATAACCTTAAGTGTACCATGTAGCTTTTGGATATTCTCCAAAAAATATTTTTCCAGTACACTTATTGTAAAAGGATATGATAATGCAATGAAATGTGCATATTTAGTGAGGTGATCAACTACTACCATGATGCCATTATGACCTTTATATTTTGGAAGCCCTATGATGAAGTCCATGGATACCTCTTCCCAACGCTGGCTAGGAGTGGATAAGGGCTGCAAGAGACTTGGTGTCTTAATTGTCTCCCCTTTATTACTTTGACAAACCAAACATTCAGCCACAAATTTTTGAACATCACCTTTTAGCCCTTCCTAAAAAAAATCTTGCTTGAATCGATGATATGTCTTCAAAAATCGTGAATGACCACCAAATGGAGACTCATGAAGCTCTATGAGAATCTTTTATTTAAGAGTGGAATTCTTGTAGAGATACAAACACTCTTTATACCAAAGATTATCTCCCTTCCAACAAAACTTATCTAAACTACTATGATCACTTTTTAATTGTTGGATGAGATTACTTGTCGTAACATCATTTTTCCACTCTGCTTTGGCTTCCTCTACCCAATTTTCTTGTAATATTGAAAGGGCACACAATAAGACTTCATCTTTCTCATCCTTCCTTGAAAGTGCATTTGCTACAATATTTTCCTTTCCTTTCTTATATACAATCTCAAAGTCATATCCTAACATCTTAGTGACTTATTTTTGTTGCTCTTCAGAAGATAGTCTTTGTTCCAAAAAATATTTTAGGCTATCATGATCTATCTTAACCTTGAAATGTCTACCCATTAGATAAGGCCTCCATTGTTTAACTACATGAAGGATTTCTAGCATTTCCTTCTCATAAATAGGTTTTAGCTAATTCTTACCCTTTAATTGACAACTCTCAAAAGCAATTGATCGACCTTCTTGCATGAGAACTGCTCCTATCCCATTTCTAGAAGCATCACATTCCACAATGAATTCCTTGGTGAAGTCAGGAGTGGCAAGCACTGGAGTTGTACACATAGCCTCCTTCAATCTCTCAAATGTTTTATTAGCTGACTTATTCCAAAGAAAATAATCCTTCTTCAATAGAGTGGTCAGAGGTGTTGCTATACGACCATAATTCTTCAAAAATCTCCTATAGTACCTTGTCAATCCCAAGAAACCCCTCAGTTTCTTAATGGTTTTTGGAATAGGCCATTCCATGATAGCCTTAATTTTTTTAGGGTTCACCTTTACTCCTTCATGTGAAACTATGTGTGTAATGCCCCACCGTGTGAACCCCAAAGGACAACAAAACACCACAATTTTTTTTTTTTGTTTGAAGGTGAAACATTGTATAAGATGGAAATGTAAAATCTTAACATGAAAGGAAATTGTGCACTTGTAAAGTTATCTACATCCTCTGGGGTACATGGAATGGTCATTACAAACACTAAACTTTTATCCAAATGAACGTGAAAGAGAAACATAAGGATAATGTACATTCATCCATAATTATAAGAGAGATACAATATTTTATTGTGATTCAATTCATAGTTTCATGTTACAATTGTGGAGCGTATTTCCATAGATACAACACATCATAGATACAATTTTACATTATATAGAGCTTCCCTTATATCACTGGGTAGAATACATTGAGTATATAAATGAAGTTTATGGTACAAAATGAAGAAAAGTCTTCATCCAAGCGAAGCTCTAGAACTCTACATCTGCATATGTATCGCGAACACATCCTAGGAACCCAATGGGTGCATAGCACATTCCACCCGACCACATGGACCCGAAGGTCCACCCCACGTGCTAGGAAATGACAAGAAAGGGTCCACATCCAAACAAGATCACGCAAACAAGACTAACATCAACACTATCATAGAACAACATAGAAAAGTACATCAACAAGTACATCAACACTTCCAGAGGCTACCAAGCAAAGAAGAGTAAACGGATATTGTGGGAGAGTGTCATCGCATGGCCTTACATGGATTATCCAGGCAACCTATCACAAGGTACCGCCTCCATCTATGGTTATCCAGGCAGCCTATCTCAAGGCACCGCTCCATAGGGTGACTCATGTGGGACCACTTACCTTTCGTGAGGACAAGGCAGTGATCTTACCAACCAATTCTTCTCATCCCATCCTTAGTCTGTGAAAGCACTAATGGTATGGGTGAGGCACATCATTAATCTTGTTTAATGTTTAGCTACCCAAACCCACTAGTTTATTAATTATATTGTCACTTGTTTAGGAAACTCTTCCATGGGTTATCCTAACAACCCCTTTGTGTGTCAGCCCCCATGAAGAGCCACCCTCCCCAACAGTTCCACAACAAATCTCACAACCACAAGGGGTGTACCAAACATAAAAGCCATAAAATGAAAACACATGTGAGCCATGTACCATCTCGCTCATAATCACAACCAAAACACAAAGAAATCATGGAACAAGGTACACCCACGAGCTCAAAATAAAGTTACAATCAATGGAATCCAAAGGCCTATTCATGAGAATATTCATCACACACAAAAAGGTTCCCATCACCTCTGGAAGTCTAACAACCTATCACCCATGGCTTATCGAAAATGAAGTAACTTAAACATTTGGGTTCCCATCATAACCAAAATATATCTAGACATAAAATTTCCTCAAAAGTGAAATAAAACAAGAGGGAAATATGATCAACAAGGAATCACTAGTATGCATAAAAAAAATCAATTCCAAAGAGTATTCAGGGTAAACAAATAACTATCTAACATATTCACGATAAACTTAAATGTACATTCACTTAAATGTACACACAATCCAACCCTACTAGAGGTAATGTAGAGAATAATTAATTAATTATCTATAATTAAATTTATTTCCACCATAAAATCCTTTGATCAAATAAGCACTATGAAACTCTACATATGAGAGCTATAAAATTTCTCTTAATTTAAAATTCTCAACCTAAACATTTGTTTACTTCAAAATAATTAAAATTTAATATATATAACCTAAATTTATATTTGTTAAAATAATAAATTTAATTCAAATGTAACATATTTGTTTTAAACAAATAAATTTAAGCTAAATCACAAATCTATTAGTAAAGGAAAATAAACTTAACTTTAACTAACTTGTAGTTAAATCTTTTTTTTTTTAAATAAATCTACTTTTAATTTTACTTTATTTATTTTTATTATTATTATTATTATTATTTTAACAAATAAATTTAATCTAGATATAACATTTAGGCAAATCACAAATCTATTAGTAAATGAATTTGTAAACAATTTTAACTTTAAATAACCTGCAAATAAAACTAAATTTTAAATGCTCTATCCCAATATTCACGACACTCATTTTAACTCCTTGCCATATCCATAATTCCTAACTTGGTAAAAAATGCATTTATTACATGATATTATAAATTCATGAATAAATTAACTCTACAAGGATTTAAATATATATACATAAACTATGAGTAAAATTTTAATTTAAAGAAAGACAAATTTTACCATTTAAACAAGATAATTCAAACAACCTACTTCACATTAAATAATATTTATATTTATTTATAAATCACAACATGGATAAAATTAATTTGATATTTAGTTTCCTACTAGCACTTTAATCTAAAGAAATTTGAGATAAAGTTACAACCTAATAGACAAAAATTCACGATGATAATTGACCTTGAGAATTCAAGAGAGTGGATAAAATATTTATAATTTACTTTAATTGTGAGTAATAACTACCTATTAAACTCAAATGATCATATACTTATCTTTAAATCAAAATTTAAAATTATCAATATGAATATTAATATTCAACAATTTACAACTCCAATTTAACAAAAGAAATTATAGGGTAACACTCTTTTCCCAATGTAAGCTAACTAATTTATTTATCTAAGTGAGGAATGAGTATTATAACTTAGCTAGGGTTAGGTGAAAAGGTAAATGACAAGGTTTCCACTTGGACTATTCTAAAATAATGGAATTAACAACAAATTTTATTTTATTTTATTTTTTCCTAAGTAACTACCATTTCACTGGATTATAAACATCTAATCTCAAATGTCTTAATCATTCTCCATATATATAATGATATATACATATTTACTTATGCTTATCTACAAATTCATTTATTTAAATATTTATTCTTTACAAAAGAAAATAGCAAATATTTTATTTTATTACATTGATCTTTAAAAATATAAATATAAATTAATTTATCCTTATATAAATATAAATGTTTAAAAGGAAGAAAAAGGGATTATTTAATAGATGGTTATAAGTAAAGAAAATGATCTTAAACATATTAATTATCTTTATAAGATGCAAATACCTCTTAATTAAAAGAGCACACAAGATGCAAAGAAAGGGGGTCTAATGAAATGCAAAGAAAATTGCAGAACAAACACAAGATGCACTGACTGAAAGGTTTAAGAAACTTTCTAGCACATGCATTAACAGGTTTAAGTTCAAGAGCTGCAACTGGGACAGGCAGACGATGGAACCATGAGATTATTTAAAACTTCTATGACATTCTACTCTCCAATACTGCAGATGTGACGAATTGCGAAAGGAATCAGGAAGGCTATAGCACCTCTACAGTCGCCTATGTTCTAGTATTGCGGCTGAGACAGATTGACAAAGGAACCAGAGAGATAATTTAAACCCCTACAACATTCTATTTTCAATTACTGCAGGAATGACAGGTTGCCAATGAACTCAGGAAATCATGTGCAAGAAAAGGCACTTGAACAGTTTGACAGAGTGCCCTAAAGAACTGAGGCCTCAAGGAGAGCAATGATTGCAGGATAAGCACAAAAAGGATTTGAAAGGACGCGCTCAATAGATTTTTTTTTTAAGGGAGCGCTCAAAACTTGGAATTTTAAAAAAATATACACACAGAAACACATCCTATCATTGTAAGTTTTGCTTGTGTTCAGGAAACAAAGACAACCATGAAGTTTTTGGCGGAAAAAGGACTGTACACAACAGTAAAAACTTATTGCTGATCATAAGGAGAGCATTTGGATTGACATAGTACTGAAAGCTTAAACGTATACATTGGAACTGTATATAATGAGGGTTGTAAGCTATAATAGATTATGGATGGAGGATGCGCCAAAGCATAGTGACCAATATATCAACAATATTATCTTTGCAGGACAATAAGTTCAAACAAAATTCTGACAATAGAAAACACTACAAAAGTTTATCTGGCATAAGAGGCAATTCACACAAAAATAAAACAACTAATACTTTTTCCCAAAACAGAATTAAAGTATGGGTAACAAAGAACCTGGATGAAATCAATTTTGCACGATTGTGAATTTGGTGCTGAGATTTCTGCTTCCCAGCTTGTCGAGCTCACTGTTTCAAGGTTTTTCCTTCCAGCACTCTCCGCAGTAAATTATTTTTATTCTCTACTTCCCCCAAATTCACCCCATAAATTCCCGTAAAAAACTCATAGTTTCTCACTAAAGCAAGGAATACAGGTGGCAAGCTTACCTTTTTTTTATTTTACACCCAGCATCTCGTAATTACCCTGCTTAACACTTGGAGGTATTTAGCAAATTAATAAATCTACCCCCACTATTCTTGACTGCAGTGAAAGGTTTACAAGTTAATTTCAATATTTTAATTATATCATGTTTTCCTCGATTTTACCTAAAACTAGTTTTAATAAAATCTCGGGTGGGTAAAACTTTTAACTATTTAAATATATGAATGTTTATATAATTATTATTTACTATTTTATTTATTTATTTATTTTTATTATTGTTATATTTTTATAAAACTTCACTTTAGATGTAATATTTTATTGCATCCCTCTAAATAATTTAAATTTAAACTTTAAACTTTAAATATCAATCATTTAAAAATACAAATTTGTATTTCATTTGCATTTCCATATAATTATAACCTTAACATTAATTTAATATTTTTAATTATTAAGATTCCCTTAATAATTTAATAATTTAATTTATTACTATAATTAAATTCATATTATAAAAATGAACTATGAAGCTCAAAACAAGGCCTAAATGAACATAACAATGACTATGCCTGATACTAGAAACACATCAATTACCAATAATGATATGCATCCAAATAACATGGTAAACACATCAAGATTTACGACTTGAAACGATCAACATAAAATAGTACAATACCATAACGGGATGAAATACTGATGGACAACAGACACAAACAGGGACACTTCCTTGTCAAATCCTTAAACCACGTCATAACCATTGGGTATGTTGGGCATGCTCAGACCCGACGGTGCGGGTGAAGTCAGTTCCCGGTACCTGCAGTCTTGCATAAAAATAAGTGTTGGAACAACATATATATCTAATGTCAAACACATTGTGAGAGAGAATTGCGGTGTGGCAGGGCGCTCACGTGTGAGCGATGCAACACCGTCCCCCTCACGCAAACCTCAAACATCAGCACAACATCATACATAGCATGAAATGAGTATTAAACAATTTACATAGCCACACAATATAGCATAATCATGAATGATGGTACCATGCATCATTATATTATCAACATCATCTAGCAGTATCATGTGCATCCAAAAAAAACACATAAGTCAAATAGGTGAAACAATCACCAACGTAATCACCAGTATGTATCAAACATAATATTATCCACACAATATCATAATAAACAGTATCATGAGAGGCACTACAATGTGTCCCAAATTCTCCACCTCCTTAAGACCAAAAGCACACTTGGATGGCTTGGCATAGAGTTGATGATCTTCAAGTATTTGTAATGCTTGATCCACATTTTGTAGATGTTCTTCCCAAGTCTTGCTATAAATCAATATATCATCAAAGAATACTAACACAAACTTTCTCAAGAACTTTTTTAAAATGGAATTCATCAAACTTTGGAATGTAGATGGTGCATTGGTAAGACTAAATGGCATCACCAAAAATTCATAATGACCCTCATGAGTCTGAAATGTTTTCTTACAAATATCGTCCTCCTTAATCTAAATCTGGTGATAACCAGATATAAGATCTAACTTGGTAAACTACATAGCTCCATTCAATTCATATAGCAAATCATCAATGACTGGAATAGGAAACTTATATTTAATCGTGTACATGTTGAGCACTCTATAATATGGACACATGTGCCAAGAGTCATACATCTTACATATCATCACCATAGGCAAGGAGTGTTGGAATAGGTGCCTCAATTCTTATTGGCATGTAACTCCTGAAAGGAAAAGTCACTGTGACATTATTGATGTCTGGCTGACTAACTGTTATGAATCCTATTGAAATGTCCTGGTCGCTGTGACTTTGTTAAAGTCTTGTCGAATGGACCTATTGCTATGACATGGAGACTCGGTAAGATCTCTTGATGACTTTTGTTTCTCTCACCGATGGTTATTCACTCGCAGTTATCGAGGAGACTTGGGAAAAAATTTTATTGTCGGTATGAGTCTTGCTGATATGAAATGCCTCACCGACAAAGGTTGCTATCGGGCATCTAGCGGATACCAACGGGAGTCATCGGTGTAACACAAGACTTCGGTATGAAGTCTTAGTGACTAAAGAGAGTCTCACCGATAGCATATGGTCATCGGTGTAACTCAAAGGTATCGGGAAGAACTCTCAACGATTGATGAAGGTCTCACCGACGGGGATACTTGGAGTCTTCGCGGTGACAAAAAGACTTTGGTATGAAGTCTTGGCGACTTGGAGAGTCTCGCTGATAGTAAAAGGTCTTCGATATGACTTGAAGACTTTGGTATGAAGTCTTGGCCAACTTTGATGGCCTCATCGATGGTTGTGTGACTTCGGAGTTACACATGAAGGCTCGGTGTGTGGTCTTGGCGAAAGACGATTGTCTCACTGAATGGAATACTCACATTGGCATGACTTGAAGACTTCAATATGAAGTCTTGGTGAACTGCGGTAGTCTTGTTGATGGAAAGGTAGAGGTCATTGTGACTTGTGAGCATCGCTATGAGTCTTGCCGATGAGGAAACTCTTGCTGATAGGAATGAAATGGATATCGATGGATTCGGTATGACTCATGGCATTTGCTATATCATCTTGCCGACTATTGGAACCTACGCCGATATCGAATGCTGGCTATGTTGGCATCGGGGAGACATGGTTAGTGTCTCACCGACATGCCAACACAGGTTGAACGCCCTTGACCATTTGATCACTATCCTATGTGATGTCTCGTGGACCAATCAGAGGAAGCAAAATTCAAATGGTTGGCGGTTTGATTTTTACAACAGCTGCGACGCTGAAGCTGAACTATATGGAAAGAAAAATCTACAATGGAATGGAAACATTCTACGATGGGAAATGGCAGATAAGGATGAACAAAAGATAAAAATTAGAAGTGATAAGATTTAAGGGATCAATTCTGAGGTTGAATATCATCGGATTGTTGAGAGCATTTCTGTAATAGTTTGAACAGTGAATAAAGCTATTGTGAATTGATACCAGAGAGTTGTATCTTTGCATTGTATGTAATTGTTTGTTACTGTAATATAAAGAGATTCAATTTGGTGTGGGGGTTTTTTCCCGAAAGGGTTTTCCCACGTAAATTTGTTGTTCATTGTCTTTGTGTATTTTTCTGTTTCTGTAAATCTTTCATGTGTGTCTAAATTGGATTGTAATTTGGAAATTAAAAGTACTATCTGCATTCTTCCATGTGGTTTCGATGTTAGGAAAGTTGCTTCTACACCTCTGCTTTCCTTACAAGTGGTATTAGAGTCTGGCCAGTTGTGTTATCCTTGTGAGTGGGTTGGGTTTTTTGTGTCAATTCTTTTTTAGTGGGAGTTTGGTAGAGGTATGATAATTTAATTACAGATTAAGATGGCAAGCACATCCAGAAAGATGGAAATAGAGAAATTCAATGGTAGCAATTTTGAGTTATGGAAACTCAAAATGGAAGATTTGTTAGTGGATCATGATCTGTGGCTTGCTGTGTCTGGAACGATGCCTCAAGGCATGAAGCAAGAGGATTGGGACCTTGTAGACAGAAAGTATAAGGGGTTGATAAGGCTTTGTTTGGTAGACTCTGTTCTTTTGAACTTTCATGAAGAAAAGACTGCATCTTCCTTGTGGAAAAGACTGGCATCTATTTATCAGGGCAAGTCCTTGGTGAACAAATTATTCTTGAGGAAGAAACTGTACTCTTTGAGAATACAGGAGGGAGGATCTGTTGCTGATCACTTGAATTCTTTCAACATGTTGATTGCACAGTTAACATCTGTTGGTGTGAAGATTGAAGATGAAGATCGTTGTATGCTCTTATTGTGTTCTTTTCTAGATTCTTAGGATCACCTGGTGATGGCTATTGGGAGTATGACATCCACTTTTAAGATGGAAGATGGTGTTGCTTCTTTGTTGTCCGAAGAAATGAGAAGGAAATCTTCTGAGATGGTGAAGGAGGCTCTGGCTGTTAGAGGAAGATCGAAAGAAAAAGGAAAGAAGGACAAGAAGTCCAGATTGAAATCAGAAGGGAGATCAAAGTCTTCTGGCAAGAAGTCCAAGGTGAAGTGCTAGAATTGTGGGCAACTTGGTCATGTCTAAAAGGATTGCAAGGAGGAGAAAAAGAAGAAAAAGAAGATTTCTTCTGACAATGATTCTTCTCAGAGTGATGCAGATGCCTTCATTGTAGCCTTGGCTATGCGTGCATCTGATGATGTCTGGATGATTGATTCTAGAGCATCTTTCCACATGACATCTCATAGAGATTGGTTCATGAAGTATGAAAATTATGATGGTGGAAAGGTGTATTTGGCAAGTGATTCATCCTTAGAAATTGTTGGTCGTGAAAGAGTAAGAATTCAATTCCCTGATGGAAGAGTGAAGGGAATCAATGATGTAATGCATATACCAGGTCTGGCTCGTAATTTATTTTATGTAAGTAAGTTGAATGATATTGGAGTGCATGTCACATTCTCTGGAAATGGCTGCAAGATGACTAGAGACTCTATGGTGCTAGCAAGGGGTGCTCGTATTGGTACCTTGAATAAGCTGGATGCATAAGCTATTCAATGCAATAGTGTCTCTACGAAGTCACAGAAAGCTACTCATGGAGGAAAAGAGGGAAACATTCCTAATGGTGTAAACTCCATGGAGGTTAAACTCCCAGCAAAAAAGACAATACTCTGGAATCACAGGCTAGGCCACATTGGTGAGAAAGGTTTAAAAACCTTGAAAAATAAAAACCTGGTTGAGGGGCTTGAAGATTGTAACCTCGAATTCGAGTTTTGTGAACATTGTATATACGGTAAACAACACTGTGTTTCATTTTATTTTAGTCCTCACAAATCTTTTGGTTTGCTTGATTATATACATTCTGATGTGTTTGGTCCAATGAATGTTTCTTCTTTATCTAAATCAAGATACTATGTGTCGTTTATTGATGATTATTCAAGAAGATCATTTGTATATTTTTTGAGAAGTAAATCAGAAGTGTTCAGTCAGTTTAAGGAATTTAAAAACCTTGTTGAAAATCAGACCGGTAGGAAAATAATTTTTTTAAGGACTGACAATGGCGGTGATTTTTGTTCAGATGAATTTGAAAGGTACTGTAAAGATCATGGGATTAAAAGACATAATACTACACCTTACACTCCACAGCAAAATGGAGTTGCTAAAAGGTTCAATAGGGCAGTAATGGAAAGAGCACGAAGTTTGCTGAGCAGTGCTAGCTTGGAGGAGAAGTTATGGGCTGAAGCAGTCTCTACAACATGTTACTTGGTAAATCATTCTCCTAACTCTGCTCTTGTTGAGAAGACGCCTTTGGAAGCATGGTCTGGAAAGAAGCCCTCTCTGAGACATATTCGTGTCTTTGGCTGTGAGGCATATGCATATGTGCCATTTGAAAAAAGATCTAAGTTGGAAAACAAAGTTGTAAAGTGTATTTTTATTGGCTATAGTGTTGGCATAAAAGGATACAAGCTTTGGAATCTTGAGACTGAGAAGGTTTTGTACAGCAGAAGCGTTATCTTTCGTGAGTTGAAGCCTTCTACACTGGATCCGCAGTCAGAGAAGAAATCAGAAAATGAAAAGGATGTAGTAGATAGTCCTCTGACACTAGATAAAGAGGAATTGAAATAACAAAATGTACCTGATACTGAGGAAAGCTCAAGTAGCTCTGAAAGTTCTAAAGAAGATGAAGAACCACCTCAGCCTCAGCCTGTGAGGAGGTCAACTCATGAAAGAAAGCAACCTGATAGGTATGGGTTTTCTTTGATAGAGTCTACTTGTGCCTATGTTTTAATTTCTAGCACTGATGAACCTAGGACTATGAAAGAGGCATTTAAAATGTCTGATTCAAACTCTTGGTTGGAAGTTATGAATGAAGAAATGGCATCATTAGAAAAGAATGATACCTGGACTTTGGTGCCATTGCCTAAATCTAGAAAAGCTATGGGCTGCAAATGGGTATTTAAAAAGAAAATTGGTTTGGATGGCAATGTAGAAAAATATAAAGCGAGGTTGGTTGCAAAAGGTTATTCCCAGGTAGAGGGAATTGATTATGGAGAAATATTTTCTCCTATAGCTAAGCTGACATCTATTAGATTTCTTTTGTCACTTGCAGTAGCGTATGACTTAGAGATTGAACAGATGGATGTGAAGACAATGTTTCTTCATGGTGATCTTGAAGAAGAAATTTATATCTCCCAGCCATAGCACTTTGTGAAAAAGGTAAAGAAAGATTGGTTTGCAAGTTGAAGAAATCTCCGTATGGTTTAAAACAGTCTCCTAGAATGTGGTACCAAAAGTTTGACACGTTTGTTTTGTCATTAGGATTTGTAAGATCAAAATCTGATCACTGTGTGTATTACAAAGCTGAAAGTGATCAATGTCTTATTATTGCTCTCTATGTTGATGATATGTTGTTCATAGGCAATAGTAAGCTAATGTTTTCTGATCTTAACTCTCAGTTGTCTACAAAGTTTGAAATGAAAGATCTTGGTGCAGCAAGGTATATTCTGGAAATGGAAATAACTAGGGACAGGAAAAATAGAAAACTTTGGCTCAGTGAGAGTAAGTATATCATGACTGTTCTAGATAGATTTTGTATGACTGATTGCAAGCAGCTAGTTGTTCCAATTTTGCAGGGAACGAAGCTATTTGTTGAAGACTATCCAAAATATCCTTCTGAGATGGAGGACATGACCAATGTGTCGTATGTTAATACAGTTGGTAGCCTTATGTATGCAATGGTCTATACAAGGCCAGACATTGCCCAAGCAGTGGGAGTCAGTTTATGGCTAATCCTGGAAGGACACATTGGGATGCTGTGAAGAGAGTGGTTAGATATCTGAAGGGCATTTCAGACTATGCTTTATGTTACCATGGGAACTTGGTTGAATCACAGAGGACTCTCAGTATTTGAGGTTGTGTGGATTTTGATTAGGCAAGGGACATTGATAGTAGGAGATCCACCAGTGGATATATTTTCATGATGAATGTTGGTGCAGTGAGTTGGATGAGCAAGCAGCAGGCTGTAGTCGCTCTGTCTACTACAGAGGCAGAATACATGGTAGCTACACATGCCTATAAAGAAGCAATCTGGTTAAAATGTTTGTGTTATAACATTGGTTTTGATGCAGGAAAAATTACAATTTATTGTGACAATCAGAGTGCTATATGTTTGGCGAAAAACCCTACTTTCCATGCCAGGATGAAACATATAGATGTATAGTATCACTTTGTACAAGATATGGTGGAGGATGGGAAGCTCTCTTTGGAGAAAGTGGATACTCTGGAGAATGTTGCAGATGCATTGACAAATCCTGTGAGCACAGACAAGTACAGGTGGTGTGCCAGTTCAATGGGCCTCAAGGCCCATGAATTTTAGTAGTTTTATTATACTCTGGAGGTGTCAGTAAGATCTTCATCAAGTGGGAGATTGTTGGAATAGGTGCCTCAATTCTTACTGGCATGTAACTCCTGAAGGGAAAAGTCGTTGTGACATTATTGATGTCTAGCCGACTAGCTATTATGAATCTTGTTGAAATTTCCTGGTCGCTATGACTTTGTTAAAGTCTTGCCGAATGGACCTATCGCTATGACATGGAGACTTGATAAGATCTCTTACCGACTATTGTTTCTCTCACCGATGGTTATTCACTCATAGTTATTGGGGAGACTTGGGTGAAAGGTTTATTGTCGGTATGAGTCTTACCGATATGAAATGTCTCGCCAACAAAGGTTGCTATCGGGAGTCTAGCGGATACTGACAAGAGTCATTGGTTTAACACAATACTTTGGTATGAAGTCTTAGCGATTGAAGAGAGTCTCACTGATAGCATATGGTCATTAGCGTAACTCAAAGGTCTCGGGAAGAACTCTCAGCGACTGATGAAGGTCTCATCGACGGGGATACTTGGAGTCTTCGTGGTGACAAAAAGACTTTGATATGAAGTCTTGGCGAACTGCGATGGTCTTGTCGATGGCTGTGTGACTTTAGAGTAACACATGAAGGCTCGGTGTGAGGTCTTGGCGAAAGATGATTGTCTCACTGAATGGAATACTCACGTCGGCATGACTTGAAGACTTTGATATGAAGTCTTGTCGATGGAAAGGTAGAGGTCGTTGTGACTCGTGAGCATCGGTATGAGTCTTTCTGATGAGGAAACTCTTGCCGATAGGAATGAAATGGATATCAGTGGATTCGGTATGACTCATGGTGTTTGCTATATCATCTTGCCGACTATTGGAACCTACGCCGATATTGAATGCTGGTTGTGTTGGCATTGGGGAGACATGGTTAGTGTCTCACTGACATGCCAACACAAGTTGAACACCCTTGACCATTTGATGACTATCATATGTGGTGTCTCGTGGATCAATCAGAGGAAGTGAAATTCAAATGGTTGGTGGTTTGATTTTTGCAACAACTAGGACGCTGGAGCCGAACTATATGCAAGGAAAAATCTACAATGGAATGGAAACATTCTACGATGGGTAATGGCGGATAAGGATGAACAGAAGATAAAAATTAGAAGTGATAAGATTTAAGGGATCGATTCTGAGGTTGAATATCATCGAATTGTTGAGAGCATTTCTGTAATAGTTTGAACAGTGAATAAAGCTACTATGAACTGATACTAGAGAGTTGTATATCTGCATTGTATGTAATTTTTTGTTATTGTAATACAAAGAGATTCAGTTTGGTGTGGTGGGTTTTTTCCCGAAAGGGTTTTCCCACGTAAATTTGTTGTTCATTGTCTTTGTGTATTTTTCTATTTCTGTAAATCTTTCATGTGTGTCTTAATTGGATTGTAATTTGGAAATTAAAAGTACTGTCTGCATTCTTCCCTATGGTTTTGATGTTAGGAAAGTTTCTTTTGCACCTCTGCTTTCCTTACAAGGAGTAAGCACTTTGGCTATGCCTGATAATTCTTGCCTCTAGCATCTCAACATTTTTTTCTATCGCACTCTTTTGTATGTCTGGATACCTGTAAGGCCTGATGTTTGATGGTTGGATCCCTCGAACTAACTATATGGCATGATCATGATCCCTCTTAGGAGGAATTCCTTTAGGAATATCTCTAAGAACAACTAAGTGATGATCAATTATAGCTTGTAAATCTGGATGAGTAGGAGCATTAGATTGAGAGACTTCTAATGAACATAGTTTTTCCACAAATCCATCCACTCCTTTCTTAAGAAAATTTTGCATTTGATGAGAGCTTACAATATTTGGGGACTTTTCCTTCAACCCCCTTAGCTCTACTACCCTTCCTTCTTATTGAAATCTCATGAATATTTCTTGGAAATTCATCTCAATTGTTCCCAATGTAGTAATCCATTGTACTCCCAAAACAATATCTATTGCACCCATGGATATCACATACATTGGGGTGTCAAGTTGATAATCTTCCATGAATAATTTAATTCTATGACACTTCCCTAAACAACTAAGTGTACCACCATCTACAATCAAAACCTGAAACTCTGGAGTTGGATATATAAAATAATAAAGACAAGTAGCTAACTTTTTTTTGATTAAATTATGAGTACTACCTGAGTCGATCAACACTGTTACTTTCTACTTCTTTAAGAACCCCACCACCTTGAGAGTTTGTGGAGCACTAAAACCTGAGAGTGCATGAAAAGAAATGATTGGTTGAGAATCATGTGATTCCTCATTTGACTCCCTTCCATCCTCTAATATGGGTTCCTCCTCTTCTTCCTCACTTGGATCTTTAATATAGAACAATTTATTTTCACTACATTTATGTCCTCGACTATATTTTCTATCACAATTGAAACACAACCCTTTTTCTCTTTTCTCCTTAATTTTTTGTGGAGTCAACCTAGTAGGTTTGGGAAGAGAATGTGTTGGATATCCTTTCTCTCTTTTCACGTTAGCCCCTTGCTTCTTAGGAATCAAATACTTCTCCTCTACCCTGTGTGCTAAGATAAAAGACTCATTTATAGATCTAGGACTAAACATGTGTACCTCATGTTGAATGTGATCCTTGAGACCCCCCAAGAATAAATCAATCAAGTTATCTTTTGTAATTGTATCCACTCTTAAGGATAGATTTTGGAATTGTTGAATATAATCCTTAACTAATCCTATTTGTTGAAGTTTAGCAAGCTGGCTGAAGAAGTTGTCTATCACGTTATTGCTATATTGTGCTTGGAGTTCCTCTGTAAAAATTGACCATGAGACAACGAGACCTTTTTTCCTTCGATGAGTACAAATCCAATGATACCAAATGAATTGATTTGGTTCTAGATATAGGGAATCCATCGTGACCTTTTGTCCATTTCGGATTTGGTGTACTTCAAAAAAAATCTCAATTTGGTTTATCCATGTTGGAGGATCCTTGCCATCGAACTTGTGCATATCCACCTTTGGAAATAAGTTCCTACATCCCATAGGAGTATTAAAACTTGTGTCAATGTTAGTTGACCTAGAATTTTCACCTTGGTTACTTGAGAACTCCTTTCTTGGTTCAGTCATATAGGCACTTAACATGTTTCATATATTCAATATATCTCCTCTTAGGTCACACATATCCATCTTCATTGAGGAAATGTCTTCCTTGACCTTACTAATTTCCTCATTAGAGTAATATCCTCTATTGTTACCCCATCCTTATCATGAGTCTTCCTCGGAGTGACAACATTATTTTTACCCCTTGTTGTAGGCCCCGTCATGATGGGAGCCAATAATTTTGAAATAAATCACACAATAAAAACTTAAATTCTCTAAAAATTTACTGTAACTTACTAGGGCTGAAATAACCCACCTAGAAAAATTCCAAGAAATAAGCAGATTTGTAGCCTTGAGAGTGATTTTTGTGGAAACCTTAATTTTTCAATAACTTGCTTATTTCTACTCTAATTCCTCCATATTTTTAACTATAATATCCTTGATTATGTCCTCAAAAACCTTATAAAAATTAGGCTCCAATTCGAAAATATGTGAGAGATATGCAAATTCCAAATAAATTGTGTAGAAACCTTAATTCTACAACAATTCACTCAATTCTACTCTAATTCCTCTGAAATCTTTAATGTAGCCTCTTTATATGTTCTTCAAAAACCCTTTAAAATTTTATAAAAAAAATTGCCAAAATTTGAAAGATATGCTCTTCCCAAAATCGCCCCCAATATTGAGAAAAAAACCTTGCCCCTATGGTGCCAAGATCATGCTCTGATACCACTTGTTACATGAAATAACTTGCGCAATAGAAAAATATGATATGAAATATTATGCAAATACTTGATAATAACTTAGAATAACAAGCCACTTCAAGGGGGAAAACCTCCAAATATCTCTAATGAGAACACACTTCATGAGATGATAAAATAAGACTCACAACCTCCTATATATACCTATTTATGCCTAGGATATCGTGCCTAGGCCGACTTAGACACCCCTATATAAGACCTAGGTCAACCTAACCAACTCAATAATAATATAATAATGATAACATGACTTAATTAGGAGTTAAGATAGCCACAAGCCAACTATTCATAACCTGATGTACACCAATATTAAGCACGTAGCAAAAGTGGTTTGCTTTGATTTGATTACCTCTTTAGGGCATGCATGGAGAATAACTAGGAGAAATTTTAATTTTTAGTATTTTTATGCTTTATTTTAAAATAGATGTTTAAATTCATGAAAATTTTCCAAAAAATGGACAAATGAATAGAAATTTATTGAAAATATTTCATTTTCTATGAAATTGTTGAATGCTTAAAGCTAAATCTACTTAAGTGATAGAAAAATTGTTGATGTTCATGAAATATTATTTCAAATATTTTGATTTCATGATGTTATTTTATGATTGAATTAGAAATCTTTTGTAGAATGCTTATGATTCTTAATGAAATTAGAGACAACAGTATTCCCTTTGAGATTAACAGCAATATCACATCATACCCTAAAGTGAACCTAGTATGGTCAAGACCTGACTATCGAAGACTTGGGATTGAACTGAGCCAACCTTTTTCCTATTATACAAACACCCCTAGGTTGCCTCTGGTTAAGTCTTTCAAGAAGGATAGGATCTTTGCAATTTTCCTGTGAAGAATTTATCTGCACTGTTGTTGCGAGTGACATCATCGTCAACATGAACTGGCACTAGAAAGAGGGCTTTATTGTTGTTCTTTTGGTTTTGTTAGGTTTTAAACTAGATTTCAATAGTCACTATATCTCTATTTGGTGATATGTGTGTGACTTTAGTTGAGCTTAGTGGTCAAACATCATCTAGACCTCAAAAGTCTGGAAGTTTAAGTGTAAATTCTTAAAATCCAACTATTGTAACACCACCACCACCCCCCATAGTGATGGTTTTCTCTAATGTAGAGTCATCAATTCAATTTTTTGTGTACAATGATCTATCAAAAAATCCCAATAAGTTGTGTCCTATGTATTATCTTCACAAAGATGCAGAGGAGCATATTAGTATCTTTAAGGATATTTGTTTTAGAGAAAGGATTCAACATGAAGATGTTGTATGTAGGTTGTTCTCGTACACCTTAAGCGATGAAGTTTACTAGTGGTATATCAACCTACCTCACAATTCTATCAGATCATGGCAAGATATGGAAAGTCAATTTTTGCCCAGATTTAGAACATTGATTGACCCTGCTTTATTGTATCATCAATTTTCTTAGATCAAGACGTTCCAAGGAGAACCTATAACTACTTTTAATGAGAGGTTCCAAAAGGCTTATTCTAGGCTACAGGAACCTTACTTAGTGGATAATTTTTTTGCTAAATTGTATTTTATTATACAACAGTAGATCCTTTAACTTCTATGTTTGTAAAGTGAAGGGAAAATCCTCCTACTACTTTACCCGATGCCTATGTTGAAGAAGTAAGAGTAAATTTAGAAATGAAACACCTCGAAAATGGATCATTTGCAAATGGAGAAAATGGATTGAATAATTATCCTATCCCAAGTGTAAATAAAGTCCCTTTAAATCATCCCATAACTCCTAATGTTTATCCTTCAGTGGTCCAAAATGGAAAATTTCCTCATAATACTTTCTTTCAACTAGGAAATATTCAAGCTTTAGTCCCTCACCCTAGTACATCTATCATAGAGTTGCATCCTAATAGAAATTATTTCTTCTCGCAAACTCAAGAAAATTAGAATGTTAAAATTTTAGACGATAAGGAAGACATTAAAGAGATTACAACTCAACTCAAAAGGTTAACCATAGAAGTTACAAAATAATTAATCAAAACTTTTATGCTCAAAATAACAACCAAAATTCACATAATCAAGTGTATAACGCTCCCAAACCACCTAGACCTTGGAATATACAACCAAACAATGGAGGAGTATCGACACCTTTAGATAACAATGATCCTTTTGATGAAAGATCCATGTCGAAGGTGAATTTAGTTGATCTTGCAATAAATAATTGGTGTAGAATTCATAATACAAACATTCATGTTGAATTAGATTGTTCACAGTTTAAAAATGCTTTAGATATTTTTCTAGCTGCTACACATCATAATGAACAGTGTGACTCTCATCCTCCCAAAGGAAATGAGTTGGTTCTAGAAGGATATGATTCTACTCTAGTTCTTGAAAGTTATGAATGTGTTAAACCACCTACAGTTGTCACAAGTTACACTCATGAATATGAAGGAGACAATTCAACTATGAATTTAGAAACGTATATGTTTCCTTATCAAGATGAAAATGAACCTCAGAATGAAGTTGACGAAATTCATGCCTTTCAACAGTATCAGAAAGGACATAATTATAACCTGAGAAGTAACACCAATGGTGGAAGTAAATTCAATGGGCCATTAACTACGTCAATTCCACCTAACAACTTTAATACTCCACTTGATGATAAATCAAGCAATAATCCAAGGTTACCTAAGGTAACCTCTCATTATAATTCATCAAATTTTCATGAAGTAAAACAGGTAGATTCCACTAACCAAAACAATTTGAATAACTACTTAGCAGAAGAAATAAATAAAGGTAAAAATTAGCTTTTCTTTATTAGAATTGCTCAAAACCCCTGTGATCAAGAAAGCTTTCTTAAATACTCTAGAAGATATTCCAAAAGAAGGAAAATTTAAGGAATCTCAGGTGAATGATAATCATGCTAGGGAAAAAGATAAGAATATTATTCCTATAGCAAATGCGCAAGTAGCCTTTTACAAAGGAAAATTAGAATCCCTACCATTTCTACTCATGCTGAGAATATTTGGTAAAAATCTTCATAATTGTTTAGTAGACTCTGGAGCATCTACTAATGTGATGCCTTTGTCCATATGTCAAACACTTTGATTAACTCTGGAAAGTTCTTTAAAGAAAGTTACTCAACTCGATAAAACTAAAGTAAATGTAGTTGGAGAGTTAACTAATATTCACATGCAATTAGCGTCGATTCCCAAATTTCAATATTACATAGACATTAAAGTTGTCAAGATACCTAATACTTATGGTATATTATTGAGCAAGGATTGGTATTATATTACAATATAATATAATAATAATATATTATATTACAATACAATACATTATATTATATTATAATATAATATATTCTATTAAATTATAATATAATATAATATAATATATTGTATTATAATATTTATATAATATAATATATTGTATTATAATAATAATATATTATATTGCAATACAATATAATATAATATGATCTTATATAATATATATTATATTATATTATATTATATATGTTATATTATAATATATATGTTATATTATATTATATTACATTATAATATTTTTATTATATAATATTATATTATATAATATTATATAAAAATATATTATAATATATTTTATATATTATAATATTATATATATTATATAATAATATAATAAATTATATAATATTAAATTATAATATATTCAATATATTATAATATCATATTATTATAGCGCATTTAATATTATATAATAATATTAAAAAAACAACTTAAACTAAACGGATATCTGTTCCAAAATGGATATCCATTTTAGAAAAGATATCTACTTTATAATAGATATTCATTTCGGAATGGATATCCATTTAACTTTGGTGTTTTGTATGGAACCATGTACTTTCTACCTGAGCCTAGAAAAACTCAAAGCGGGATTTTCGCATTTTTGGGAAATTTAAAAATGCCCTTTTTTTTTACATCGCCACTTTTTGGACCCTCATGATCTTGCACAAACCCTATGCTATTATTGATATATAGGTGATGGGGGGCACGGAGGGGGGGGTTCCATGAGGGGTTTGGGAGTATCATCCCCCGGTGGGGGGTGTGAGGCCGCGTGCCCTAATGGGTGCTCAAGGGTGGTGCCACTGAAAGCTAAATTTTATGTATATTTTATTATTGTAAATATGGATCGTACATCATTAGGTCTCAAATCTAATAGTTCATACTTTTGGACTTGACTTGTCATAGAAGGAAACCCTATTCTATGAGGGCATTGTATTATGGCTATGTATAGTGATGTATTATGAGAGTCTGATAGCAGTCGCATTGCCTCTGGATCTCTAATTAGTGGTACTCCTATGAGAAGCTTTCTCTACAAGTATATTGTAATCTTTGTGATTTCTGAGTAATATATTAGGTAGATTTTAGAGTGTGTGGTTTTTCTCCCAAAAGGATTTTCCCCATGTAAATCATTGTGTTGTGGTATGCATGATATTTATGCTTATTTTTGTTTAAGCTTATATAATTGTTGTAAATATTTATAAATTTTTGTATTATCCTCCTCTCAAGATTATTGTGGGAGTTGTTATGCTACCTTAGCTTCCTTACAAGTAATTCATCTGAAAAAAACCTTTTTAGGCTCCTTAATGTTTTTCCAAATAGAAAAAAAATGGTTTTTGCCACTTCTTATCAGAATTAGAGATTCTTGAACAATTATTGACATGCTTAGTAACAAACATATTGCTAATAATGTATTTGTAGATTTTTTTAGCTTTGATTTTGGATAAATTAGTGTCATCCTTTTACATCAGGTCTTCCACCAAATCAATGTCAATGTCTGCATTTGGTGGAAAGCTAACATCTTTGCAATCTTCCATAAGAACATTGTAAGTCCTTAGATTAGATGGAAGAAGATTGAAATTAGAAACCAATGTATTCCAACTTTTTAGTTGAGGTCATTATTCAAGATGTTTCTGAAGGTTTGGATACCATTTTGAGACCACTTTTTTGTAGAGCACCTTTACACTAAAGACACTTGGTTTTTTTTTTGTGTTCTAAGTTCCACCATATGGAAATATAAGGCTAGAATTTCATATTGTTGTTGTTGTTTATTTTACTATTCTTGAATTCTACATTATTCTTGATTACTTTCCAAGACTTCCAAAGGATTTTAAAGACTAAAGACCCTATAGGAGCCATTCAATGTTTACTAATGATGATATCACAAATAGGAATTTTTTCCATGTTTTAGCTTGTTTCGGAGTGGCAAGCAATATATTGTTCCTTACTAGAATTTTCCAAGGTTCATCCCCTACCAAGGCTTTGGTTATCCATTTGGTATCCAAATCAATACCATGCAATCTAAGATATTTTAGTCCAATCCCTCCATTCATCTTATCAAGAAAACACCATTCCCATTTAACTGAGTACTTTTTACTTTTTCCTTTACCATCTGACCATAGAAAGTTCCTCATTCTTTCTTGGACCTCATTGATTTGACATTTGCTAAAGACCCAAATTGAAGAAAAATAGATGTTGTAAGAGGAGGTAACCTTTTGACAGACCTATATCCTCCCTACTAAGGATAGGTACTGCCGATTCAATCCCTCTATTTTTTTCTCAATTTTGGAAATAATCCAAAGACACATTTCTTTTAGATTAAGATAAACAGCGAAAGTGATCCCAAGATATCTTGCTTGTTTGGGCCACCCCATTGGAAATCATTATTTTTGGCCCAGACAAATGGGGATTCCTACCACCCGAAGATGTTGGATTTAGCATTAGATATTTTGGCTCCTAATGCTTCAAATAATAGGTTGAGTTTCCCAAATAGTGATTTCATGATCTCCTCTTCTAGCTCTAGAAAGATAGTAGTGTCATCTACAAATTGTATATTGATTAGTTCATTCTAGTCTGGTAATCTTATGCCTTTAACTCTTGGTGATATAGTATGATCCCTTTAGAGGTAGCATAGTTCATTTGGGATGATAACAAAAAGGTTTGAGGCCAAGGGGCATCCTTTCCTAATGGATCTTTCAAGGTTAAATTCTACTAATAGTAAAGCATTTGCATCCACCTGTGCAACTACATTTTTTAAAAGTGTGCTTACCATATTACAGAAAATATTAGGAAAGAAAAAAGTATCTAGTGTTGCCTTTAAGAATGACCACTCAACCTTGTCATATTCTTTCTCAAAGTCTATTAGGAGCATAGTTGTATTTTGTTTGGAATATCTTGATCATTCCATAGCCTCACAACTTGTGATTAAATATTCTCCAATATGTGTCTACCTTTGATAAATCCTATTTGGATATTCTTAATGAAATTTGGGAGGATGTTGACAAGCCTTAAGGAAATCACCTTAGACAATATCATAAAGGATACATTCAAAAGTGATATAGGCCTCCAATTCTTTATCAAAGTTTTATCACCCCCTTTTGGCAATAGTTTGATGATGGCTTTGTTGATGCTTCTTCCCAAGGATCCCATATCCAATGCTTCCTTGTATACTAGTAGAAAGTCATAACATATCCAATCTATAAAGGTTTTATAAAATCCTATAGACAGTCCACCCCCCTAGGTATTTATCATTGCACATGGACAAAATGGCATTTCTGATTTCATCCTTAGAAATGTTGCTGACAACTTTTCTATATCTTCCTCATTTATTTTCCTTGGGATGATACCCTTTATGAACACCCTGGCATTGTGACTACCCTCAAAACTATCCTCAGAAGTGAATAATTTTTTGAAGTATGCATGAAATTGTTTTAGAATTTCCTCCTATGAAGTGAATAGGTTCCCTTCCTCCCAAATTTGACCAATATGTTCTTTGACACTCTTCTTCTTTATGTATTGAAACAATAATTTGGACCCTTTTTCTCCATAGGTTTACCAATTGAGCTTGGGCCTCAACTAAAACCCTTGAATCTTATGGGTTTTTATCTTTCTTAACCCACTTTAAAAGAACTTCTTGGATAGGATAGATCTTGAATTAAATGCTAACTTGAATCATGAAATCATGCATCACCATTGTTAGCTCAAAAATAAACATGATGCATGAAGACTTTGACATGATGCTTGATGCTTGAATAATGCTTTAAATCACTTGATAATCAACCCATGAATACTTTTGAATGCTCTTGTAAACACTTGAATTCTCTTATGAACTCAAACTTGCTATTATGAATGGTATAACAAAAGTATTAGGTGATCTCATGAATGCTTAGGTGAAAATGAGTGAAAGAACCTTATATTTGTAGTTAATTATGCCAAATTTCCCAAAATTACAACACTACAAGCCGACATCAAATATAGGAGAATAAAATCCTAACAAGAATTTGAATTAAATTTAATTTTGGGCCACATGGGACTCATACACCAGAAGTGGTGTATGAGTCCCATTAGGCTTAACTATTCGACACATTTTTAAAAATGCTTAGAATGATGAAAAATCTAGATTGGGGCCCAAAAACCTAGGTGGGACTCATACTCCCAAGGTGGTTTATGAATCCTAGATCACTAAATTTGGGCCACACAATCTAAAACCACCTGAATTATGATTGGATGTTGATTTGTATCAGGATTATCCTTGGAAAGATGCATTAAAAGGGGCTTGTGGATGCAAAACAAGGCCAATTAAAGCATAAAGAAGTGGGTAATTATTCATGAAAATCATAGAAATTTGTGAAAGTGTGTCACAACACTTTACAACACCTTAAACAAAGTTTAATTAAGTTTATATAGTTCACAAGGGCCCAAGACATAATGTGAATGTGTCAAACACATTACAACACTAAATCAAAGCAACATTATGCTCAATTCAACGAGGACCCAAACAAGCAAGGAAATGTAAAGGGATACTTTTTTTGTTGCCACAACCTAAAAGGAATTTTCTTTTTTTTCCCTCTCTTTGTGTCATTCTTCCAGTTCTATGAGTATTTGGGGAATGATGACAATTACATTCTCTATAGCAACATTGCAACAAATACATAATGACCCCAAATCCATAGATTCCTTATGTATTTGTGGGGAAACCCTTCCTTCCTATTTCATGATGTAGCTTATTTCGAAAACATATGACTTTGCATATAGGGTTTTTCGAGGAAATATCTCACGTATTAGGACAAAACATTGGCTACTTTAAAGAAATTGCTCACAACAATGGTGTACCAACCGCTTTAAAGTGGGGGCATACATCGATGACATTTTTTGGAAAACTTCATTGTGTGATTTTCTTTTTTCTTATGACATGTCCTTTTCTTGGTGGTGTCATTGGATTTGATGTCCTCCAAGAGTGTGATATTTCTAAGCATACGATCTCCATTCACGGCACGATGCGAAGGAGGCATCCCATAAGTGGCAATCTCATATCCTTGACTTGTCCTCTCTTGGAGACATTAGGCACAATCTTCCCTAGGAAGAAGACCTTACATGAACAAAGAAAAATTCCCTTTAACAAAATTTTACATACATTCAAAAGTATTTATAGAAAGCATTACATTGTGGTGCCTTATTGAAGTTTTCAGGAGGATAGCTTTGGTATGGCTAGTATGATGAGAATCCAACACACTGGCGTGACTTTCTCATTGTACGGTTAGAAGCTGACACACTGGCATGACTTCTTCACTAAACCACCTCATTGGGACAACTCACCTAGTGGAAAAATTGAGGTTCCACTACCCTAGAGTGGGCATACATATTTGGGATAGCTCACCTAGTGGATAGACTGAGGTTCCACTACCCCATAGTGAGCATACATATTTGGGATAACTCACCTAGTGGATAGAGTTGTTGGAAAAACAAGGACAGACAATAGAGAAGCGGGGTGAATCAGTTGTCATGGAATATTAAAATTTTCAAACTTAACTTAATCTTAGATCTGATGAATGAACAATGAACCATAAACAATCAGCATATTAGAAACAAAGAGAACACCAAAAATTTTACGTGGAAACCATGTTAGGGGAAAAACTATGGTGGATGTTAGTCCACAATATTATACCCTATTAAAAGTATAAAGAAGAAGTAATGGGAATGCACATGCATTCAGGCACACTGCTTAGAGCTCACTGCTCAAATATAAGAGGTCTCACTGCCCAAAGAAGACACACTGTCTTATAGAAATTTGGATTAGATCCGTAAGGTATGAACTGAGAAAATAGCTTCTACAAAAGTCTGATTATAGTTTTGGTTAAGCACAGAAACACTCCTTCACACTTTGCTCTGAAATTTAATGATTAGATCACTATTTGCACAATTTCACTTTCTCTGGCTCTTCCTCACTTCACACTCTCTCTAATTTTGTACAAACAACCACTCTTATATATCCACAATATGGATTTACATCAACAACTTCGTCGACCAAAATACAAGACATATTTACAATGTCGGCCCAAATTTACAAATAAATTTTCAATGTGAATCAAACACCGTCAGCCACAATATAATGAAGACTTAAAAAAATATCCTTGAGTGTGCCAAACATTCAAATTTTAATCTCCAAGGATCCACAACATGTTACAACCACCATGTCGGCCAAGAACATGAAAACTCGAATACACAAGAGAAAAATCTCTGACCACAAGCAAAGCAATCAACGCGGACGTGCAACAAATATAGAGAATGGTCTAGAAGCATCAATGAACATTAAGAATCAACAGAGAAGCATCTGAAGCAACTGAAATTACTAGAATCACACCAACTTCAATCAAGAACACAAACTGAAACCACAAACAATCTGTCACAACACAATTGTTCATAACATAATCAAATCTTTACATGAACCTCTAAAACTTTTGGTGGATAAACTAGATACTCTCAGCAATAAACCCTTTAGTCCACAACAACTGATCATCAACGTACTAAGCAAGACACCTTCATGACCTTCACTATTTCACTCTCAACCTATAACTCTTTCTTTAACAATTTTCTCAATAACCTCGACATATGCAGCCTTCAAATATATAACAATCCTAATAGGTTTGACATCAATGACAACCACATACAAGAAACACAACCACAACATCCAACAATCTCCCCCTTTAGCATTGATGGCAACACATGATGTGAAAAAAACCATCAACCCAACTTTTAATCAGCACTTACCCCCCCTTAGATTCTAACTCATTTCTCCACATGATATTTTTCCACAAGGCTCTTCTCCCTAAATAGTTCATAGTTTTTCACATTTCTCTTCTCCCCCTTTGACATCAATGGCAAAGATAGACATTATCTTTCCACATACAAGCTTTGAACCACATATCTACACATCTAACTACTCCCCCTAAGTCTAGCAGCCATGGAAACATCAATCTGGATCAGAATATAGTTATGAAGCATGTGGATTGATGCAAGTAAATGAATCTCTAGTTCATATCAAGAGGGGTAATTACCCCTAGCATCCCTCTAAGATACTCAAAATTATCCCTTAGAAATGGCTTGGTGAAAATGTCTGCAATCTATTCTTTGGTAGGCACATACTCCATTCTGACTTCTTTCTCACTCACTTTCTCCCTCAAGAAGTGAAACTTGATTGATATATGCTTGGTCTTAGATTGTAGCACTGGATTCTTTGATATGTTTATCGCACTTGAGTGCCATAGTATACTCCTCCAAAAATAATGCCATCAACAAAGACTTCAATAATCAACTCTTTATCATGATCCAACTTAAAATACAAGTTGTTGTCAATAGTACCTTTATTGAATCCAATCTTTAGTAAGTATTTATCTAGTCTAGCATACTAGGCTTTGGAAGATTGCTTGAGTCCATATAGAGCTTTCTTCAATTGGAAAACCATGTCTTCCTTATCAATTAGTTGAAATCCATCTGAATGTTCAACATATACCTCTTCTTCTAACTCACCATCCAAAAAGGCTAACTTCACATCCATTTGATAAACTTTGTAGTTCTTATATGCAGCATAAGCAAGAAATAATCTCACATATTCAATTCTAGCAATAGGGGCAAAGGTTTCTTCAAAATCAATACCTTCCATTTGTGAATACCCTTTACATACTAGTCTTGCTTTATTCTGAATCACTTCACCTTGTTCATTCAGCTTCTCCTGAAAGACCCGTTTAGTACTGATCACACTTTTATCATTAGGTCTAGGAACAAGAATCCATGTATCATTCTTTTCAATTTGCATCAATTTTTCCTTCATAGCTTCCATCCAGTGTTCATCATTACAAAATTCATTGACATTGTTAGGCTCTGTCTTGGAAATCAAACAATACTCTTCTTCAATCCTTCTTCTAGTCTACACACCTTTATTCTTGTCTCCTATAATTTAACTTTCAAAATGATTTAGCTTCACAAACCTTAGAATTTTAGGATTCTCTCGCACTTCTAGTTCTTTTATTCTTTATTCTTCACTTCCACTTGTCTCTCCTTCTTGACTTTCTTGATTTACCAGAATAATTTAAACTTGATTCTATGTCTGAGCATTCTTCCCTTTGTCTATACCATACTTTTGTTCATCTGAATCATATCCACAGTATCTTGATGATCTATTAGAGTCCTCATCAATTCTAACATTTGTACTTTCAACCATTTTTTGCGATCTTTTATTATAGCACCGGTAGGCCTTGCTTTTAGTAGAGTAACATAGAAATATTCCTTCATCGCTCCTTGCATGAAACTTTCCTATGTCCTCATCTCTTTTGATATAACACTTTCTTCCAAAGATCTTGAAATATTTAATAGTAGGCTTATAACCAAACCACAGTTCAAAAGGAGTCTTACTGAAAAATAGAATTGGCATTTACCTGGTTTAAAGTGTATACAACAGTGTTTATAGCTTCTCTCCAATAGATGTGAGGCACATTTCCTTCAATCATCATTGTTCTAGTAGCATCCAGAATTATTTTGTTCCTTCTCTCTACAACTTCATTTTGTTGAGGGGTTCAAGGAGCAGATAACTATCTTTTGATTACATGCTCTTCATAGAAATAATTGAACTCCCTAGAGGTGAACTCACCACCTTTGTCTGAACTTAGGCATTTAATCTTTAGACCTTTCTCATTCTCTGCCATAGCTTTGAAAATTTTGAAATTCTCTAATGCTTCACATTTTTCTCTTAAGAAAGGAACCCATATCATCCTAAAGTAATCATCAATAAGCAGCATAAAGTACCTTTCTCCTTCTAGACTTCTAATTCTGGAGGGACTGCATAGGTCAATATGCACCAACTCCATTACTCCATTAGAATGATGTTTTTTTCTATGAAAAGAGACTCTAGTCTATTTTCCCATCTGACATTCCTTGCATATTGTGTTAGCAAGTTTCACTAGCTTAAGTAGATCTATTACTGCTTGAGTGGAGCTTACCTTGATAATGTTATCAAAATTCACATGATAGAGCCTCCTATGCCATAATCAGTTTTCATCTGCTTGAGCAATTAAACAACTTACATTATTAGCACTCAGGTGAAAAATGTTACCTCTTTGCCTTGTACCTGAAGAAATCATATTTCTAGAACTTCCAAGTATCCTGCATCTTCCATCTTTGAACTGAAGATAATAACCCTTTTCCACCATTTGTCCAACACTCAACAGGTTATGCTTTAATCCTTCAACATAAAGGACATCATCAGTGTTATGTTTGCCACCAAGACAAATAGATCCTCTAACACGAATCACACTATCATTATTATCTCTGAATCTTACAACCCCACCATCATATTTCTCTAGACTTACAAATTTTCTTTTGTCATCAGTCATATGATGTGAGCATTCGCTGTCAATAATCCACTCATCCTTTTCTTCAATTTGGGTTGCAAGAGCTTTCTCAACTTTAGCAGATTCAGTAGCCACTAGACCATTTTCTTTGATAGCAATGAAAACCCATTCATCTTCATTTCCATTTTCTTTATCATATTCTTCATTAGTCACACCTTCTTCAGCATAATAGCATTTCTTTTGAAATCTAGGTTTTTTAGGCTTAGACATAGGAACTCTTTCAGAAACCTTGAGGAAAAATGGCCTATTTTACTGCAAGAGAAACATTTAATAGACAACTTTCCTTTATACTTACCTTGTCATATGCCTTATTTCTTCACAATCAATGCTTCCAACTCTTCTACCTCTCTTTCTTCATCTTCAAGTTGTTTCATTTCTTCCTCATAATTGAATGTCTTTCTAGAACTCTCTCCTGGATCATATCTTTTCTTGTTTCTTCTAGATACAAAAGCGTTAAATGTAGATTCATTCTTGGGGGAAAAATCACCAAATTCATTCAACTCAAAAGCAGCAAGTTTACCAATCAGCATATCTCTTGTCACATTTATTACTGATTTGAACTCTTCAATAGCATGAGATTTTTATTTGTAAGAGGGAGGCAATGATCTAAGAACTTTAGCTACAATTTCTTGTCCTTCCAGGGTACCACCGGCACATCTAATACCCATCACACGTTCATTTACTCTTTGCATAAAAGAAGAAATATTTTCATCTTCACCCATCTTCAAATTTTCATACTTTCCTTTCAAACTTTGTAGCTTAGGGACCTTCACATATACATCTCCTTCATACAAAGTCTCTAGCTTCTTCCAAATCTCATGAGTTATCATCAGACCTATCACATTTGTCATTTCCAAATCTATCAAAGCACTCAACAAAGATTCAATAGCCTTGATGTTAATCTCAACCTCTTTAATCTCATCAGGAGTGGAAGGACCATTCTGAGGAATAACATATATGTTCTTTGTAATCTTCTAGAAGGGTTCACCAATACACCTCAAATGACACTCCATTATGGATTTCCATAGAGAGTAGTTTGTTCCATCAAATCTAGGACTATCCTTGTATGATGCCATCTTGGATCACCTCAAGATTTTAAACTTCTTCAGAGGAACCTGCTCTGATACCAATTGTTGGAAAAACAAGGAAAAACAAGTGAGAGGGGGGGTGAATCAATTGTCACAAAATATTAAACTTTTCAAACTTAACTTAATCTCAGATTTGATGAATGAACATTGAACCATAAACAATCAGCACATCAGAAACATAGAGAACACCAAAAAATTTACATGGAAACCCTGTTAGGGGAAAAACCACAGTGGATGTTAGTCCACAATATTATACCCCATTAAAAGTATAAAGAAGAAATAATGGGAATGCACATGCATTCAGGCACACTGCTTAGAGCTCACTACTCAAATACAAGAGGGCTCACTGCCCAAAGGAGACACACTATCTTACAGAAATTTGGATTAGATTCGTAGGGTATGAACTAAGAAAATAGCTTCTACAAAACCCTGATTACAGTTTTGGTTAAGCACAAAAACACTCCTTCACACTTCACTCAAATTTCTTCACACTCTACTTTGAAATCGAATTATTAGATCACTATTCACACACTTGCACTTTCTCTAGCTCTTCCTCACTTCACACTCTCTCTAATTTCACACAAAAAACCACTCTTATATATGATCTGCAACATGAATTTACATCAACAACTTCGTTGGCCAAAATATAAAACATATTTTCAATGTCGGCCCAAATTTACAAATAAATTTTCAATGTGAATCAAACACCATCAGCCACAATATAATGAAGACTTAAAACAATATCCTTGAGTGTTCCAAACATTCAAATTTTAATCTCCAAGGATCTGCAACATGTTACAACCACCATGTCAGCCAAGAACATGAAAACTCGAATACACAAGAGAAAAATCTCCAACCACGAGCACACCAATCAACGCGGACATGCAACAGAGATAGAGAATGGTCTAGAAGCATCCACAAACATTAAGAATCAATAGAGAAGCATCTACAGCAACTAAAATTACTATAATCACATCAACTTCAATTAGGAACACAAACTAAAACCACATAAAAATTGTTAGAACACAACTGTTCATAACACAATCAAATCTTCATGCGGACCTGTAAAGCTTTTGGTGGATAAACTAGATACTCTCAGCAATAAACCCTTTAGTCCTCAATGACCGATCATCAACATACTGAGCAAGACACCTTCATGACCTTCATTGTTCCAATGTCAACTTGCAACTCTTTCTTTAACAATTTTCTCAATATCCTCGGCATATACAACCTTCAATACAACAATGTTAATAGTGTCAACATCAATGACAACCACATGTCAGCAACACAACCACAACATCCAACAAGAGTGAGGTTTCACTACCACATAGTGACCAACATATTCTACAAAAAAATAGCCCTGTTCCATATGGCATTGGAATGTTTGTTCTTGATCCTTTTTTTTCTTTCTTTTTCTTGTCCTTTGATAGGGTATGATCATGTATCTTTGTTATTGTTGAATACTTAAGTTTCTTGAATGTCTACTTTAGTGTGAGTTTGACATGGGGTCATCCTCTCACTAAAGTGGGGGGGGAAATGTACTAATAGAAAAAGTATCCCTTTTCCTTAATTTGGGAATAATTGTCATTGAATTAACCTAATTGTGCCTAGGTTTAGTGTTGTAAGGTGTTGTAAACATTCACATTGAACTTGGGCCCCTTTTAATAAAGTGTACTTAAATTGTACCCTATTTAATGTGATGTAAAGTTTTGTAACACACTTTCACACTTACCTAGGGTCTCATTAATTAATTGTGTTTAATAAGAGTTAATTATAGCCCCTTTAATTCAAATTTAAGCCTTATTTATGACAACTTCTGAGAATCCATCCCCACACCCAATATTCAAATTGTAAAACATTTAATTTCAAAAATTTGAGGTCCTAGAAAATGGTGCTAGGACCTATCCACCTTTAATGGCGAATGGTTCCTCCCTCTATAGGACCCCCCCTTTCTTTACATATCTAACATGGGTTTTGATGTTCTTTCACCCTCCTAGAGCAAGGTCCTAGAAACTTGTGCAGGACCCATTCACCCTAGGTAGCGAATGAATCCTCCCTTAATAAGAACCCCCTTTTTTAATTTAATTCTGGTGGGATTTTAATAATATTCATTTCCATATTTGGTGTCAGCTTGAACTATTTGAATTTCAGGGTTAATAGATCTAGATTTAGTATAAATATGGGGTGAATTCACATAGTTTCATCCTAGACTTCCAAGAATTCATGTATTATAGAAAATTTTAATTCAAAAGAGTATACAAGAGAAATTCAAAGGTATTTCAAGGTAGATTATCAAGGTTTTATTACAGCAATTCAAGATCACTTCATCATGTCTAAGGCATAAAGCATTCATGCATGTTTTTGAGCTAAGATAGTTGATGTAGCATTAAAGATCTACTTGCAAGAATTATTTCACATTTTATTCAAGGATCAAGATATATATTATTCATGGCCACTTCATGTTAGTTTGTAGATTTATACTCCAAGATATCTTCCAAGGTATCATCAATTGCAAATTTCATGTTCATGCTTCAATTTCATTATTTCATCATTTGGTTTAATTACCTAAAAGGGGTTTGACCAAGGAAAATCCCCATTCACTAACAATCAACAAGTTTTTCTTCCCTTTAATGTGTATTCTCAAATTTACAGGTTGAAGATCAAGTGGAGAACAAATTTGGAGAAAAATTGTCAAAGTTGTCAAGTTGCAAAGTTATCATTCATAGTGCAAGAACAGGGAAAGAAGGCTATAGAATTTGTTACATATTTTTGAGAGCTAACAACCAAGGATTTGAGAGTTTATACATCAAGGAAAAGAACCCAAATCTCAGTTTCAAAAACCCTAACAGGGACCCATTCACCACTAAAGTCGAATGAGTACTTTGTGCCCTAAAAATAGCCTCCTTGTAGTAAGGTGCACATCACTTTGAGCTCTAAAAACTCCCCTTCTCATTTCTATAACAATTATACTTAGTTTCTTATTATTATTTGCATGTTTTTCCCTCATAATTGGGTGAAACATCCCTTAGAAAAATTAGTGGTTTATCATCTTGATTCATTCACCTTGATCAAACCCTATTTTTCCATGTTTCATCATTGTTAGAAATATAAAATAGACGTATATCCAACAACCTTGTAAGTCAAATTCTATGCTACAAAAGCTATATTTATGCAAAATAAAATAAAATTGGAAATTTTGAGAGATATACAAATATCAATATGATAAAATTGTATTGAGAAGTTTCCCAAAAGAAGCTATGAAAAGAGAGTGTAAACATACAATGAGATCCTTGCATATATATGCAAGGATGGGGAAGTGAGAAGACAAGACTCAAGCTTTTACCACCCCTTGAGTGGTGCAACACATGTTTTTTCATATGACAACTATGTGAACATGTGTGAAGTATGTTGAGCAATAGGTGTCTCAAAAAGTGAGTACATGTGTCTAAGTCACATGAAGTGAGACAAAAAGTTAAAATTCCCTAAGTGGAGACTTAACCAATGTGAATAAGACTCTCATAGGTAGGATAAATTTTTACCAGATAGATAGTGCCTATATTTACATTAACACTGCAACTTAAGTGTAACATAGTGAACTTAATGTATTGAAAGATAACAAGTCTTGACTACTAGGCCATGTTAGGTACTCATGTATAAATTTATCATAAAAATAATAAACAAGAAAATCCAATATGAAATAAAATTGTAGGATCGTAAAAGAGAATATGCTTTAGTATCTTATCCATTAATGCATTTTAGACATGCCCTAGTGTTGACCTTTCCTACCAACCCAGCAAACTATATTAGTGCTACCCTAGAAAAAGCCCTTTTGACCGTATTTCACCAAATTAACCTCGACAAGTGCTTGTATTTTGAATAACTCTTTATTAAGTAGACCCTAACTTCCAAATAAAATTTGAATTTGTTCAATAAGGATTGACAAGGATGTTAGCACCCTAGTCAAAGTATTTTTCTTGATAAATTTGATCTCCATTTTTTGTCAATCTCTAATTTTGGAGATAGTTGAATTGCTAGTCCCTCAATGTAAGTCTAGTACCTTTAAGTTTTATTTAATTTTTCTATAAATATAAATAATTTCCTACATGGAGGGCCTTGGTTCATGGGTATGGCTAGATTGTATATAAATTCATGGATACCAACATTTAATCCTCATTAAGAGCTTATCCTAAAGGCTCATTTGTGGATTTGTATATAAAATTTGGCTCATGAAATCTAGTTTGAAGAGATTTTTAAACTAATTGGTGACACTTTAGATAAATTTTCCACCCATGCTAGATTTTTTGTTAATACTATTTTTAATAGGCCAATTGACTAGGCTACCAAGATCGACTCTAAATTGAGAGAGTGGAATCGAGAATTGGATTAAAAATTTATCCCTAATAGGTTCTTCAAATGTTGGAAGTTTGGACATATGACAAAAAACATAAGTTGAAAAAATTTCAAAAGAATGACTCTAAAAATAAAGATTCGAGTGAAGCTTTGGGCTAGGAGGATGACAAGGAAAGAGATAAAAAATTCTTATTTTTTGGCTAATATTATGGCCAATCAAGTTTTTGAGGATGATGAGATTCTTATTGACTAAATATGGGTTCACCACCAAGATAGGGCTTGGAAAGACTAATGAAATGCAAAACCTAATGCTTAAACCTAATATAATGCAATACTTCACTAAATGACCTATAAAAGCATGTAAAATAGAACATAAAACTAGGAGATGAAAGGTGTGCACCTAGAAACTTGAAGAATATTGGATGAAGGCTTGAAATGCTAAAAACAGTGAATCTAATGTTGACTGGGAATCATATGCCAGACTGGGAAATTTAGTTCCATATTAGGGATTTTAGGCAGAAATTAAAATTTGGTAGAGAGGTTTCTAGAACTCTTGAAATCTAAAAAAATTTCCCATATATTGGGACTCATATACCATAAGTGGCATATTAGTCTAGTTAGGGGTTTTTGGAGATTCAAACTTTGATTTTGTTCTTCAATGTATGCTCTATCCTTTCCACCTAATTTTTGAATCTGAATCTCTTATTTGCAACCTATAGGTGTTCTCCAATGATCTTCAATGCAAGGTGGAAACTTTGACAACTTTAACAACTTTCTCCAAACTTTCTCTTCAATATTTCTTCAACCTAGATCTACAAATCACACACTAAAGAGAGGGAAAAATGTTGTTTTGTTAGTAGAAATGGGTTTTTCTTGGTCAAACCTCATTTTGGTAATCAAACCTTGAAATGAAATGAAATAGGAAAGGATAATGATGAATGAACAAAATTTTTAGTATTGCAACTCACCAAACCCTAGCAATAAAGTGTTGCAATCATGTATTCAAAATTCCTCCAATGGATGTAGATCTTGACTCTTGCTTGAATGATATAAATCTTGACTTGAACACTTGCTTGAATCATGAAACCCTACATCACAATGATTAGGTCAAAAACAAACATGATGCATGATGACTTTGACATGATGCTTGATACTTAAATAATACTCTAAATAACTTGATAATCAGCCCTTGAATTCTCTTGAATGCTCTTGTAAACACTTGAATGCTTTGTGAACTCCAATTTTCTATAATTCATGAATACTTGAAATCAATTAGGATGTTAGGATGAAAATGAGTGAAAGAACCTTGTATTTATACTTGTTTAAGCCAAATTTCCTAAAATTACAACACTACAAGCCAACCTCAGATCTAGGAGGATAAAATACCACTAAAAATTTGAATTAAATTTAATTTTGGGCCACATGGGACTCATACGCCAAAATTTGTGTATGAGTCCCATTAGGCTTAACTATGGGACACATTTTCAAAAATGCTTAGAAATGTGTGAAATCTAGATCAAGGCCCAAAACATTGTGTGGGACTCATACGCCCAAGGTGGCATATGATTCTAAGTTCACTAAATATGGGAACACAACCTAAAAACACTTGAATTATGATTGGATGTTCGTTTATGTTGGGATTATCCTCAAAAAGATGCATTAATTAAGGCTTGTGGATGCAAAATAGGGCCAATTAAAGCATAAAGAAGCCCAATTTAAGTATTGAAAACCCTATAAAAGTGTGAAAGTGTGGTACAACACTTTACAACACCTAAAATAAGGTACAATTAAGTTCATTTAGCTCACAAGGGCCCAAGACCTAATGTGAATATGTTAGACATTTTACAACACTAAATCAAGGCCATGTTAGGGAGTACTTTTTTTGTCATTACATCTAATCCCCACTTTAGTAAGAGGAGGAAATTGCTTCCAACTCACACTAAAGTAGACCAATGCACATCAATAGGGATCCAAATGTACCAAATGTTAATAAGATAGGATGATAATGATCAAAAGGGTTGCGCAAGCCCTTAGGACCAAGTTCCTATGGAAAACCAACATAGGCACAAAAGAAAACACATGAAAATGATATAAAGATCAATAAAAAAGCACAAGCATACACTTCCAAAGACAAAGAGAAAAGAAAAACAAAATAAAAGAGGGGTGTATCAAGCTTCAATCGTTTGTCCAGCACGATGTGGATCAGATCTAGGCTTTTGTCTAAAAAATGCATGCTCACTTTGAGGAAACAAAACTTTAGGTTGTCTGTTGGGTGAGTAATCCTAGAGAGGTGAGACACATACACATATAGATGGTATGCACTCACACACACACATGAGTGGCTATGGGAAATTCATGCATCGAATTGGCTTCTCGTCAAACTATACCAAAGTTGTACCTCCTGATAACTTGGATAAGGTGCCACACAACAATGAACTTCAAGCTTCATGAGGCAAAAAAAGCTTCATATGCTTGTAACTCATGAAAAAACAAGATGGCTCCACAAGCAAGCAAAGTGTGTTATGAAAGGTGGCCATATAACTAAAGTTGAAAATGCAAAAGTAATGTAAATATTGTTCAAAGGAGTCTTTCTTAGTTAATGTGAGGTCTTAAACTTATGGAACATTGTACCTAATGTCTCCAAGAGAGGACTAATCAAAGAATAAAAGATCCACAACTTAGGGGACACAGTGTATCGCATCAAGCCACTAAGAGGAATGTAATATTCTTAGAGAGATCAAACTCTTGAGGGACGTCACACCCAATGTCAATCCACAAAGTGAACTTAGACACATTGCATGAAGCAAGAATACTACACCATGAAACATTAAAAATGAAAAAGAATAATGCCAATGTATGCCCCCACTTTAAAGGAATTGCTAAGCACCATTCTTTTTGCCACTTCTTATCATAATTAGAGATTCCCCAACAATTATTGAAATCCTTAGTAATAGACATATTGCTAATAAGGTATTTGTAGATCTTTGGATAAATTAGTGTCATCCTTCCATATCAGGTCTTCGACCAAATCAATGGCAATGTCTTCATTTGGTGGAAAGCTAGCATCTTTGCAATATTCCAAATTTATTCCAAATTTTTAGTTGAGGTCATTATTCAAGATATTTTTGAAGGTTTGGATACTAGTTTGGGCCCACTTTTTTGCAGAGCACCTTTGCAGTAAAGACAAGGATTTTTTTTTTGTGTTCTAAGTTCCACCATATGGAAATATAAGGCTAGCATTTCATATTGTTGTTGATGTTTATTTTACGATTCTTGAATTCTACATTATTCTTGATTATTTCCCAAGCCTTCCAAAGGATTTTGAAGACTGGAGACCTTATAAGGGCCATTCAATGTTTGCTAATGATGATATCACAAATAGGAATTTGTTTTCCATGTTTTATCTTGTTTCGAAGTGGCAAGCAATATATTGTTGCTTACTAGAATTTTCCAAGGTTCATCCCCTACCAGGGCTTTGGTTATCCATTTGGTAGCCAAGGAGATACCATGCAATATAATATCTTTTAGTCCAATCCCACTATTCATCTTATCAAGGCAACACCATTCCCATTTAACTGAGTATTTTTTCCTTTTTCCTTTACCATATAGCCATAGAGATTTCCTTATTCTTTTTTGGACATCACTAATTTGACAGTTGCTAAAGACCCAAATTGAAGAAAAATAGATGTCGTAAGAGGAGGGAACTTTTTGACAGACCTATATCCTCCCTGGTAAGGATAAGTACTACCTATTCCATCCCTCTATTTTTTTCTCAATTTTGGAAATAATCCAAAGACACATTTCTTTTAGATTAAGATAGATAGCAAAGGGGATCCCAAGATATCTTGCTTGTTTGTGCCACCCCATTGGAAATCATACTTTTTGGCCCAGTCAAATGGGGATTCCTGCCACCCTAAGATGTTGGATTTAGCATTAGATATTTTGGCTACTAATGCTTGACATAATAAGTTGAATTTCCCCAATAGTGATTTCATGTTCTCCTCTTCTAGCTCTAGAAAGATAATAGTGTCATATACAAATTGTATATTGATTATTTCATTGTAGTCTAGTAATCTTATGCCTTTAACTCTTGGTGTTATAGTATGATCCCTTTAGAGGTAGTATAGTGCATTTGGGGTGATAACAAAAAGGTTCAAGGCCAAGGGGCATCCCTTCCTGATGGATCTTTCAAGGTTAAATTCTTCTAATAGTGAAACATTTACATCCACCTATGCAACTACATCTTTTAAAAGTGTGTGTACCATATTGTAAAAAAAATATTAGGAAAGACAAATCATCTAGGGTTGCTTTTAAGAAGGACCAATCAACCTTGTCATATGCTTTCTCAAAGTATATTAGGAGCATAGTTTTATTCTATTTGGAATATATTTCCCATTCCATAGCCTCACAACTTGTGATTGAAGATTCTCCAATATGTACCTACCTTTGATAAATCATATTTGGATAGTGTTACTGAAAGTTGGGAGGATGTTGACAATCCTTAAGGAAATCACCTTAGCTAGTATCATAAAGGATACATTCAACAGTGTTATAGGCCTCCAATTCTTTATTAGAGTTTTATCACCCCCTTTTGGCAATAGTTTGATGATGCCTCTATTGATGCTTCTTCCCAAGGATCCCATATCCAATGCTTCCTTGTATACTAGTAGAAAGTCATAACAGATCCAATCTATAAAGGTTTTATAAAATTCTATAGATAGTCCATCCCCCTACGTATTTATCATTACACATGGACAAAATGACATTTCTGATTTCATCCTCAGAAATGTTGACTAACAACTTTGCTACATCTTTCTCATTTATTTTCCTTGGGATGATACCTTTTATGAACACCCTAGCATTGTGACTACCCTCAAAACTATCCTCATAAGTGAATAATTTTTTGAAGTATGCATGAAATTGTTTCAAAATTTCCTCCTATGGAGTGAACATGTTGCCTTCCTCCTAGATTTGACCAATCTGTTCTTTGACACTCTTCTTCTTTATGTATTTAAAGAAGAATTTGGACCCTTTTTCTCCCTAGGTTAACCAATTCAACTTGGCCCTCACCTACAACCCTTGAATCTTATGGGTTTTTATCTTTCTTAATTAATTATTCTTAGCAAGGGAAAGTTCTTCACACAATCATTCATCCTTTGGATCCAATTAAACCTTGGCTTCAACCAAGAATAAAAATTATGGAGCTCATTATCTTCTCTTCTTCTATCCATTTATTTTTTCTTTCCAATGGTTTGGAAGAGTTTCTTCTACCCATCAACATTTTGATTCCATCTATCGATGGTAGAAAATTCCTTTAGCATCCATTTATTGATTTCCCTAAGAGAGGTGATGGCATCCTTGCAATCTTCATCTAATAATAGGTAGGTAAATTGGGGATGAAGCTTGCATTTTTAGGTTCTCCTTATGTTTATCATGGTTAGTTGATAGCTTTTCCCTTATGGGGTGATGATCTGAGAGAGTATAGGGGTATACGCCAGCCTTCACACCCTCATCATTTGGAATGAAACTAAAGAAGTCCTTGTTTGCATAAATCTTGTACAATATGCAATAGATCCTTCTACTACCCATTTGTGCATTACACAAAGTGAACCATATCCCTTTGCAATCTTTATTTCCCTTCTCCATAGGGTCAATCAAATTTAGCTTAGTTTTCAATCTTTTCCAAAAATTATTTTCACTTCCTTTCCAGGACATGTTTATTCCACCCCATTTATCCTCAAGGTGCTCAACCATGTTGAAGTCATAGGTCCTAGGATCCAAGGGGTATCTAGCAGGCTGATAAGACATTGCCATATATTTGTTCTATCTCTATGGTCGTTTGGGGCATAGATAGAACATACACCCATACTAACTCCATATTTTTCCAAAATGACCCATATTTCCCTATCACAAGGGGGGTACCCTAGTTGTCACATGGTGAGTTCATTGGTTAGAGATGAAAATAGAAACACAACCTCTACCTCTTTCATAATTTGTGGTATAGTATGAGGATCCATTCCAAATGAACCTCAAGTTGGTGTCCAACGTGAATCCAGTTGCCTTGGTCTCTTGGAGTATGACTTTATTATTTTGCTTCTCGAGGTTAAAAAATATCCTTATAATGTAATTTTTATCATGGGACTCAAGGCCCCTAACATTCCATGATATACAATTAAGATTAATTTTCAACATTCATTGGGGACACTTCTTGTTCACATTTGAATTGCTCAAAATATTTTGGTAGTTTCTCTTCAACTTCAAGTCTTTTTGCAATGGGGGTCTGGATCATCGTGCTTGTGTTCTTTCTTTTTTTTTTGTAAATTTTAACCCATTTGTTTATTGATAGATATTTTCCATGCTTCCTAGACCTTCCAAGCCCAAGTTGGGTCCTTGGGGTTTTCCCAATCTTCCCATCAATGGTATCCTCATTTTCAACACCAACCATGCCTTCAACTTATTGCAAATTTTTGTTTATATATTGGTTTTGATTTTCATATGTTTAGTAGAGATACATGGCTTCTCTTTGCAAACCCCTTTTTTATCTTCTTGATTCTAAATGGTTTCAAATAATAGGTTAGGGTCTAAATCACTATTCGTATTTGGAGACTCAGGGCCCATATGGCTATAGCACTAAGTTATATTATCTATACCCTTTTTGTGATTATTGTTTGGTTTAGTACCTCTTTCAATATTAGTGATGGTAACCTGGTTAGGAGCCAATAATGTTTCATTCTCTAGTGAGGAGGACTTGATTGTATTAGATTTTTCATATTTAGTGGCCTCTCACCTATTAATATCCTATACAACATCACCCTTGTCATCTTGAGTTTTTTTTAATGCCTCATCTTTTGGATTGTTTATTATGAGCTCAAGCCTTAAGGTTCAACAATGTATGGGTGTTTCTCCCTAATATCTAAGACTAAGTCTTTCATCAAGGATGTAATCTTGTTAGCCCCAACCAAACTATCACCAACTAGTTCTCCATTACTTGAATTATTTTCTTCAATTCTATTTTTATCAAAAATCTTTTTAGATGAAAATCAAAGACCTTAGGGAGGGGGGTTTATTAATAGAGTATTCTCTTTAAAAAATTATTTTATTCTTTCTTTTATTTTTCTCATTACTAGTTGTTGTGTATTCAAATTTTTAACATGATATCTCTAGTGAGGGTTGGGTTTGGGGGGGTCTCCAGAACACACTAACGGTGCTCCAACCCCCACTGTAGACACCTATGGGACACTACCAAGAGCAACTTCATTACCTTCATTAGCTTTTGCCAAAATTTTAAAGGGGTTCATGAGACTAATTCTAGCAATATTCGTGAGGGGCTACTGAAGAGAGTTTATCTTATTTAAGATGTGATCCACACCATTAGTCATCCCCACAACTTGCGAGGTATCACCATTATCTTCAAAAAAACTAGGATTTTTTATACTTTTGACCTGGGTGTCCAAGTTGTTTTGATTTGAGGAAGAGGTGTGATTCTCCAAATTAGGGTTTGAGTCCAATTTTTAGTTGAGCTTTTCTTTTTCTTCCTTCTATTTATTTTATTTTGAATTAAAACGAGCAATTTTTCTAGATATATGTCCTTTTCTACATAGGTAGCATACACTTCTAGAGGATAAATGTACTACTTTTCCTCATCATTTATTATAATATTGTTAGGGATTTCTACCCTTGGTTCAATAGAAACTAGGGAACGAGCATCCAAGTGAGGGAGAGATGCCTTAGCCTCATCCACCTGAACTACTCCACCAATCGACATAAGTAGTTAGGGGGATTATCTTCCAAAACTTTGAGGGTAGTTTTTTCACCATTACCTATCTGCTACAAGATAGTGTGAGCACCTCCTCAATAAGGCCACGGGTGACCAAGCCAGGGTGAGCTAAAAGTGCACTCGCCTATATTCTAATAGGGCTTTGCTAGGGTTTTCTCTTGCATAGAGTATTTTTTTTAAAAAAAATTACAAACAACCCATGTTGTAACATTCTACAAAAGCTTAATTGAATTCAAAATTTATTTTCCTAGACATTTGAAAACCAAGAATCAAGAAATTTTCTTGTATGAATCTCATTAACATCTACAACCACTAAGAAAATGGTGGTATCCTTTACCTTGGCTCTTTCATTTTTAATAACCTTTTTCATTTTAGAATTAGGAAAAATTTCCAAGTTACTAGGATCTTGAGAAGGTATATTACCTTCCTCTCTTCCATTATCAGTGCAGACGTACCCCTCCTTTGTTGGCTATATCAAAAACTTCGTTCCTTCTAGAATTACCAAACCCTTCTCTATCAAAACTTATTTAAATGATTTGGCTTGATTAAATGAAGTATCTACATCCTTTTCCTTATTTGCAATGGGATTGGGGGCTTTTGTACCCTCATCCATTGATGTTAGAGGAGCTGAGAGCCTCCAACGTACAAGATGTGAATTGAATTTAAGACAACTAGAGAATACTCTTTATGCAAAGATTTTTTTTTTTAGAGAGAAAACCACAAGCATATAGGGAAAAATTGCAATCAATAAATGAGAGTAAAATTAGATTGTATGAAGGCACCCATGGGGCATGAAACCTCCATGGCCCTCCCCTACTTGTCACTTGTAGATGGCAAAACCTTGGCACACACACTCCTATGCTTTGCCTTCCCTTTCTGACTTTTGTATGATCACAAATTCATGCTAGATCATTTCACAAGTCTTTTTTCCACACCCCTTACTTTGTGAATTAGAAGCCAACTAACTTTGTAACTAATTTTATCTTTTTGATATTCATTGGCTAAGGCATTGAACTAAATAGGATTAATTGCTGCTAGATTCAAACTGAATGTATATGAAATATAGTCCTTAACAATTCTTACCAGCTTACGACCATTATTAGTTATAACATGCTTAGAATTAGAATTATATCTATCTACAACAAGTTTGATGTAAGTCCACATCCACAAAGATATTTGGAACAATCAATTTTCCTAGGTCAAGGTTCCAAACATTTCAAATAGGGATTTTTGGAAATATTCTCTTATACCAATGCTCAAAGAGTGACCATCTAGTGTTGGACATTGTAGCATCCTAACAATCACTACCATTATCTAGCAACCTATCTATCTAAATGCTAGAACCTTGGGCATGCATTTCTTTTTGTGAAGACCTTGTCAATATAATCATAAGGTCCCCATTCAATTCGCTTCTTAACTTTTTGGGTTAGGAATTGGTTTGACTAATAGAGTAGAGTTCTAAACAACCTAGGGTTTTGAGATGTGATTGGGCCTTTGAAAATTAGGACAGCTAAAACCTTTGATATAATTTAAATGTAATAATAAAACCTAATGATGTGAAAATAAGAAAATTCAGCCACAATTTTTTAAATTAAGGTAGCAATTTAAGGACTTACACATGAATAGCCTGAAACCATAATTTTCTTCTCAAACACCAAAGGACCTCAAATTTAATAATTTCTTCACACTAACTGAATATAGAGAGTTACAAACTTGAATGAGCTCTTTTTGATGTAAAAAGAAAGAAAAATCCAACGAATATTAGTCAATTTCACCATTAATGCTCATACACGTGATCAAAGTGTTTTATGTTAGTCATTTCTTGCTTTGAATATTAATCGTTGATATTTAGATGATGTAAACTAAATAACCGATGATGGAAATCCTTTTTCTTTATTTGAAAATCCTTCATATTAGAGTTGCAATGCATTTAAAATTCAAACCAATGAGGAATTTCCAAATAGACGATGGCCACATTTAAAAATAGTCTTTGGGCAATAAAGTCTTTGGGACATCTAGACCTCCATGAAACTAACAGGGACAAGTGTCACAATTCTGCATTATTGAAGATTCAACGAGATCTTCCTTTTACATCCTACAATATGGAATGGGCACGTGATGCAATGACACATGGAGAAGACTCATCAAAATATCACTCAAAAATTACAAAAGAAAATGTTAGTTTGCCGACATGTCATTTATACATCTCACAATATCACAAAATCATAGCATCCTTTTAAAACCTCAAGAGCATGCAATGGATGAAAATGACATGACACCAATAAGGAGCAGCCATTTAGGACTACCATGGCACATAGCTAGCATATGACCAAGCATCGATAATGACACATGGTAACGAAGCGCACAGTCACAACTTTATAGGTATATTATACAAAATAAGAGCACACGACGTATAAGAACGCAACCGACGCAATAAGAATAAGACATGTGACACCAACGAGGACAAAGACATGATGCAACTAAGGTAACTTAAGTTGATTTTAATGAATTAATAAACACGGTCAAATGTCTGTTTTGAGGGCTGGGTAGACATTTCCTTAATTGTCAATAGTCAGTCATTAGGAAAGGGGTTGGTCAATGAATAAACATAAAAGCTTACCAAAACAACTTAAGAAACCAAGAATGGGTTGCACAAGTCACTAGCGGAATAGAAAATAAGGTATCATGACTCTAAGGTAACTTTAATGCTTAGGGTTTAAGGCATGAAAACATCAATTTTATTTACATAGAAACCTTAAAATTTGTAAGTCCTAATAATTTTTTATGGATTCTATTGGTTTAATTGAGCACATGCAAGTGTAAAAACAAATATTTTATCACATATAGAGTTAAAAAAATTCAAATCCATATTCTTTATGAATATTCTTTACATTTACTTTGTTGGTTGCTTATTTTACTTTGATATGAATGATTCATAGAAGATCACATGTGCAAGTCAAAGTAGGGGCAAAATATAAATATGAAAAATACATACCTATCACTTTCTCTTATTTATTTTTGACTCAAGTTTTAATCTTTATCCTTTGTACAATAGTCTAGTATTCAATTTGAATATTTATTTGAAATATTTGACATTTAATCATGAATAAATCATGTGTGTAGCATATCAATTGATTACAAAGAGCATTTATATTCACATTTAAAGTAATTAGTGTATCAACAACTATGTACATAAGAACAAATATATAGCCCTTTTTTTATTATGTGTGGCATGTCTTTACTCTTGTTCAAGGACCATTGAATTAATACGTGACTTGACTACATTCAAGACAAGATGTAGAATCCTCCACTACATAATAGGGACTATTGATGTTTTAAGCACTACTTGATTCAAATATGTATAGTTGAACAAGGTTATTCAATGTATGAACATATAATTTAAGGTGTCAAGTTGCAGAACCAAGTTTGTAAATTCCTAGATCGAGATCATGACTACCATTTATATGGTCAAATAAAATTGGGAAAGGTGCATTTTTAGGGTAAAAAAAATGTAATAAGCTCATTTTTAAAAAAAAATATATTTTTCTAATTTAATAACATAAAATCTAAATTATGTAAAGTCTAGGGCTTAAGCCATAGCCCAGGATTAAACCTTTTAACTACGATCATTTATCATAGCTTCGTCTCAGTTTCCCAATATGTAGTTGTGATCTTTATTTTAATTGCTATTTCAAAATTACAAATGTTACACAAAACTTAGATGCTGCAGGAAAAATAAAAGAACGTAGTCAAGAACGTAGTCTAACAGACAAAACCTCAATCTACAGATTGCATGTATTGCCCGAATATCGACATCAGCGAAAGCAGAAGAACGTAACAGATGAGATCTACAAGTGATTCTAAACGCCCCCATAAAAACAGAGCGTAAGTCTAAAAGTCCCCTATGACAAGAGCAGAAACAAGTATGAAAACTAAAGCAATGAAACGGAGGTATATTTTTCCAACGGAGTAGAGATGATTTAGCAGGTAAAGAAGAGCAAAGAGAGTGAGTGACGAAAATAGCGCAGAGAGTATTGAGGGAATCCACCAAATCGAACAGCCACTTCTTTTTTCATTGCCAGAAAGGAAACCACTGAGAAGCGCAGATTGCATCACAGTATCTAATCCCACTATCAGATGTGCTACTTTCCAACAATTTGTTACAGAAGCCGCCTCTTGTGTCGCATTTCTAGCTGTTAGAGGAAGAATACTAATGCTCGGCTCTTGAACCCTAACAAACCAAAAACTCCCAGGCAAATGTAAAAGCCTCCGCACTCTAATCCCATGGTTGAATTTCACCTTGGATTTGCACCTGCCTAGGGGACAACGCTTCTGATTGGCTGCACCTGTAATTCATATTATAAGTGGATATATTAAAGCCGTAATTCTAAGCATAAGCAATAGATATCGAAAAGTATCATACCGGTGGTGACGGTGATGGTGGTTCTGTCTTGGAGAATGATGTTGGTTGTAGTCGCAGGGGCAAACGCTTGCTGTAAGAGGGGATTATGACTGTCCTCCATTGTATGTTCATAGATCCTCCTCCTCAAGGGGGCTATTTATAGTACTTGCTAGCTTTTGTCCCTCTTGTGAATACACAGTAACTCCTTGTTTATTGTTGTTGTGGAGCTTCCGACACAAGACACAAAGTATTTTCAAAGCCCAAATCCAGACCCAAGTTATTTTCAGAGTTCAAGTTCCACAAGGACTGTCATTTCTTTGTGCTGGTGTTGACCCCGCCCAATCGTAGGTGGTGGCTTTCATCGAAAGCTGGTTAAATCTTATAATCATAATTATTATATAATAAGGCCCTTTTCAAATAGTCCTTTTTTCTAGATATTGCAATGTGAAATTTGGAATAATATAATCTAATCTGTTAAGACTACCTATTTTCTATAGAATTCCATATGAATTATATGTGAAATATCATTTAGTTTATTGTACTATGAAAGATTATGATTCGTTAAAAATATATTTTAATTTATTAGTTAAAGTCAAATAATTTAAAAAGAAATTATGTATAAGATTTTTATTTTAAATAATTTTATAAAAAAAATAAGTTGTAATTTAGTGATTGTTTCATATATTAATTATAAAAAAATTATTTATTTGTTTGGACACCAACTCTTTATAATTTATAAAAATCAAGGAAATCAAAATCTAGTGACTTCCCTTCTTGATTTTGTTAATTCTATCTTTCTATTGGTGTCGGGTCGTATTTGTTAGCTCTCAAAAATATAGGTAAAATACCTCAAAAGGTTTCCAATCTCTTGGTACATTTTAGGATAACAGACAAGGCCAAATGGTTTAGACCTTCTTCTCTTCAGGTGCTGCTAGACCTAGTCGAGTATACCTATAAGAATGAAGCGGACTTAAATAATGTGACTTGATTGATTTGATGGATCTATTACGATGGCACAAATGTAATAGATAAAAGCTTACAGACTACTCCTACTCCTAATACTAAACTTGAAATTTGATTTTTTTTTACAAAGATTTTATAGAATTCTAAGATGTGGATGGTGTGACCAGTGCCTACTTTTGTTGGGCTAATGGAGTCAAGAGGTAAATAATATTTGTGTCATATTTCTGGATACAATTCAAATTGTTTGGCACTTTTATGTTTATAAGTTGTACAAACAGGCAAGACTATAATTATCAGATTCTTCTTAATAATCCAAATGTTCTTTTCCAAATTACTATGATTAATTAGAAGGATTTAATCATGTCTTGCAGGAACCAATTAACTGAACCACACAAGAGCACATTCTTCTTAATAATCCAAATGTCCTTTTTCAAATTACTGTGATTAATTAAAAGGATTTAATCCTGTCTTGCAGGAACCAATTAACTGAACCACACAAGAGCATGTGATTAATTAGAAGGATTTAATCCTGTCTTGCAGGAACCAATTAACTGAACCACACAAGAGCAGCAAGTGTGCTTTGATAAATTGAAGAATATCCTTGATATTTCAATTTAAATAATCAAGAAATGACAACCTTGGAGACAACCAGATAATGTTTTCAATAAATTCGACAAACAATTGACACCATAATTGGATCACCAGATAAATATGTTTTCCATTATATAATTTTAAAAGATTTTACAATATACAACATGATGCTTATTTCGGCAACAGTTCACCCTATCCAACTACCTAACCTACTTATTTCTCCTAAATCTAATCTCCTCCTATGATTTTATTTCATCTCATATATATACATCACATTAGGGTTACAACACTTCACAACATTGTCTCGTTTAACTATTCTTGCGAAATAAAATATTTAATTAATTTCCTTTGGAAAATTAAATATTTTAATTTTTAATCCTTCATTTCCCGTGAAAATCATTTTGCAATACTTTATTAATCTTAACTTCTTTGCTGGAAAATCTCCCATTTGCATCTTGCTTAGTTGAAATATTTCACTAAATTTAATAAGTTACTCCTTTGGGTAAAATAATTACCCATTTTTAATTCCGTTAGTAAAAATGTGAAGTTTGGATCCCTCTCAAAGTAATATTATTTTCACCATGATTGCATTTATTCAATCTTTTATTCAATTGGGGAACTTAATGCATAGGAAAGATTTAATTTTTCTCCACCAATTGATTTATTCACTATATACCCTTTCTTAAAATGTTCCTTCTAGATAAAAATAATTACCTCCTTTTATCTCTTTCTTTAACTCCACAAAATGATATTACTTTTCCTCCATACTTACCTTTATTCAATAAATCTTCTCCTTATTATTCCCGCAATCTCACATTTAAATCTCTTTTTTATTTTTACCCATGTCATACCATAGCATTTTAAATTATTTTTATCCACCTTCAAACTTTCCGTGTAACATGTAATATCGAAGAGACTTTTCTTTTTTTTTCCACCAACCTTGATTCTCTTGTCGAACTGTTCCATCGGCATGACTTAAAGCATCGATAAGATTTTAATTTTTCCCACTGATAGTATATTGTCTCCCCAATGGATTCTCCATCGGCGTGACATGCCTATTTGGTAAAATTTCACTTCGATCCCCTTGCTCTCGCCGATGTTTTTCTTTTCATTCGCTGCATTTTTAGGGTTTCAATGTTGAGTCCCTTCCCAGTGGTGCGCAGGAATGCTTTCACGAAGAGAATTTATATCGTATTCAGTGTGAGCCTTCCACGAACAAGATATCAGGGCCGAGGGCTTGTTTATTTCTTTGCTTGATTTGGGGCACATTCATTAAACATTCATTAAATTTGCATGAGATCCTCATCTATCAGTTGAGTTCATGAATACATATCTACGAATAACTTCATAATGATTGTGATGTCATCACAGTAGTGAAGCGGCCCATTGGATTTGATTTCTTCAAAGTAAAATAACCTCACACCCTCCTGCGCAATTTTTATAAGCTTTGCACTCTTTATATCAAAGCATTTATATGTGGTTTGAGTGCCAATCTTGTCATTAGATTCATGTCATGAAACTTGATGTGGTGGCCTGAAATGATTTTAGAAATTAATCCTAACTTCCTTCTTCCCGGACCTGTAATAAACTGAAAACTCACTGATGGATTTGGTGGTTATGCTGTAATTTACAAGAGCAACATGCCCTAGCGCTAACAGGCACAGATACTTCAATTTTTCAATTTCTTCAACGTCCTGTTATGTTTTTTTTCTTATCACGATCCCTATGCTCTTTCTCCAACTCTCGATCACATTCCCTTTCATGTTCATGATCTTTCTTATGATGGCAATGTCTATCACCTTTGTCAGAGGCCTTTTTCGCATACAATGAAAAACGTTTTCGTTGCTCCTCCAACCTTTTTCGTTGTTTGGAAGCCTCCTCTTCTCGATGAATCCCAACTTATAGGCCTCCAAAACGTTTACAAGCTTTTGCTGCTGATGTCTTCTTCTTGACAAGCATTTAACATAGCTGCGAACAGATTCAGCTTGAAGAATTCAGTTTATTTGTCTTTTGATTATAGAAACAGTGAGCATGATAATGTGCCCTTCGCAACCATTCTATCATGGACTGTAATGTCCGCATAATTCAGTATTAGCCTTTTCTCATAACGATATGCAAAGGTCACCTTTCACTTTCAATTTCTATGATGATACAAGATTTTCCATCTCGTTCGATGATTTGAAGAAAAATAACTTCCTATAATGGCCTCCACAACGTTTAGGTCATGAATTTGTACAGGCCCCTTGCGAGTGCTTTCCTTTAGGAAAATCATGGACTTATTCTTTTAGAATCTCAAGAAACCCTTAACAATATTTGTCCTTTGCTCCTCCTACGAGGAATCTTCCATAATTTCATTCATGGTATTTCCCCACGCAGCCGGTCCTTGTTAGATTTTTCCAAGCGCTGTTTTAAGAAGGTAACAAGTCTCCATCGTTGTTTTACATCTTCGCTGCTCTTACTAACTAGAATATTAGCTTATTATTTGATTCAACCAAACCAATTTAACTTGGGGCATTAATAATAATTTAGGCCAAAAGTTTCAACCAAACCTTTGGAAATCAAGATAGTTTGAGAACAAGAATTAGAATGTGTACATCAATATTAACATCTTAACATTAATATTGAACAAAGCTTCTTGATCCAACAAACTAGCTTTCCTGTTAGTGCAAGTAATCCTAGAGTACAACTTGGAAGTGCAATCTATCTCTTTATCCCTTCCAATGGAGAGATACTAAATTGGCTTACCCTTTTCACCTTTCTTTTGAGGGTTCATCTTAGAATGCAACTTCCTTCAACATGATAATTTTATATAAGCATATTTCCCACAATGATCACAATAACTAGTAGGATTTAGTTTGTATCACTTTCCTTCTTTATCTCAAGTGGATATAGCTCCAATTATTTTGAGGACCTAATAGAGAAATTTGAACAAGTGCACATTATTCAAGCTCATGAAGATGGAAGAAGGAACAAATTATAGTAAAACTTACACTAAACAACAAACATTTTAAGAACATAATATTTGACCTCAAAATCATTTATACCTAAAAGAGTTTGAGAAGAATTTAGGAAGCCAACAATCTATGATACCCCCTTAACATTGATCTTGTGGATGGTACTTCCATTTGTATGGTTGGAACTTGGAAAAAGAAGTTAATTTAATGGAAATCAAGAAAAAGTAGACTTTGAAGTAATAGAGATGAAGGAACTCTTTAATACCTTCAACTTTTTACTAAATTTAGAATGGTTTGTAAACTATAATGGGACAATTAACTCCTATAAAGAATATTTCTCATTCTTTGACAAAAAATTCAATACATATACCCTATACATTGATATGAGTAAGGCATACATAAAGAAGATAACATAAGAAAAAATTGAAGAAGAAGAATTGAAAGCACTACATTCTTTAAGAATAATAGTCTAAGACACCATGCATGAGCCTAACTCAAGAGGATAAATCATGTACTTGATATCAATAGTTACAACATCGATAATGAATATGCTATGGAAGAATGGTTTTTGGATGAGCTAGAAGTAAGATCTAGAAAGATATTAGATGTGAGGAGGATCCAAAACTTAAGAAAAGTTTTTGAAAAATCCACTAAAGATATTTCAAATGATGAAAACCCACCACATAATACAAAAGGAAACTATAAAAAGAGACAACATACTAAATGTCAAAACAATTTAATAACCACATTTCACATGGAATTTCTCATATTAAGCTTCTTTGGTATTCTAGAGTGGGAATTTTTTTAACATGTATAGAATACATGAAAAAATTATTAAGAAATAAAATTTGAGATTATAATCTCTTCAAGATACTTTGTAGCATGACAAGATGGTGGTACACCCATAAACCTAATATCCCAATTAGGAAGACATTTTTGGTCTTTATAAGAACCAAGTACTTATCAAAAGGAGACTATAAACCCAATCTAAAATATTGTGGCAAGATGAAACTTGAAATAAACCTTCAAATTTGCATTAGGGAATGGAAAAATAGAAGAGAATATGATGAAAGGCTATATACCCAACTTTTCTATTGGACATTATCACCTATTGCAAAAAAAAAGGTATATTAACTAAGAAAAGAGAGGAGGAACCAACAATTGGATGATGGGACAAATTAATTTTGTAAAAAAATTACATTCCATGATATTGACAAGCTAATCCACAATGTACTAAAATGAAGCACATTATCATATCCTTAGTAGAAATAGTCCTTCACAATGAACATTATACTATATTTCCAAAGGAAACAAGCATTTCAAACTTGATAACGTGGATGGATAAGGTTGAAACACCATAGTAGAAGTTAAGTGGTACCTCTAAGAATAAATTATGGAATCCAAAGGAGAAGAAAATCCTCAAAACTTAAAAAAATATGAGTTGAAGAAGGGGAAAATGAAATAGCCACTAATAATGCACTAAAAAATAAATATTTCAATGAACCATTCAGGACTAGAGAATAAAATATAATTTTAGAAGGAACCCTAAGATGGAAAAAATTGGAGATTAATGGGATGAAAGATAAGTGATGCAAGTGAAAATTTAAAAAAAATATGAAGAACTTTTTCCTAGAATATTTACTAACCTAAAAGGTATAAAAGAAGAGGTAGGAACCATGTAGATAGAACTAAAAGAAGGATCCAAACCATAAAGGAAAATAAAATATTAACTTAAAACCTCGATGTAAAAGCAAGAGTTGAGATAAAATTAGACAAAATGTTAGTAGGAGGAATGATCAAAAAATTTGAAGTTACCCATGGTAGATGAGACCAAACAAAGAAATCACATTTTCTTCGTGTATGATACCCTTGATGTTGACCATTGTCCTTTTAATACATATAGGCTTATGAAATATCATTCTATCCTTATTCCTCTCACTACTTCCAAATTTCCACTTGTTGTTACTATGGAGCCCACTACCATTCTAGAGGCCTCTTCCATACCTATAGCATTTCCTATTCCCACTATAACTAATGCACTTTCACCTTATTTTGATGAAAATTTATTTCAATCCACTATTGACATTCCTTTTATAATTATATCATCCTTCAAACACTTTCCCTTTTTAAAATTTTTGTTAAATTATTTCATAAATAATTTCTTAATCTACACCGTTATTTAACATGATCGTGCTTTCCTACAACCATATAAAATTATAGATTTTTAAAGAAATTCAATGCATAATTTACTAGTTTCAACTTAGGATAGGAAATTTTTATTCTTTGAAACATTAAGAAGATTCAATTGAAATTATACGTCTATGTGCTCAAATCATTGTTCTACCCTCTCTACATCTCCTACAAATGAAAATATCTCAACTATTGATTTAGAACCATCAAGATGTGTTTGGTAAACTAGAATGACCATGGAAATTTTCCTCTACTATATATTGTGTTGTTCTCTTAATCGATAATGAGCATAACTAGTGAATGCTCTATTTGTCATCCCAAGTAGCATTCATTACTAGTGATATTATCTTGCATATACAAATCTAATCTAAGATGCATATTTTATATGTGTGCAACCTATAGGTTCAATATATATATCATGTGCACACTTGTAAATTTATTTAGAACTATTTTAGATTTCTATTCCCTAGATCTAGATATATTATTTACCAAGGTCTCATTGCTCCTTTAGGTGCACATACATATCACATGGAAAATACACCTTTTCCACCTCTGGAAACACTATTTGCAAATACTAATAGTGAGATTAGGAGATTGAGAGAGTCATTAACAAATGGTACAAACACGGGCATATATTTAGAAGTTTGCATGTCCATATTACAAATCCTAGAACAAATAAGAGATGACCTTGGGCATACTAGTGCATATTCCCCTAATAGAGTAGCTACTATTCTTTCCCACATGATAGAAGAAGTACGTGGTGAGGTTCCCTATAAATAAATACATGATGTTGTGACCAAAGAAATGATTAAAAATACTTGTTTTCCATTCTATCAAAATAAATGTAAGGTGAGGGGATACCAGGTCACCAAATGTGTGGATCATGCTATGGCCCCATTAATCTACCCATAATTTCTTACAGCACATGTTCAATATCCAAAAAATGACCAAATTGCATTATATTATGTTTAGTATTTGTATGTTGAGGTCCATTTTGGCCTCAAAGTCAACTACCTGGACATTCCACCATATGCTGGTTAGGGGTGTGGAAGGATTGTTGATAGGCCCACCTATCATCAAGCAAATAGACTAGCCTCGGTGTTTAGGGAATTGGTTGGCGGCAGGTCTCCTACTCTCACTCCAACTCTGGCCCCCTTAGTGGATTAGATTAATGTTGTTTCCCAAAAGGAAGTAACTGATAGTGTAGGGACATTGTAGCTATGACCACTAGGATATTTACTAATCATGTGGTTCGGTATTTGATGTCCAGACATTCACGATCCACACCATTTGTAGTACAGCATAGCGGTATGGATCCTTTTACATCAACAAGAATCCCTACACCCACACAGCTCGACGGACTATGCATTGTTTGGCTGAGGACCTTTTGGAGGCATAAGCCTTCATTGCATTAGACTATGGGATCACTATAGAGCAAGTTAGAGGTCATTTAGCTTTAGGATTTCATTCACATCTAGGATCCCATCACTCTTATCCCAACACTATTGCATATTAGGATCCACCTACAGATCATTCAACTGTTGCATAGACTATGGGTTTTATGGATTTGTTGACCAATCCTAGTTTGTCATCGTCGATGCCATCTCAGCTGCATAGTCCCCTTCACTCATCATTTAAGACATGACATGCAACAGATTAGATGGATGTAGATGTTGACTCGTCGCTTGAGCATTTGGTTGATTTGGTGGAGACGGTTGTTGCAAAGGACTTAGATCATTCGATACCAAATGATGTGCATGTATGTGTGCATGTGCATGTTTCAATTCTTTTTTTAATTATTTTTAAATTTTAGTTTTAGCTAGATATTCATGTACTAATATATATGTATATATATGGTAGATGGAAATACCTCATGTTACTCCTAGCCTTGGTTCATATCGTGTAGGTCGACATGACTCTATGAATGATTCTGCTGCTAGTGGACATGTGTGTTTTAAATTTTTATATATACACATGTATATGTACATGCATACATATGCATAGATCTAGATAGATATTTAAAAATACATGTACATTCTTAAATAACTTTCATAAAATTTATAATATATTATATGTATTTAATACATTGTGTACACAATTTTATCTACAGGGCTCAGCACATCCATCAGAGTAGGTTCCCCATTCAAATGATCATTCAACTAGGAGTCGACATCCATATTAGGCTACACCAGATTTATGATCTTTAGTACATTTGTTTATATGATCATCTATAGTACATTTTCTTATATGATATACATACACATTTTCTTATGTTTATATGTTTATTTTCATTCAATTTGTATGTGCATGTACCTAGATTTTCTTATATGGTATATACATACACATTTTCTTATGTTTATATGTTTATTTTCATTCAATATACATGCATGTACCTCTTTGCTTATAACATGTTTATGTTTATACATTAATAGATACATGTGTATGTATGTACATGTTTACACTCAATAACATGTTTATACAAATTTGAAATTTATATTTAGAGAACTCATGCTCATGTATTTATGATTTATATATGTTAAACATATGTTAAATGTGCATTAAATACATTAAATGTACATACACATATGTAGTTCTACACATGTACATGTACACATGTAATGTTATAAAATTTCAATATAATTGAAGGTGAATTTTAGCTTGAACCCTTGGCCGACACTTAGATACATTAATAGATACATGTGTACATGTACATGTTTACACTCAATAACATATTTAGATAAATTTTAAATCTATAATTAGAGAACTCGTGAGCTCACATATTTATGACCAATATATGTTAAACACATGTTAAATATGCATTAAATACATTAAATGCCATACACATATGTCATGTAATGTTATAAAATTTGAATATATTTGAATCTGTGAATTTGAGCTTGAACCTTTGGCTGACAAATGCATTTTTATTTTTATTTTTTTCCCATATGCACATATAAATACAAGCTTATTTTTCATTATTCCATATCAAATTGCAAGATTAATTCGCATTTATATCACTTGGAGAGAAAATTTTGGAGAAGAGTTTTTTTCACATTTATCAAGGAGGAAAATTTTGGAGAAGAAGAGATTTTAGCTTTTTTATCAAGGAGGGAAAATTTTGGAGAAGAGAACTTTTCATTTTTATCAATCAATGCAAATATTGGAGAAGAAAACTTTGCATTTTTATTAATCAAGGAAAATTTTGGAGGAGAATTTAGCTTTGGTAGAGGATTTATTTTTAGTCATCTTTAACTTGAAGAAGAAAATAGGGCAACAAAGAAAAATAAAAAATAAGGCTCAATGAAAATTGTCAAAAGGAGGAGAACAAAAGAGGCACGAACAAAACTTGGCAAATTATCATAGAAAGAAACAAGGTACATGCTTATTTCCTCTCTCTCTCTCTCTCTCTCTCTCTCTCTCTCTCTCTCTCTCTCTCTCTCTCTCTCTCTCTCTCTCGTGTGTGTTTAGGAATTTTATTAACACCTCAATGTTTTACTTATAAATCTCTGTCTAATTATGAAAACCATGTTAGATTTAACTTGGAAACTTTAATACAAAAAAAATAGTCATCTTGCATTAACATTACCATAACTTCCAGAACCTCATTTTTCCTAAATTCCTTATCATCGATTTCCAATTGCATTTGTTCCATGGAATTCTTAAGTTCAAGGATATTTGATTTTATTTGTTCAACTCCACTTAAATAGCTCATAGTCTCTCACTTTATTTTCTTGTATGTAAATTCAAATGACAAGTAGGAAATTATCAAGCTGAAGTTGAGCCAAATCTACATATTGGATCAAACAAATCCACTAAAGAACACATGGACCTTGAAGAGAGGGAGGAGGCCCAAGTTCAAATAGTGCATGTTGGAGAGGGGTTAGGATCACTTCCTTCTACTGGTATGGATGAGCATATAAAACTAGCTAAAACTTCTCTCACGTTTTTTGCTTGCACATAAATTCATGTATCCAATTTCCAAAATCTGGTGACTTTGAAAATTCATTTTTAAAAATTCCAATTGTATGTGTTCCATGGAAATTTTCTTAAGTTCAAGAATCAAGATTGATGTAATTTGAAAGTTCTAAACCACTTATAGCATCATGTCTTTCACTTTTTTTTCTTACATACATAAACTCCACTTATATAGCATCATCTCTCACTTTCTTTGCAAAATATTTTGTGACATGTAGAAAGGACTTAACAAGCAAGAAGTTCTCATGTTGAAATCGAGCCAAATCTAGATATTCGATCAAATGAATCCTCTAAAGAACACATGGACCTTGAAGATAGGGAGGAGGCCCAAGTTCAAATAATGCATGTTGGAGAGGGGTCGTGATCATTGTTAGAGTTATCATGCATTAGCTAATAGTTAATTAATCTTTAATTGATTATTAGTCTAATTCATTCTCGTGCACAAAAGATAAACTTAGGAGTGTTTTTATGCTTTATTAGTTGAGCTAATATTAGATCATTATGTCACATCTCATGTGATGTTGACACTTGTCTTGATCTAATCCATTTCTCATTTAGGGCTTTTCTCTTATAAGCATTCAACCCTCATTGTAATTACTCTCAGATATTATCTAGAGAATATCTTGAGCCTTCATATCTTCTTGAAAGTCTCTTCTATAGCTTTTTCTTGTTGAAGAATATTGCATATATTATTTGCAGATCTCTTGTGTGGAAGGTGTATTTGTTTTTTTTTTATCATATGGCTCATGGTTTTATGCTTGTTTCACAATTCTAACATGGTATCAAAGGTGGATTTAGCAAACCTCTTCTCAATTTATGAGGTTTTTTTCTTCAACAAGGGTTGCAGGCTTCAAAATCTGAATCCCCCTTTGATTTTTTTGCAAATTTTGGTGGGCATTTTTTGAAGTATTTTTGTGTGAAAAGGACCTTACCGTTGGATCTAGAGCTATCAAGAAAGTTAAATTTTCTTTTTGTTTCACCTCATTTGGATTCTTGATGCTAGATCTACGAAGGTTTGAAGCAATTGCTTTGTTTCTAGTTTCGGAGGGTAGCTACAATTTTGGTGCATTTTGAGCCAAAACAGAGGTTTCCATCATGCTCAAAAGGCCCAAAAACCTTAAGATCATTTGTCAAATCATCAAATTTGATGTCGGAAGCTTCTTAGGAAAAAATAATGTACTGGTTGTACGACCCTTGTACAGATCCTTGTGCACATAGATCAAAAACAAATCAAAAAAATAAAAGCAGGGCATTTTTTTTAATTTTCTAATTTCTAGAAAATTTCAAAAAATATAATAAATTCATAGGCTTTTTAATTTTTTTGGCAGGAAAATATTGGAGGTTGATTGGTTTTGGTGGGGTGAATTGTTTAATCAGTGACAGATTTAATATGGTACCTAAAGGGTACACCTGCTACTACAAGTCCCTACAAGACCCACTTCTAGCTTGGCAAGCTTTTCCCTCTGGACGGTGGGCTTTTATTCTGCCAGTGGCAGATTCCATCACCTACTGGCATTCTTTCTGCCGCCCAGTGACTAATCTCCCCGCTGGCATTCTTTTTCTCCTCCATCACTTCATTCTATTTTGGTTTCCTTTATTTTTTGTCAATGTCAAAATATTCTTCCAGGCAAAAATTTTGCTACTTTTTCTGGTAGATAAAATGGATTTTTGTCCCTCTACACATTACCCCTAGTCAATCTCTCATTTTTAGAGGGGGCCAAAAAAAATTTTTCTGGTGAAACACTTTTTCAATACGGATGGGATTTTTATTGGCATGACATCATCATTTTGCGGCAGTTGGCAGTAGGAATATTTTGGCAGATCTTTTTCCAGGAGGGACCGAGTTTTTGTTCTCGGCAACATGGGTATATTCCCTCAAAATATTCCATTGACATCATCATGATGTCATGCTGATGTTAGTTGTACGGTTAGCTACACATGGCCCGTTTGACCCCTTTTGTGCCCTAAAAGGGGTTTTTTTTCATTTTCCCATAACTTAGGCATATGATAACATTTTTTAGCAAACGAGATATCGCCAGAAAGCTAGTTCCACCAAATTTTGAGTGGTGTGGGTCTCATTGCTTTATTTTGTTTCTAGTGAATTCTAAAACTTGTTGAATTCAAAGAGGATATTTTCAATCTCGAGCTTGTAACTTTTGACCAATTTCTCTATTTTTCATGATTTCAACAGTGTTGAAACTATCTTTCAGATCTCTTCAGTTCCATCCATCCACTTTTTCTAAATTTCACTTCAAGTACATTTTATTCATATTTTTGTGTTTTCACACTCTAGTGAATTACTTAGACATTTTAGCCCCTAGAAACTTTTTGTTTGCATGGGATGCTTCATTTTTTGTTGTTCTTCATGTATTTCTAGTATTTTGTCTTTTTCTAACATTATGAGCTTCCATTGTAAGCACTTATGATTTTGTAAACACACTAAGATAAAGTGCCTCTATATTGCACCTGTATTATGGGATCTTGCACATCACTTTGTGCCTTATTGTACTCACACTATGATATAAAGTGCCATGGGGGTTGATGTTTTCCTTTGTTTTACCTTCAACCTTTCTCATGCATGTGTGACTTGGTTTTCACACCCTTTATCTTTGCTTGTACTTACATGTATGCAGATTCAGATGTTCTTAGTTCTTTATCATGCACTACATTTAAGCATTCAATTTTAGTGTACTTGTCATACCTCTCCCTTGTCAGGATTATGGGGAGGTTTCTGCTATTGGTGCTAATGCTTCCTTGGTATCACGTTGGAGTGAGCTATGTATACAGTATTTGTTCCTATGTACTAAATAGATGTAGCCACTAGTTACCCATACATTTCAGTGAGATGGAGCACTTACCATATAGACACTCTTGTATTCCTATTTTCGGAGTTGACCTTCCATTTTTCACGTGATCATTTCTTCAGACTATTGGTACCTGTTCCATCTATATCTTTGAGTTCTTTATTTTTTCCTTGGTTTTCCATCAGATTTGAGTAGTGTTGTTGGGGGCACTCATAGAAATTATTGTCTTCTTGATCCTGATCATTATATGTTTCAGCAGAGGTTCTTCTTTTAGCATTTCAACAATCATTCTTTGACAATTTTTGCAGCTTCTTCATGCTTCAATGGTGTTCTTTGTGTTCATCCTTTATTCCTATCTTTTGGGACAACATTGTCTTGTTTGGAGGTTTCTTTAGTCCTTCACTTGGCTTTCATCTTTTTTTGGAGTGGAGTTTTTCCCATGAGGTTTTCTCTATTTCTCCACATTATAGAGATCTTCAGTTTGTACATGGGTACCTTATTTTGGCCTTGTTTTTTAGGAACCATCATACATTCTTTTTAGGATTTTTAGCTACTCCCTAAGTTCATCTTAAGGGGGGGTGTTAGAGTTATCATAAATTAGCTAATAATTAATTAATCTTTAATTGATTATTATTCTAATTCATTCTCATGCACTTAAGCTAAGCTTAGGAGTGTTTTTATGCTTTATTAGTTGAGAAAATATTATATCATTACGTCACATCTCATGTGATGTTGACACTTGTCATGATCTAATCCCTTTCTCATTTAAGGCTTTGCTCTTATAAGCATTCAACCCTCATTGCAATTACTCTCAGATATTATCTCGAGAATATCTTGAGCCTTCATATCTTCTTGAAAGTCTCTCTATAGCTTTTTCTTATTGAAGAATATTGCATATATTGTTTGTAGATCTCTTGTGTGGAAGGTTTATTTGTTTGTTGTTTGATCCTGTGGCTTGTGGTTTTGTGCTTGTTTCACAATTCTAATAATCAATTCCTTCTACTAGTATGGATGAGCATATAAAAGTAGTTGAAAATTCTCTCACTTTCTTTGCTTGCATGTAAATTCATGTATCCAATTTCCAAAACCTAGTGACTTTGAAAATTCATTTTTCCATTTCCTTAAATTGAATCCATTTCCAATTGTATTTGTTCCATGGAAATTTTCTTAAGTTCAAGAATCAAGATTGATGTCATTTGAAAGTTTTACTCCACTTATAGCATCATGTCTCTCACTTTTTTTTCTTGTATACATAAACTCCACTTATATAGCATCATCTCTCACTTTCTTTGCAAAATATTTTGTGACATGTATAAAGGGCTCAACAAGCAATAAGTTCTCATGTTGAAGTCAAGCCAAATCTAGATATTGGATCAAATGAATCCGTTGAAGAACACATGGACCTTGAAGATAGGGAGGAGGCCCAAGTTCAAACAATGCATGGTGGAGAGGGGTCAGGATCACTTCCTTCTACTGGTATGGATGAGTATATAAACTAGCTAAAAAGGTGATGAAACAAATTTCTTATAGAAATTTAGATCATTTACTTGAGATGGATATGGAGAAACTAAAATGTTATGCCGACCAACCTTCAAATAAGAGTAAGAGGTCAATGACTAAATTTGTCAATGGAATAATCAATGATCATTTCAATCATCTTGAAACACTTAAAAATGCAATTATTATTACATTTACTTCTTCGTAATGAGTTGAAAGAGTCATTACAATTGTTGGGTGTACATTCAGCATCAAATAAGAAGAAACACATGGCTACAAAAAGATATTGTTGAAAACATTAAAAAGAGTTTAGACTCCATTGGGAAAGGATCTCGATCTATGGATAAGGCCACTACAAGAAGGGTGATGTTGACATCTATTATAAATCAAGATATATAGCAAGAAAAATAAAAGTTTCTGCACTTTCGACTGAAATTGGTCATAGTAGAAACACACTAATAAAATATGAGAAAAAGAGAAAGGTTTTGGATGATAGTTCAAAAGGAAACTAGGAAATTATGTGTAGAGCTCCCCATTCTCAGAGGATGGAAGATGTTGTTAGGAACTTGATCTTAATTTTTTGGCATGATTAGACCCATCCATCATCAAATACTAGAGATTTTATGAGACATAGGATTAGGCCTGGTATTTATGAAAATCATATTAAACATTGGCTAGACATAACACAACTTGAGATGTATATAAAATTTTGTAATATGTATCCTCATATAAAGATTTGGAAAACAATGTTTGAAAGGTTAAAGCCATATTATGTGAAGATAAACAAGTTTTTTGAAACTTGTTGTCATTATCATATTGAATTTTATCTCTATTATCAAGTGTTTCGAAAGATGAGAGAAGAATGTTATGGTTTTCAAAATGTGCCTCCTAAATAGATAAGTTTGTTCATAAAGGATATGTTATGTGATCATGAAAATGGACCTCAAATAAATTGCATAAAAGGGATTTGTGAAACATGTGGAAATTTGGCTAAATTTTCTTCAAGAAATGAAGATACTGACCTAACAAAGACAATAAATTGCAACAGTTAAAAGTATGTTTAAAGTTTCAAACAAATTTTGGGAAAGAATCCACAAGGTTAAACTATGTAGAAGAGGAGATTCCTATTGGAAAATTTATGGAATATTTTCAAAAATTGATACAACCATACATAAAAAATTCCTCTTTTGCTAAGTGGCAAGCACAACAATTTCAAACATTGAGAGATACTTTCCCACTTTGAATAGTTCTATCATTAGTTGACTTTGCAGAAAATTACTTTTTTGTACATCAAAAGGCGATTCAATTAGAATATTACTTTTCAAAGTAGATCAATATTATGGTTCATGTGTGTTATTGACATGCACAATCAAAATTGGATGTTGTTGAGAGTACAGATGAACAATGAACCATTAAGAAAGAATATCACTTTTATATTAGTGATGATAAAGAGCATGACACTTTTTGTACAAAATTTCCTTACAATTTTTTTTTGAGAATTTGAGAAGCAAGGGTGTAAAATTTGAAAAAATATTTTGTATGGTTAGATGGATGTGTGGCATAATTCAAATCATCATGGCCATTTTATGCACTATCTAGATATCATAAAACTTACAAAATACCACATATTTGGATTTTTTCTTAGAGTGGGCATGAAAAGGGTGGGCATGATGGAGCAGGAGCTTGCATCAAACGTGCTTTAAGAAAGCATCAAATGAGTTATTCAGGAGATCTTATAGACAATGCACATGATGTTGTTGAATGGTGTAAGAAACACTTTACATCAAATGAGGTTGGCACATTTTCAAGAACAAACTGAAACATTCCACATAGAGTGTTTTGGGAGATATCAGGTAATGTATAGATTACATTTTCAAAAATTTGAATTTATTTAAATTTAAAATTTATATATATATATATATATACATGTTTGTTCACATAATTTTGTTTTTGTACATGTATCTACGTGTGGATAGAAGATCAATGCATGGATGCAAGTGGGTAGACAAAAAAAGATCTTTGCATTGTGTTATGAGTTCAGGTAGTCACCCTGGATGGACATTATACACAAGGGATTACTCTTGTTTTTACACTAAGTGTATTGCTAGAAACTCCGATCATGCATACAACAACAAAGAACTTGCATATTTTGATAAATGGGATATGGTGCCACTAGTTGTTTTAGAAACATATGATGAAAATGAGGAAGAAAGATTTGAAGACATTCTTTTGACTTCAATTGATTATGACCATATTTTAGGATTGGTTAGAAAAAGTACATGTGTAAGTTTTCAATAATTTAAATATTATATACAATTAAGGATCTTTAAAGTCTAGAGATATTTCTAATTTTTTAGAAGTTTTGTGTAAATTTGGTGTACAGGAGATGTTTTTTGTAGTCATGATAGAGCCTAGAAACATAGAAGGTGTTAGCTATTATTTATTGTGTTGCACAGAAGAGAGGAATAAGCTAACAAAACCTAAAACAAGCGATGGAAAGTTATTTCCCATAGGTGAGTTTGAATTTAAAATTATATATATATATACATTGTGTTTATGTGTACATTACATTAAAAACATTAAATATATATTGTACAAACCTTGAGCACAAAAATTTTGTACACGTTCACATGTCTTACCTCAGGTTCATGTTTACCATGCAGGTTCTGTTGTACTACAAGGGATATATCTAAAACATGTCAAAGTTGTTTAACATGGGATTCATTTTGTTGACTATCAACCTGATAACAAGGTATATCAATATAGTCACCTAATAATTGCTACCACCCTACATCTTCATGCAGCTCCACATGCATGTGGAATAAAAAAATGGAGACTAGATAGTGATGATCATACAAAAAAATTACATGTTATTGAAGAGCGGGCTGAACCAGAATGTTTGAGTTAGAGTATATCCATGATTTTCAAGTTCACTTGTACATGTATACATGTTCAAGTGAGAACTTATAGTAACTTGTACATAGTTGTAAATCATTTTCCATAAATTCCAATTATATGTACATATTTGTTCCATGGAATTCTTAAGTTCAAGAATCTTTTATTTCATTTGAAAGTTCAACTACACTTATAGCATCATCTCTCACTTTTTTGCTTGCATGTAAACTCATATATATGCTTTCAATACTCGTTTGAAACCTAGTGAAGGTTTTTAAAATCATTTTTCCTAAATTAAAATTATATACAACTTATATTTGTTCCATGGAATTCTTAAGTTCAAGAATCTTTGACTTCATTTGAAATTTCAACTCCACTTATAGCTAGAAAAGTTATTATAGAGGGGGAGAAAATTCTATAGAGAGAGGGGTATATATACTAGCACTTGCACCTAAAGGAGGTTCAAGGAATACGCCAATAGAAAACTAAATGTATGTTAATATGTTATAGAACTTATGTGTTTTGGATGTGTTGCAAATTATAGTTGCATGTGGCATAATTAAACAATTAATAATAAGTGTTAAATAATGGAATGAAATAAATTTAGACATATCTAGATTTTTATATGAGAAAGAAAAACCATCATGAAATGCAATGTTTTCATTAGTAAGAAGTGTGATTATATCATTGGTGTTTGTTCTACATGATCATAATTAGGTTTATTATAAGATATAAAACATAAATAAACGTAATCTATATGCCATGCAGAAATAGAATTATAATCAAACATAACGTCATCATCTATAAATAGATCTTATGAAGGAAATGTGCTTATAGTCAATGTATCATTAGAGACAAAAAGAATTACAATCACTTCATATAAGAGATATTTAACATGTGATTATCATGGAGTGGTGAAATAAGAATTTCCAACAAAGTGGGAAAGGTGATAATCAAATACCTAAAGAAATGAAAAGGATGTACATGTTTTCATTTAAAGCTCCCATAAACAATGTGATCTCATTAGTATGATAGAATGTCATAAGTGAATCAAGAACAATAGAATTATATGTTATAAAATATTTGAAGATGTCAAAATTAGTGATGGAAGCATTAAGAGAGCCTAAAGATAAAGGACCATGAGAACACATAGCATGAAATTAAGACTCTAAGGATCTAGGGTTTACAAGGATATACAATAAAAGCATAACCAGCCCAAAGGGATTATTAAACTAGCACAAAAGTGAAATTATAATTAGTTTAAAATCATATTTGAAATGTTTGGGAAGAGGTAATTGTAAGGAAAATCTAGGGGTGTGTAGGGTGAGTAAAGGATAGGAATAGGAGAAGAAGTTCCAAACTCTAAAATGAAGATCTCCCAATAAATCAGATAAGAAAAACAAAAAAAATTCTAAAAGTAAGATATAATTATAAATAAATGTATATAAAAATATATATATTATAAGCCAAATAAATAATTTTTCAAAGGTATTGCACTTCCATGATATTTTAAAAAAATATTTGAATGAAGATAATTATTGAAAATGAAAAAAAAGGGACCTTCCTTTGGAGGTCCTTTCTATTCCTTTTATGGTAATTTCCATAAAATGAATAGAAAGGGACCTTTAAACCCTACCCCCTCTCCCTCTCTCAAGTCTCTCCCTCCTACCCCCTCTCCCTCTCTCAGATCTCTCTCTCTCTCACTCACTCACTCCTATCTGGAGCTAACTCCCAAACCCCAAACTTAAACCCCACCCTTAAACCCCACCTCCACTCTCAACCCCACTCCCATCTCTCTCCCACTCCCTCCATCTCTCTCTCTCAAGTCTCTCCCTCCTACCCTCTCTCCCTCTCTCCCCTATATCCTTAGCCCTAAACCCTTAACCCTTAAACCCTAAACCCTTTTACCCTTTAACCTTAACCCTCTACCCTCTACCCTCTACCCTTAACCTTTAAACTGTTAAACCCTCTACCCTTAACCCTTAAACCCTTAAACCCTAAAACCATATATCCTCTACCATCTACCCTTACATCCTTAAACCCTATACCCTCTACCCTAAAACCCTTAAACTCAACCTCAACCTTTAAACCATCTACCCTCAACCCAATACCCTCTACCCCACTCTAATCCCTCACAATTCACTTACATGCATTGAACCCTCAACCCTAATCTCTCAAACCTATGTCTCAAACCTCTACCCTCAACCCAAACCCTTAAACCTTTCACCCTAACTCAACTCTCACCCCATGTCTCTCCCACTCTCTCCTCTCTCTCTCCCCACCTCTCCCCTCCCTACCCTCTCCCTCAAGTCCTCTCTCCTCACTCACTCACCCTATCTTGAGCCCCCACCCCTCTACCCCACCCCAACCTTAACCTTAACCCAAGTCCCCCACCCCCACTCTAACCTCACCCCATCTCTCCCACCTCCTCCCTCCCCTTCTCTCAAGTCTCCTCCCACCCCTCCCGCCTCCTCCACCCTCAACCCCAAACCCTTGTACCCCTCCTGCACCTCTCTCTCTATCTCTCTCCCCCACCCCAACCCTATTGCCTCCCCACCCTCTACCCACCCATCTCTCTCCCACTCCCCCCCTCACTCTCTCTCTCTCAAGTCTCTCCATTCTACCCCCTCTCCCTCTCTCAAGTCTCTCTCTCACCCACTCCCTCCATCTCTCTCCCACTCCCACTTCCTCTCTCTCTCCCTCTCTCCTTATTTCAAACATAACATGATCCTATTGGTAATGGATCTTGATTATCTTCTTGAATCAAAGGTTTTATTGCAATCACTCTCTATCCATCCATCTATCTCCCTCTATATCCCTTACTATATATTTATCTCTTCCATCTATATATATCCTTCTCTCCTCTCTCTTTATCTCTCCCTCTCCTTCTCTCCATATCCCTCTCCTTCTCCTTCTCCATATCCATACCTATCTATATCTTCCTATCTATCTCTATCTCCTTACCCCTCTCTTTCTTGCTCTTCCCCCCTCTATCTCTCTCTCTTTCTATCACTACAAGTCTATCCCTCTCTATATGTTTATCTCTTCCATCTCTATGTATCCTTCTCTCCTCTCTCTCTCTTTATCTCCCCCTCTCCTTCTCTCCTCTCACTATCCCTCTCATTCTCCTTCTCCATCTCCATCTCTATCTCTATCTTCCTATCTATCTCTATCTCCTTACCCCTCTCTCTCTCACTTTTCCCCCTCTAACTCTCCCTCCCTTTGTATCTCTCTCCCTCTCCCTTTATACATATTGAGCTATCTCTTCCTATCTCCCCCATCTTCTTCTCTCTCTCCCTCCCTCCCCTCTCTTCTTTCTCTCCCTCTTCTACCTATCTCTCTCCCTCTCTCCCCTCTCTCCCCCCCTCTTCTCTCTCTTCCTCTGGGTCATATTCCCTCCGCCTCCTCTTCTCAATTTAATCTTATACCTACTTTCTCCCTCTCTCATCTCCTCATCTCTCACCTCTTCTCCCACAGGCTCTGTCTCATTTTAAACTAAGCATTTTATATTTAAACAAAATATTTTACTTTTATAAATCATATTTTTATTTTAAATTATACTTATTTATTTGGCTGATATTATATTATTTGACATTTATTTAGGCACAGAGATTGAGATGAGAGAGATTGAGAGAGCAGAGATGAGAGGCCACGATGCATTTGTTTTGAGAAGAATTATAGAGTCTACCGAACCAACCCTGGCAAATCATTTTTATATTATTTTCTTGAAGTGTCCAATCAAACCCCATTTGATCGAACGATTTTTTGAGGGGTTTGAGCTAACAATGGTTCGCTTTGAACCCCATTTTCCCTCTTTTCTCCTCTAGTACCTAAAAATATCCAATTTTCCCCTTTGAAGCTTTGAGTTGAGGATGAAATAAAGGAGTAACTATAGACCCAACTGAGTGGATGGTAGTCCCTCGGAACGAGCTTATCCAACAAATATAATTTTAATATGTTTGGTTTTATTATGTATTTGTTTTTGAGTTTTATTAAACATAGTTTTTTCATCAAATCAAACTCTTTGTTCTTGCTACTACGGAAAAATAGCAGATTATAAAAAAAAATTGAAAATATAAGTAATTAGATATTGGAAGTCCTTGATGCAAAAAATTAAAATAAAATTGATACACTTAAAAATGTTATGTTGTATATGGTCCTACTTGTCTCGAATTGTAATTGGTTGGACTGGAAACTTGATTATGAAAAATATTCACAAAAATTATCAAACCAAAATGAAAGTACAAGATATCAGAGTTACAAATCTAAATTCAAAAAAAAAGAATTTTATCCTTCATGGAAAAAAAATTATGTTGTATATGGTGAGTGTCACTCCTTAGAAATGGTGTTTACTAAAAAGACTAGTTTTTTAAGGAGATGGAAAATGAAGTGCAATCTAATTCCAAAAAAATTGAAAAAAATATATTTAGAATCTACAGACAAAATGTCACAAATCACTAGTTTGCATTACCTTCAAATTCCTCACGGTTTAGCCACTATAGGTGCCTAAAAGTGAAGATTTAGTTAGAAAAAATTAGTTTAGTGTCCAATTTAGCCAAAAATTGTAAACCAGTATTGTGGGATCACCCGCTAGTATGCACTCACACACACACACAAGTGGGTAAGGGGAATTCATGCCTTCATTTGGCTTCCCATCAAACCATACCAAAGTTATACCTCCTGATAACTTTGATTAGGCGCCATCTAAAAAAAATTGCACTTTGAGCTTCATGAGGCAAGCAAAGCTTCATATGCTTGGAACTCATGAACAAGCAAGATGGATCCATAGGCATGCAATGTGTGTTATGCAAGGTGGCCATATAACCAAAATTTTGTAAATGGAAAATGTAAAGAATGTTCAAAGGAATCTTGCTTATTTCACACAAGGTATTAACTTAGGGAACATTATGCCTAATGTCTCCAAGAGAGTACGAATCAAAGGATAGAAGATTCATAACTTAGGGGATGCAGTGTGTCACATCAAGCCACTAAGAGGAATATAATATGCTTAGATGGATCATGCTCTTGAGGGACATCGCACCCAATATCACCACAAGGCAAAAGACACATCTCATTAAGTAAGAAGACTACACCATGAAACATGAAAATGCAAAAGAATAATGCGAATTTATGCCCCCACTTTAAGGAAATTGCTAAACACAATGCTATGAGAAATTACTTTAAAGTAGCAAATGATAAATGCTAACAATAAAGAAGACTTGAGAGATAACTTGGAAAGCCCTATGCCAAGTCATATGTTTCCAAATAAAGCTACATCATGAAAAAAAGAGGGGTTTCCCCAAAATGAAACTCCAAACACATGAGGGTTTTATGGATTTGGGGTCAATATGTTCTTGCTACAATATTTTTAGAGAGCTCGGAACTATCATCATTCCCCAAATACACAGAACTAGAAGAATGACACAGAGAGAGTGGAAACAAAGAAAAACCTTTTAGGCCAACATGGAAGAGACATGAATGTCTCCATTCCTTGCATCATGCCCAAAAGTAAAACACAAGACAAAGAAAAGATAAAGGAAAAGTTTTAGGTCAACATGGAAGAGACATGAATGTCTCGATGCCTTGCGTCATCCTGAAAAGGAAAACACAAGAAAAAGAAAAGATAAAGGAAAATATTTTGGGTCAACATGGAACAAACATGAATGTCTCAATGCCTTGTGTCATCCCCAAAAGGAAAACACAAGACAAAGAAAAGATAAAGGAAAAAATAAAAGAATTACGACATAGAGAAGAATGGAAGTACAAATAGAGGAATGTTGCAAAGAAAGAGAGATACATCAAATAGAACAACACGGGGGATGACAGTATGCACATGCAATCACATAAGGAAAAATGAAAAAATAAATAATGCAAAATGCTACTAAGGCACATGTAAGTCAACCTACAGCAGTTCATTTGCATCCCAATTGTGTTCATCATATGCAGAAGATGGACAACTATCCAAAGGGACAATAGCAAGTGTCGAACTAGGGTCATAAATGAGTTCAACATTCTTCCTAGGAGGATTGTCATTTAAGCTCATGGAAGAAGAAAACAATGTGTTCGGTTCATTATTCACTTCCTCATCAATTTTAGTAATCTCCTCATGATCATCTAAATTAATCACAACAAGAGGTTGAATGATAATGCCCAAAGAAGGGTTTAACTCTTGTTTTGGTTGCATTATAGGATATTTTTGGTTCAAGGAAGGGGTAGACTCATCATGCATTTCTTCAATTGAGTTTGGATCTTGATTTTCTTTTTTTATTTCTTTATTTAACCTATGATCAAGGCATGACATCTATGCCAATGCTCTCTAGCACCTCTGTTTCTTTTAGTTTTGTTTTCAAGTTGTGTTTGTGCAGGAGTGGGTTGATAAACCATAGGTTCTTTTCTTTTCCAAGGGGAGGAATGGGAAAACCACAGGAGGTTGTTCAACCACTTTATCTTTGACTTTGTAAACTTGTTTTATTTTAGGAGGCATGATGGGAGTGTTTTCATTATCTCTTGGTCTTTTGTAGGAAGTAGGTGAAGGTTTTATCATAGGTAGGTCTTGGCTATAGAACAAGATTGTTTTGCATATGTCAAAAAATGTCACAAATGTAAAGAACATAGAAATTTAATTCATGCTCCTACCTCTAAATTGTGAGCTCAAGTTCCTATTTGGCCCTTTGTGGTTTGGGGTATGGATCTCATTGGAAAAATATCACCACCTTCCTCTGTCAAACATACATTCACAATCACCACAACAGATTACTTCATGAGGTGGGTAGAAGCAATTCCCCTTCATTCAACAATAGCTGATGCACATATGTCATTTCATATTACAAAATGGGTCATTTCTTTTCTATGGTTTAGAACATAGAGAAAACCAACTTTCCAATTATTTCATTGAAGGGAAACCCTAAAGATATCAATCTAAAGTATGCAAGGAAGAAAGAGATCTTGTAATAGGGTTGTCCTAAGGTATGATTATAAACTATTGAGGGGTTCACCACCAAGATAGGAATTGGAAAGAAAAATGTAATGCAAACCAAAATGCTTAAACCTAGTGTAATTCAATCTTTCACTAAATGACCTAAAAATGCATGAAAATCATAATAGAAAGCTGCAAGATGAAATGTGTGCACCTACAAACCTAAAGAAGGCTAGATGAAGCTCTGAAATGTTGAAAACATTGATTTTAAAGCTTGTTGGGACTCATATGCCAGACTAGGTGATTTAGTCTCAAATCTTGGTTTCTGTGCAGAAACTGGAATCTAGTAAATGGGTGTCTAAAATTGCAAAAACCTAGAAAATGACCTAAACTAGGACTCATACGCAAAGACTACTATATCAGTCTAATTAGAGTTTTCTAAAGCTTCAAAGTCTATATTTTCTCCTCAATGTCTACTATGTACTTCCCAATTGATTTCTAGATCTAAAACCCTGATTTGCAACTTGTAGGAATCTTCCAATGATCTTCAATGCAAGGTGACAACATTGAAAACTTTGAACATTTTGACAACTTTCTCCAACTTGCTCCTTAGAAGGTCTTCAACCTATATCTATAAAACACACACTGGAGAAAGGGAAAAAAAATTGTTAGTGGAAAGGGGTTTTCCTTAGTCAAACCTCATTTTGGTAATCAAATCTTGAAATGAAGCAAAATAGGAATGGAGAATGATGAATGAAGAAGATATGATGTTGCAACTCACCAAACCCTAACAATAAAGTTTTGTAAATGTGTATAAAATGGCTCCAATGGATGTAGATCTTGACTCTTACTTGGATAGGATAGATCTTGAATAAAATGCTAGCTTGAATCATGAAATTATGCATCATAATTGTTCGCTCAAAAAAAAACATGATGCATGAAGACTTTGACATGATGCTTGATGCTTGAATAATGCTCTAAATCACTTGATAATCAGCTCATGAATTCTCTTGGATGCTCTTGTAAACACTTGAATGCTCTTATGAACTCAAACTTGCTATTATGAATGATATCACAAAAGTATTAGGTGATCTCATGAATGTTTAGGTGAAAATGAGCAAAATATAACCTTGTATTTATACTAAATTATTCCAAATTTCCCAAAATTATGAAACTACAAGCCGACATCACATCTAGGAGAATAAAATCCTACCAAGAATTTTAATTAAATTTAATTTTGGGCTACATGGGACTCATACGTACTAGAAGTGGTGTATAAGTCCCATTAGGCTTAACTATGGGATACATTTTTAAAATGCTTAGAATGATGCAAAATCTAGATCAGGGCTCAAAAACCTAGATGGGACTCATATGCCCAAGGTAGTGTATGAATCCCAAATCACTAAATCTAGGCCACACAACCTAAAAACACCTAAATTATGATTGGATGTTGATTTGTATTAGTATTATCCTCAGAAAGATGCATAAATGAGGCTTGTGGATGCAAAACAAGGACAATTAAAGCATAAAGAAGTGGGAAATTATTTATGAAAACCATAGAAAAGTGTGAAAGTGTGTTACAACACTTAAAAACACCTTAAACAAGGTTTAATTAAGTTTATATAGTTCACAAGGGACCAAGACCTAATGTGAATGTGTCAAATGCATTACAACACTAAATAAGGCAACATTATACTCAATTCAACAAGGAGGACCCAAACAAGCAAGGAAAAGTAAAGGGATACTTTTTTTGTTGTGCAACCTGAAAGGCTTCTTCTTTGTTTTTGCTCTCTTTGTGTCATTCTTCCATTTCCATGAGTATTTGGGGAATGATGATAGTTCCATGCTCTATAACAACATTGTATAAAAGACATACTAACCCTAAATCCATAGATCCCTTATGTATTTGTGGGGGAAACCCTTCCTTCCTATTTCATGACATAGCTTATTTTGGAAACATATGACTTGGCACAAGGTTTTCTGAGGAAAGCTCTCATGTATTAGGACAAAATATTAGCTACTTTAAAGCAATTTCTCACATCAATGGTCTAGCAACTGCTTTAAAGTAGGGGCATACATCGATGACATCTTTTGGAAAACTTCATGGCATGATTTTCTTTTTTCTTATGACATGTCCTTTTCTTGGTGGTGTCATTGGATTTGATGTCCTCCAAGAGTGTGATATTTCTAAGCATATGATCTCCATTCATGGAATGATGTGAATGAGGCATCCCATAAGTGTCAATCTGATATCCTTGACTTGTCCTCTCTCTGGTACATTAAGTACAATGTTCCCTAAGAAGAAGACCTTACATGAACAAAGAAAAATTCCCTTTAACAAAAATTTACATACATTCAAAAGTATTTATAGAAAGCATTACATTGTGGTGCCTTATTGAAGTTATTAGGAGGATAGCTTTGGTATGCTTAGTATGATGAGAAGCTGACACATTGGAATGAATTTTTCATTGTATGGTGAGAAGCCAACACTGGCATGACTTTCTCACTAAACCATCTCATTGGGAAAACTCACCCAGTGGACAGATTGAGGTGTTGCACTACCTCAGAGTGAGCATACATATTTGGGATAACTCACCTAGTGTACAAACTAAGGTTCCATTACCCTAGAGTGAGCATACATATTTGGGATAACTGACCTAGTGGATAGATTGAGGTTTCACTACCGCAAAGTGACCAACATATTCTACAGACAAGCAACCTTGTCCATATGGATTTGGAATGGTTGTGTTGATCCTTTTGTTTTTCTTTGTTTTTCATGTCCTTTGATAGGGTATGATCATGTATCTTTGTTATTGTTGCATACTTAAGTGTCTTGAATTTCTACTCTAGTGTGAGTTTGACATGGAGTCATCCTCTCACTAAAGTGGGGGGGAAATGTAGTAACAAAAAAAATATCTTGTTTCCTTACTTAATTTAGGAATAATTGTCATTGAATTAACCTAATCATGCCTAGGTTTAGTGTTGTAAGGTGGTGTACACATTCACATTGATCTTGGGCCCCTTTTAATAAATTTTACTTAAATTGTACCCTATTTAAGGTTTTGTAAAGTGTTGTAACACACTTTCACACTTACCTACCTGGTCTCATTAATTAATTATGGTTAATTAGAGTTAATTAGCCCCTTTAATTCAAATTTAAGTCTTATTTATGACACCTTCTAAGAATCCATCCCGACACCCAATATTCAAATTGTAAAACATTTAATTTGGAAAATTTGAGTTCCTAGAAATGGTGCTAGGACCCATTCGCCTTTAATGGTGAATGGGTCCTCCCTCTATAGGACCCCCCCTTTCTTTACATATCTAACATGGGTTTTTGTTGATCTTTCACCCTCCTAGAGCAAGGTCCTAGAAACTTATGCCAAGACCCATTCGCCCTAACCCCCCTTTTTGAATTTTATTTTGGTGGGATTTTAATAATATTCATTTCCAGATCTAGTGTCAGCTTGAACTATTTGAATTTTGGGGTTAATCTCTAGATTTAGTATAAATATGGGGTGAATTCACATGGTTTCATCCTAGACTTCCAAGAATTCATGCATTATAGAAAATTTGAGTTCACAAGAGTTTACAATAGTAATTCAAAGGTATTTCAAGGCAAATTATCAAGGTTTTATTGCATCAATTCAAGATCGCTTCATCATGTCTAAGGCATAAAGCATTCATGCATGTTGTTGAGCTAAGATAGTTGATGTACCATTGAAGATCTACTTGTAAGAGTTGTTTCACATCTTATTCAAGGATCAAGATCTACATTTTTCATGGCCACTTCAAGTTAGTTTATAGATTTATACTCCAAGATATCTTCCAAAAGGTATCATCAATTGCATATTTCATGTTCATGCTTCAATTTCATTATTTCATCATTTGGTTTAATTACCTAAAAGGGGTTTGACCAAGGAAAACCCCCATTCACTAACAATCAATATTTTTTTCTTCCCTTGAATGTGTATTTGCAAATTTGCAGGTTGAAGATCAAGTGGAGAACATGTTTGGAGAAAAATTGTCAAAGTTGTCAAGTTGCAAAGTTGTCATTCATTGTGCAAGAATATGGAAAGAAGGCTACAAAATTTGTTACAGGTTTTCAAGAGCTGACAACCAAGGATCTCAAAGTGCAAACATCAAGGAAAAGAACCCAGATCTCAGTTTCAAAAACCCTAACAAGGACCCATTCGCCACTAAATGCGAATGAGTCCTTTGTGCCCTAAAAATAGCCTCCTTGCAACAAGGTGCACATCACTTTGAGCTCTAAAAACTCACCTTTTCATTGCTATAATAGTTATGGTTAGTTTCTTATTATTATTTGAATGTTTTTCCCTCATAATTGAGTGAAACATCCCTTAGAAAAAATATTAGTTTGTCATCTTGATTCATTCACCTTGATCAAACCCTATTTTTCCATGTTTCATCATTGTTAGAAATATAAAATAGATGTATATCCAACAACCTTGTAAGTCAAATTCTATGCTACAAAAGTTGTAAATACAAAATAAAAGAAAATCGACAATTTTGAGAGATATACAAATATCAATATGATAAAATTATATTGAGAAGTTTCCCAAAATAAGCTACAAAAAGAGATTGTAAACATACAATGAGATCCTTGCATATATATGCAAGGATGGGGAGGTGAGAAGGAAAGACTGAAGCTTTTACTACCCCTTGAGTGGTGCAACACATGTTTGTTCATATGACAACTATGTGAACATGTGTAAAGTATGTAAGGAAAGCAGAGGTGCATAAACAACTTTCCTAACATCAAAACCATAGGGGAGTAAGTAGACAGTACTTTTAATTTTTCCAAATTACAATCCAATTGAGACACACATGAAGGAATAACAGAAATAGAGCAAATACAGAAAGACAAATCAAACAACAGATTTATGTGGGAAACCCTTACAGGAAAAAACCCACCACACCAAGTTGAATCTCTTTGTATTACAGTAACAATAATTACATACAATCAGAAATACAACTCTCTGATGATTTTTACAGTAGCTGCAACATTCACCATTTAAACTCTCTTAGAAAAGCTCTCTTCTACTTTGATAAACTCATCGCATCTTTAAAATAGAATCATTCTGCTTTAAATCTTATTCACTTCATATTTTATCTTCTATGCATCCTTATCTGCCATTTCCAATCATAGACAGTTTCCATTCGAAACTTGATTTTTCCCTACATGTTGTTTTTCCAACGTTGCAACTGATGCATAAAATCAACCATCATCTTGCTTGAAAACTGCTTCTTGTGATTGGTTCACGAAGCTCCACATAGGATGGTCAAGCTGGTCAAGAGCGTTCAACTTTGTTGGCATATCAGTGAGACACTCACAGTGTCTCCCTGATGCCACAAAGTTTCTCTATCAATATCGCTATAGCTTCCACGAGTTGGCAAGATGCTATAACGGCTATTACATGTCATAATGAAACCATCGATGTCCAATTCAATTCTATTGGCAAAGGTTTCCTTTATTGGAGAGACTCATATCGAATGGAACAAGACATATCGAATTCAGAGAAGCCATCGGCAAGACATACCGATGTCGCCAAGACCTTATGTCGAAATCTTCAAGTCATGCTGGCGTGAGCCACTCGGCATGACTATCGCTCTTTGGCGAGACTCATATTGAAGCAGAACTTCCACCGAAAGTCACACTATCGCCAAGACTCATTTCTATCGCCATGACCTTTCTCTGAGCTACCTAGGTCTTACCGAAGACTTACTATCGGCAAGACTCAAGACTTTCTCCATGACGTTTCACCAAGCTCCATCATGTCTTATCGATTCGGCAAGACATAAGCCCTTCGCCAAGACATTTCTCTGAGCGCCCAAAGATAACCCAAAGACTTCTGTCAGCATGACTTATGACTTTCACTAAGACTTCCCAATGAAGTCTTTTGTCACCGCGAAGTCACCGCGAGGATACTATCTATCGGCAAGATTTAGCTTCATCACTGAGACATCTCCTCACGACCCATGAGTTACTTCGACATTCACCTTGACTCCCGAGAGCAACCTTTGTCAGCGAGACATTACATACTCACTGGGACATCTCACCAAATCCCTAGCATTAGCCCGACCTTGATGAGACTTACACCATTCGCTAGGACTTCTTCCCGACACTCGTGAGCTAGCCCAATTAGATCACACTATCGCCTAAAGAAATCCATTTGCCAAAAGGTTATGCCGAAAACACAAAGTCACAACGATAGGATCATTTCAAGAGCATCAAAACTGTTAGTCGCCCAGACATGAACACTATCACAGTGACTTATGCCCTTTAGGATTTTCATGTCAATAAGGATTGAGGCACATATTCCAACAAGCTCCCACTTGACGAAGATCTTACTAACACCTCTAGAGCATAACAAAACTACTAAAATTCATGGGCCAAGAGGCCCAGCAAACTGGCACACCACCTAAACTTGTCTGTGCTCACAGGCTTCGTCAATGCATCTGTAACATTCTCCAGAGTATCCACTTTCTCCAAGGAGACCTTCCCATCCTCCACCATATCTCATACAAAATGATATTGTACATCTATATGTTTCATCCTGGCATGGAAAGTAGGATTCTTTGCCAAACATATAGCACTCTGGATGTCACAGTAGATAGTAATATTTTCTGCATCAAATCCAATGTTACAACAAAAATGTTTTAACCAGATTGCTTCTTTGCAGGCATGTGTGGCTGCCATGTACTCTACCTCTATAGTAGACAAAGCAACTACAGCCTACCGCTTGCTCATCCAACTCACTGCACCACCATTCATCATGAAAAAATAGCCATTGGTGGATCTTCTGCTGTCAATGTCCCCTGCCCAATCAGAATCCACATAACCTCGAATACTGAGAGTTCTTTGTGATTCAACCAAGTTACCATGGTAACACAAAGCATAGTCTAAAGTTCCCTTCAGATATCTAAACACTCTCTTCACAGCATCCCAATGTGTTCTTCCAAGATTAGCCATAAACTGGCTAAGAACTTCCACTGCTTGGGCAATGTCTGGCCTTGTACAGACCATAGCATACATGAGACTGCCAACTGCACTTGCATAAGGCACATTGGTCATGTCCTCCATCTCAGAAGAAGATTTTGGACAATCCTCAATAGATAGCTTCATTCCTTGTGTAACTAGAACAACTAGCTATTTGCACTCAGTCATACAAAATCTCTCTAGAATAGTCATGATATACTTACTTTGACTGAGCCAAATTTTTTTGTTCTTTCTGTCCCTAGTTATTTCCATTCCTAGAATGTACCCTACTGCACCAAGATTTTTCATTTCAAACTTTGTAGAAAACTGGGACTTAAGATCAGAAATCATTAGCTTACTATTGCCTATAAACAGCATATCATCAACATATAGAGCAATAATAAGAATTTGGTCACTTTCAGCTTTGTAATATACACAATGATCACATTTTGATCTTACAAATCCCAAAGACAAGACAAACGTGTCAAACTTTTGGTACCACATTCTAGGAGACTGTTTTAAACCATACAAAGATTTCTTCAACTTGCAAACCAGCCTTTCCTTACCTTTTACCACAAAGTGCTCCGGCTGGGACATATAAATTTTTTCTTCAAGATCACCATGAAGAAATGTTGTTTTCACGTCCATCTATTCAATCTCTAAATCATATGCTGATGCAAGTGACAAAAGGAATCTAATAGATGTTAGCTTAGCTATAGGAGAAAAAAATTCTCCATAGTCAATTCCCTCTACCTGGGAATAACCTTTTGCAACCAGCCTCGCTTTATATTTTTCTACACTGCCATCTAGACCTATTTTCTTTTTCAATATCCATTTGCAGCCTACAGATTTTTTTCCTTTAGGCAATGGAACCAAACTCCAAGTGTCATTTTTTTCTAATGATGCCATTTCTTAATTCATGGCTTCCAACCAAGAGTTTGAATCAGACATTTTAAATGCCTCTTTCATAGTCCTAGGTTCATCAGTGCTAGAAATTAAAGCATAGGAACATGTAGACTCAATTAAAGAAAACCCATACCTTTTAGGTTGCTTTCTTTCATGAGTTGACCTCCTCACAGGATGAGGCTGAGGTGGTTCTTCATCATCTTCAGAACTTTCAGAACTGCTTGAGCTCTCCTTAGTATCAGGTACATTTTTATGTTTTAATTCCTCTTTATCAGGTGTCTCAGGAATTGCTGCTACATCCTTTTCATTTTCTGATTTCTTCTCTGACTGTAGATCCAAAGTAGAAGGTTTTAGCTCATGAAAGATAATGCTTCTACTATGCAAAACTTTCTCAGTCTCAGGGTTCCAAATCTTGTATCCTTTTATGCTAGCACTATAGCCAACAAATATACACTTTACAGCTTTGTTTTCCACCTTGGATCTTTTTTCAAATGGCACATATGCATATGCCTCACAGCCAAAGACATGAATATGTCTAAAAGAGGGCTTCTTTCTAGACCATGCTTCCAAAGGTGTCTTCTCAACAAGAGCAGAGTTAGGAGAGCGATTTACCAAGTAACATGTTGTAGAGACTACTTCAACCCAGAACTTCTCCTCCAAGCTAGCACTACTCAGCATACCTCATGCTCTTTCCATTATTGTCCTGTTGAATCTTTCAGCAACTCCATTTTGTTGTGGAGTATAAGGTGTAGTCTTATGTCTTTTGATCCCATGGTCTTTACAGTACCTTTTGAATTCATCTGAACAGAACTCACCGCCATTGTCAGTCCTTAAACATTTTATTTTTCTACTAGTCTAATTTTCTACAAGGGTTTTAAATTCTTTAAACTGACTGAACACTTCTGATTTACTTTTCAAAAAATATACAAATGCTCTTCTTGAATAATCATCAATAAATGACACATAGTATCTTGATTTAGACAAAGAAGGAACATTCACTAGACCAAACAGGTCAAAATGTATATAATCAAGTAAACTAGAAGTTTTGTGAGGACTGGAATAAAATGAAACACAGTGTTGCTTTCCATATATGCAATGTTCACAGAAATCAAATTCAAGGTTACAATCTTCAAGCCCTTCTACCATATTTTTATTTTTCAAGATTTTTAGACCTTTCTCACCAATCTGGGCAAGCCTATGATGCCAGAGCATAGTCTTCTCTGCTGGAAGCTTAATCTCCATGGAGTTTACACCATCAGGAACATTTTCCTTCTTTTCTTCATGAGCAGCCTTAAGTGAGTTTGCAGAGACACTATTGTATTGAATAGCTTGTGCATCCAGCTTGTACAGAGCACCAATTTGAGCACCCCTAGCCACCACCATAGAGCCTCTAGTCATCTTGTATCCATTTCCTGAGAATGTGACCTGCACTCCGATATCATTCATCTTACTTACAGAAAGTAGATTTCGAGCCAGACCTGGTATGTGCATCACATCATTGATTCCCTTCACTCTTCCATTAGGAAATTGAATTCTGACTCTTCCACGACCAACAATTTCCAAAGATGAGTCACTTGCCAATTATACCTTTCCACCATTGTATTCTTCATACTTCATGAACCATTCTCTATGAGATGTCATGTGGAAAGATGCTCCAGAATCAATTAGCCAAACATCATCGGATGCCCATGTAGCCAAAGTTGCAATGAAGGCA